>JBBCBC010000012.1:1903114-2405695 GCA_037126765.1 Stenogyne calaminthoides
AAACTGACAAGTTTAGGTCAAAATCTATAATTATAATTAATTTTAAAGTTAATTTTGTATTTTTTTTTATTTGAAGAGAAAATAGATTTTTGGCCAAAGGCCATTTAGCCAAAATTTTATCGTAATGAGTCTTCCGCAACTAATAGAGAAAATTAGTTTTTTTGTCCTTTAACTTTTTCACGTTGGATTTACGATTTACCTGTTGGTCATCTGTTGTAACAGGTCTTAGACCATGTTTATCGGGATGGACACGCCTTTGGTCATGGCATGCGACAAAAAAAGACGAAAAAAAATTAATTCAAAATTCAAGGAAAGTTGATGACCTTGGTTGTCATATGACCACGGGCATCAAATATTTGCCCAAATATAGTCCATCAATTTCATGACACATGGCATGATTTAATTAGTTCAATGTACCTTATTTAAATAATTTTAAATTTTAATTTATCCATACTATATTAAAAAGTGGTAAGGAATGAGAAATTATTTTCAGACTGTTTTACCCTTGCCATCTTTTAAGTTGTGCAATTTTGTCCTTTTTTATGTTTCTATAATTTTAATTAATCTATCTATATCTATATCTATATTATATTAAAAAGTGGCAAGGGATGAAAAATTATTTTTGACTGTTTTTACTCCTTGCCATCTTTTTAAGGTGTGCAATTTTGTCCCTTTTTATTTTTTTTTTTATTTTCTATAATTTTAATTAATAATTACTCTTAATTATCTGTTTTATTTTTTTCACGTCTTTCCAATCCTTATTTTTTCACGAAGCAGCGCAGCGCAGAAACCCTGATGATCATTGCGGAAGAATAGACACGCTATTGCTTTGCTATTAAGCCGAAATTGAGGGAGATGAAGCAAGATTGCGGGAAGATTCTGTTGAGTGCAGGACGTCGTAGGATTAAGTGTTTTTTCTTTCTTTTTCGTTTAGGGAGGATGGGGACGACGAGGAGGCACTGCCATAGGCCGCCACTTACCATCGCGTTGCCGCCCTTACGGCCGCCACCAGTCATCTTCCTTTCAGAATTTTAGATTTTGTGAGTTTTGGATTTTGTATCATCTTAAATTTTTTGATTCTGGGTTTTGTATATTCTTATACGTTGTGAAGTTTTTATTTTTTTGTTCACCTTCTTTGCATGAAAGTTGTTTGATAAAATGTCTGTTAGAGATTTAATTTGTTTCAGATTCTGATAATTAATTTGTTAGAAATTTATCCTTATTTATGTGAATTGGTTGTTCTTGATTCCATAGTTAAATTTGAAACGGTGGTTTATCTCTTATGAGAATAATACTTTGTTGGATTATTTCAAATTTGATAAGGGTTGCTGCATTTTGTTTCAAGATGATGAATTTGCTACAATCTCTAATTCACTATTTTCATTATTGCATCTATAACTTGCACCCTCTTTTTTTTGGTATTATGTTGTGTGGCAAAAGAATCAAAGAAAATAGATAATTTAAGCAGTTTGGTCCAATCCAGGTTCTGTTTCACAGTGAAGAAATAAAATCTTCTGTTAATCATTTAAGAAATCATTTTTGACAGTGTTGGGAGGGACTCAACTTATGCTTTATATAGATGGGAGAATTATAATTTTTTCTCAGTCACATTACGAAGGATTGACTTATGGACAATAATTATGCATACAACAATTAGTTGGGTTTTAGATTTAAATGTATGTCAAATTGGCCTTTTGAGCTAACTCTTTTCTCCTTAATTCATATTCCAGCCATGCCGACACGCAATGTGGTATCAGTGTGAAGTCTACTCCAATGATGCACCATGGACCAGAAGGACCGAGGACCCTTTGCAATGCATGTGGACTTATGTGGCGAATAAGGTAGAGATTTAGAAACTATATTTTGTTTTATCTACCAATACAAGTATAATATTTCTTTAGGTGGTCACCTTCATTGATTTGAAATATAGTTATCTATATCTGTCATTTTTAAGTCTTCATCTGTACTATTAATTTCTCGCCGATGTTCTCAGCTAATTTTGCCTTAAACTGTCTGTTAGAGATTTAATTTGTTAGAAATTTCTCCTTATTTATGTGAATTGGTTGTTCTTGATTTCATAGTTAAATTGGAAACGGTGATTTATTTCTTATGAGAATAATACTTTGTTGGATTAAATCAAATTTGATAAGGGTTGCTGCATTTTGTTTCAAGATGATGAATTTGCTACAATCTCTAATTTACTATTTTCATTATTGCATCTATAACATGCACCATTTTTTTTTTTTTTTTTGGTATTGTGTTGTGTGGCAAAAGAATCAAAGAAAATAGATTATTTACGTAGGTTCTGAATTGTTGATGAGTATTCCTTGTGAAAGTGATACAATTCAATTGTTTAACAAATTCCTCAAAGAAGTCATCCTTAGTTAGCTTGATCTGAGTGTCTTGAACGACTATTTAATATTGCAATTGTTATTATTTGGTGCGAGTCTCGTTCAGTTTCTGAACCTTCATGGGTTTAGAATGTGCCTCCTGTGATACCAGTTCACTCAGGTATTTGTGGGAGGACAGGTTGTGGTGCAGATAACATCGATCCTAACTTAGCTATTGCAGTCAAAATTGGCCCCTGAATTTTCATAGGGATTCGGGTTGGTAATTTCACGAGAAACCGAAATTCATTTGGTGGAGAGGCGAAAAATGTGAAAGAAGCAGAGGAAGAGAGGTGAGAAATTAGGCAGGAGCGTCGGTCCAGTGAGGAGGAAATAAGGGCAAAGTAGATATGTCTGCCCCAAAAGGTATCATTTTTAACTTATCTTTCAAAATAAGGGAAACTATGTCAAAGATCATGCCATTACTTATTTTTTAAAAAATGTCTTGTATTTTAATATGCACTGTCTATTTAATTAATCTTCCAATGAAGTTGATTCCTATTTAATTTTTTTTTTCGTTTTTACTTAAATTTATGTGAAAAGGGTTAATGGGTGGAAGATGAACGAGGTAGATGAGGAATCTAAATAGATTTCTTATGGGAGAAGAACGTTTAGGTACAAAGTCACAAGAATTCTAGCTTATTACTACACTATCACTTTCCAATTACAACTAGGTACAAATCAGAACCTTAATTGTCCAAAATGCCCCTAATTTTCCCTTTATCCCTGCAACTTTCTGCAGCATGTTGCGTCATTTCTGCAACATGTTTTAATTAATTTCTGATGAACAATATTTCTGCAACTTTTCTGATGAACAGTATTTATACTTTTGACTGATTTTTTATGTTTGATTAATTTTGAATCTTACCAATATTTGAATACCAATATTCTCCAAATTCTTCTTCTTTAATTTTTTTAAAATTACCTTCTTCTTTTTTTTTTCAAAATTGATAGAATTTTAATTATTTCAATTTTTAAACTGACCATTTTTTATAAATATTATATTTAGAATTATTAAAAAAGTATTCAGTCCAAATTAAAAAAAATCACTTTACTTATAAAAGTCTCACTGTACATACAAAAATTTCACTATACATACAAAAATTCCACCTTTTCCAGATTTTTTGATGCCTCTTTTACCAATCCAAATTAAAAAAGATAAAAACTGGATCTAGATTGATAGATCTGGGTGGTGGTACCTAATACACAATTAGTACATAATACACATCAATCTTATATTATGAATAAAATGATTCCAATAATGCTCCATATAACACAATTTAACAAAATCAGCGTAATGTTTGCTTCACCGCTCCAAATCAACTCTACAATTTTCATTTTCCTCCCAAAACTCAGCCCTTGCTTCCGAAACGCCGCTGACATCAGAACATAACCACAACAAAACAAATCAATGACTACCTCCTTTAATTACAACTCCCAGAAGAAATATTTCATGAGCATCCAAATAATTTGTAGGTTTCACATGACCCTTCTTACCTATTTTTTCCTAAAAACATAACCAAATAAAAAACCAAAAATTATCATCAAGAAACATTACGCAAACAATTAATCAAACAATTACCAGTGTTAATCAAACAATCAAAACATGCATAGAAAGTCAATCAATCACCAAGCATATCAGATTTCAGATTCAGTTTTGCTTGAAATTTATTAAATTACTTTGAATTAAATTGCAGATTCAGATTTCATGAACTAGCATTTCATCGAATAGATGGCGTGCATATGAGCTGGGTCGAATCCGTTCTTTTTTGGACAGATTTCCCAATTGGGACACCATTAAATGTTCTTTTAAGCAAAATCCCACAAATTCTCACACATTAGAAACGAAAATTTGGAAAAGCCAATTCCCAAATAAGGACTAGAGCTCATATTTCAAGAAAATGACGCACCTGCAAATCCCAACTCTGGCATTCAACCCCAACGGAGGTAAAATGGCTAAAATTTCACCATCGGAAAAACCTTTTCCACGCAGGGGAAAATGTTTTGAATCTACTGTATTCAATAAATTGGGAGGAAAATGGGAAGGAAGCCGTGAATCGAGAAATTGATTAACCTTGAGTTCTTCTCACTACTCCGCCGTGTTGCCGCCCATGGCCGCGCTTTCTGGTAAGTAGTAAATTATGCATGTTTTTAATATATTAGAGTGCGATTTATTGACTTCAAGCTTTTGTTAAGATGACATGATTAATTATTTTGTGTATTTTGATGATATTATTATTCCACACTCGGGATGTGTTTTAGGTGTTTTTAGGTGTTTTTGTGGAATATTGTTTTTGGGATAAGAAGCCCAGGCTGGAATTAAAGTTATTGGGCTAATTTTTTGTTGCAAAAAGCCCAAGAGCTTTAGATGAAGAAAGGAAAGGAATGCGCGTGCAGAAAGATTTTGGTGTATCTACTTCTAGAAGTTGGATCTTTGACTTGGTCCAAGAAGGATGACTCACGTGCATGAATGGGATCTTGAGGATATATTTGTAAAGATTGATTGGTATCTTGGGAGATTTATTATTGGCGGTGCATATCACATATTATAAAGAGGGAAGAAACATTCGGAAGCACACGCCAGGAGAGGGAGGCGGCAGAGACAAAACACGCACGCCAACTTAGAGAAGATAGACGCCGATTGGGCGCAGCAGCTTAGGAGAGAAGATGCCCACAACTATGTTTAGTTAGTATTTTTATCCCAACTTCGGGAATTTTTGAACCCGTGTTTAATATCGATGTTTTAATTCAAGACGTTTATGATATTTGTTTTTTGGATTGTTTAATTTATCTGGTTTAAATTCTTGTGTATTGGAATTAATTAATTTAGATTGATCACCTAGGTTAATTGTTTTAAATGCCTCATTAAGTTTAAACATGTAATCCAGTGTAATTGTTATATGTGGAGACTCTTGGTAATAACTAGTGGATTCACTAGGTGAATTAAATCCCGTTCTTACGGGTCGCTGTTAAGTGTCTTTTGGGAATTTGTTTGCTTTCTATCCTAGTGGTTTAATGCTTTTTTGGGGTTAAATCGTAAACGGCCAACCCAGATCGCTTAGTTAAAAATGTTTTTCTTGAAGGCGTTTTTCAATTAAATATACTTAAACGATAGGACCGGACGAAAGTGTTTTGATCCTCAGAGGGGTAATCTTGAAAACCAATAAAGTAAACGTTGAGGTTGATTTATGTAAATTAAGCAGGGATGAATGAATGTGAGTTGGAATACTTACCTATTATTGAATTTTATTTATTTAATTAATTGTTGGTTTCTTAGTAATTTATTATTTTTATTAGTAGTTATAGAAATCCAATCCAACCCCCCCTTCTTGTTTGTCCCTATAGATTCACATAATTAGCATATTAATTATTCTACGTCCCATGTGGATCGATCCCTTACTTGCCACTACTACGAGTTAGTAGGGTAGATTTGGGTATTTATTTTTGTCGCACCTCGACAGTGCGGCCACTTTCTAGTGGGTAGGGTAGGGTAGATTTGGGTATTTATTTTTGTCGCACCTCGACAGAAAGTCGCCACTTCTCGTGGGTAGGGATTTCTCTACGACATTTTTGCAGACAAGTTGGTGACGGTGGCGGAATGGAGGGCGGCGCTAGAGCTAGCTCCGCCTCTGCATCCAAACGAGTCACACCACAACCACTCCTCCTCCTCCTCCCCCTTACTGCCGGCAGCGGCGACTCACAGATCTGAGGTTTTCGACACATATCTAGGGCACCTTTTTTTTAGAGAGAGAGCGATGGAGTTTACTGAGAGATAGAGTGGGTAGTTGATTTGATGGAGTTTACTGAGAGATAGAGTGGGTAGTTGATTTGAAAATGAGAGAGAAATGGGGGTGGAATATTTTTAACCGGTTAATTTTTTGGAAGGGAGGCAATTGGGTCATTTGAGTGTCCTTTTGTAGTTGAATGTTATTGTATTAGATTGTATGTGTACTTAGAATCTTGTACTACAATGTAATTTTTCATTTCTTATAAAGTGGGGAATATTGAAAATGGGAATGTGAAGTTGGAGTGGGTATGCCATCAAGGTGGTCTTTTCTGATCAATATTTAAAAAATCGAAACAACAGGAAGATAAAATTTTATTATCACAGATTTGTTGGCATGTGTTTTTTCTCTCTCGGTGTGGATAATAAACAATGAAGATTTTGTTGTAATAGATGGTTTCAAAAAATATTGTCACTGCCACGTCGTTGCATTCTTGGGGAATAATTCTGAAGAATTGCACTTTTAGGTATTTCTCAAAAATGTATAGTGCTGATGAAAAGTTGGTGTTTGTTTGTAGGTGATATAAAAGGAAGCACTATCAGGAGGGATATTCTGCATTGAGTTGTTCGCCTATCCCAATGGGCAATAGGTATTTGTGAGCTAAACTTAATGTTTAATGTATGATTTTTGTGAAAATGCCTCAGTGAGTTTGGTGATTATGCTATAATATAAACCATGGGTTTACCATGATATCATTATGAAAGAACACCCAGGTTTATCTCAAGGTAATCATGCTTCTTTAATTTTGTTCTAGATTTTCGAATTGTATGGTCGATTGGGAGGGTATCACTTTGCTATTTTAGGTGCATTTGAGTGGATGTAGTAGTTTTATATAATTTGGATAGTCAATTGATTCTAGAAGAAGTAGAGAAATGAAGATAAAATTTAATGGCAATGACTAAATTTGCATGTTTGTAGAGGCAAGAACTATGATTTATTTTGGGTTTGAGAATTGGATTTTTAATTGCATCTTAAATTTGGTAACTTTAAAATGCATCTTGCCGATAATTTCAACACCTGGTCACTCTTGTATCCTTGAGGATCATCTTTGCTATATTCATTATTCAGGATTTATTCCATATTATGGCTTTTACACCTCTTCTTCATATTGCTAACTTCTTTTAAAAAAAAATTTCATTGTTGATATATGATAAGCTCTGTGCGTGTGTGTGTGAAGTTTGGTAATTGAGAATGGCATATAATACTTTCAATCAGTTCTACTCAAATCTGTGTGTAAGCTATAATTTGTCAGTTGGATGGTTAGGAGACATTTTTAATACGCCTCAGGTAAGAATGCCAACTGCAACTGCTGCTGACATTTAGGGTGTGTTTTGAAACACTTAAAACAGCTTCCAGAAACACTTATTTTCAAAAGTTGTGCGGGTTGCCTTTTTTATGGGCCTTTATGAAATTTTAGGCGTTTTGTTCTTGATGAAATTTTCTTTGGTCCCTATTGATTAACCTATTCAACTTTTGATTCTTGTATTACGTTTTTGTCATATTTACCCTAGGTATTGAGTTTCTATCTCCATCTCCTTATTGAAATGAACAAAAGTGACTATTAAAATACAAGAGAGAATCTCCCTATAAAAAAAAAGGTCAAGACAAAAGAGAAGCATTTGAGAAAAAAATATTGTTTACAATGACATTCTAATGTAAAGAGCGAAGAATAATAAAAATTGAAAAAAAATATAAATCAATTAGTTCCTAATTTATTTACCGACACTTCTAAGAAAAAACGGATTCGACATGCATCGCCACACTACAACACTTGAAAACACCAAGTTCATGGACGATACAAGGTAAATAAAATTTTATAGTAAATCACGATCAACATAAAATATGCTTTCGTTGTAAAATTTAAAACTTTATTTGCTGTCCAACATGAACCATTATACTTCGGCAAATCGATACACAATTACACGTGTCACGTGCAACGCACGTGTTAGAATCCTAGTCCATTAAAAAAAACACAAGAATTTATAAAATAAAAATTTCAATAAATAGAGACCAATATTAATATATTTTGGATCACAATCTCAAACACTCTCATTTATAATTAAATATGTAATTTGCATCTATTGTTTCGTTGTAATTTACACATGTATTTGTAGTTCGATTTATTTATTTTCTTTTGTATTTCAGTTTTTGTAATTTTAATTTTATTATTAGATGTTGTAATTTATTTTAACTGTATTATATTTTTTTTATAATTATAGTTTTTTTAATATCAAATAACTGTGTATATTTCTTAAATATTTTAAATATAATGAAAAATAATTATAAATTTAATTGTTAAGTTATAAAAGAAATAATTTATTAAAGGGTTGTTGCGGGTGTGGGTGGTTATAAATAAAATGTGAAAAAAGATGAATTTGAGTTGTAGAGTAAAATATGTATGTGAAGTTTAGAAAAATTAATTGTTTATTAATTGGTTGTGGTTGGGGTGAGTATGAATAAAGATGGTCTTAAGACTAAAAAAACTGAAAAAATATAAGTTAGAGGACGAATTTCAAAATTTGAAAGACGAGAGGACGAAAATCAAAATTTAGGAAAGTTAAAGGACAAAAAATTATTATTTTCCCAATCGAAATATTATCAGCTATATTCCGGTGATATTTCCCAATTTTTCGTCATTTGAGTATACTATTCTCTTTTATGTATATTAAATTTTTTTTAAAAAGATTTTAGTGAGCTCAAGTTTAACTAGCTAACGAGTTTTTTGATGAAACCCAATTCAGCAGGACAACCTTCTTCTTCAAATGACTCTTGACAAAACAGATTCCAACTTTTATCCTCGTGTAACAAGTTTATAGTGAGGTAAGGTGAGTTGAAATTAAGGGAAATATCGTGAGAACAATACGACCACCATTATTGTTATCGGGAAAGAAAAACTTAATTTCATCCAAAACTTGAATACTTCACATGTCATCCAGTACGACCAAATATCTCCTACTGAATAAAGATTTATGTAACTTTTCTCGTAATTGACGTTCATTCAAAGCCGTTAAACTTTCTCTATCCACTTGGCTAGAAAGAAGTTGTATCAAAACTTGTTTCGCATTTTGAGAGATTGTAGCCCAAGCACGGACATGAAAATGATGCTTAGTAAGTGGACTTTCAAAAGCATTTGTAGCGAGAGTAGTCTTACCTATTCCGCCCATTCCAATAATGGGAATGACTAGCTGATGATCTGGTAATCCGGTGAGCCTATCCATGAGAGGAATCAAATAGTCATCAAATCCAACCATAGTAGCAATCTTTCCAGCAGAAACAGAAACAGGGCTTGATGAAGCAGCAGCATGTGGTGTCTGGTCTTTGAATCTCCCTTGATCGAATCCATATCTATCGTTACTGTCTGCAGATCGCAAATTGCACAGATCGCAACTTGCACTTGGTAGGTGGGGCTTCATAGGCTTTTTAACCTTTGTTTCATTTTCCTTGATCGAATCCATATCTTCCTGTTTTTGCAGATTGAGTAAGAGGAGCTTCATTGGCATTTTCCTTATATATCTCATCATTTTCAGCAAAAATCGACCCTTCTCCTTTTTTACTAGCGTATCCAACGAGAATTTGAGATTCGGTTGCATCTTCGGCCGCATGAGCTAATAATACCAGCGGGGGAACTCTTTAGGCTAAGTTTACTTTCCTCCTTAAGATTGGTTTATGATTATTACCACACCGCACAAGTGTGTTTACTTGGTGGGTTGAAAAAAGGGGTAATCCGGCCAACCCGTGTCTCCTTTAATTCAACCCAAGAATTTGAGCGGTTAATTAAACTCATGAACGGTTGATTATCAAATTTACGATTCTCCCGGAATTGGGTCGCATCTGGACATTTCTTCTTCAAAAAGATTTCCTTGTTGTCTCCGGTAAATCGCCGAGTTGAAAAAAAACATCTAAAAAGAGAGCCGTATCGTTCGTGTTCCGAAATTTCCGGAGACGAAGAGATCAAAAACCCTGCAATTGCTCTGCGGCTTCGGAAAACCCCCATCCCCATTTTATACAGTAAATATCAGGTTTGAATAACAACCCCCATCATTTAAAGTAGAGATGAGATTTTTCCATTTTATTTCTTGAAGAGAGTGACGATGAATTAGGCAATTTTCCAATATTGTTCTGCTAGTTATCCTTCAGTTTCTTCAAGTAAACATTAGATAACTTAATCTAAATAAACTCAACTACTGTTGGTTAACATACACACTACACAGTCTAAACCTCGGCGGCTTATTCAGCGCTGGTAGCTGTTAAAATCCATGGCTGTGAGAGACCTCCTCACTCCTTTCTACATTCATAACAAAACAACGGCATTGCAGCCCGTCCTTATGATTCCTACCTTCATTTCTTGGCTCCGGAAAGGCTTTCGCTGTGGGCATTCTCACTTTATCTGCAGCCACCACCCACCTGAAATCGACATGTTCAACTACAGAGACAAGTTTGCCCACAGACTGGCCATGGCGGGTCTCAAGCCCCATCACCGCATTGGTTTGTAATTATTTGCGTTCCATCTTTTTGTGTGCTCTAACTGCTTATAGCTTTTGTTTACTTCTGCCAATTATCTTGTTTTCTGCTGGTTATGGAAGTTTTGCTTAGGTATTTATGGTTTCTCTTTTCCAATAGTTTGGACTATTCATAATGAAAATATAAGTAGAAAAAGGTAGGGGGATAGTTTCTTGAAGTTTTATTTATTGATGGTTTACTGCATATTAATTCAAAAAAAGAGTTCCCCGGAAGTGTTTATGGCTAATAAGTACCTCAAATCCTGAATCTTATCTTTTTTCTTTTATCCAGTGACTTTGAAGTTGTGGTTATTATTGAGTTTTGCTGCTATAATTGGCAGGCTGCCGAGACTCGAGTCAATGTTCTTTAAATTACCATCTTCTTTAATTAGTGCTAGTCCTTATACTTCTCATAGCAATGAAAAATAGTAGCTGTTTTTTTCAGTGCGGTAGAAACCTTGCTCACAATTACCACAATTTGTGTCACCTTATTCAAGTCATTCCTGAGGCTCTCGTCTGTTCACTAGATTTGATCTTTATCATTCTCATACAACCAAACTGAGTTTATTTAGACGTTTTTAGTTGTTTGGTACCTTCCCTTGATAGGATTAACACAAATATAGTGGTTGTGCTATTATTTTGTTGGGTCTGAAATCACTACTACAGTACTTTCAGTCTGATGAATATCCAAACTTTCATGGGATGGTGCTAAAGGGTTAAAACTGATAAGTATAATTTATAATTCTGGCTACTTTTTTGCCTTCAATCTAAGATCTATTGAAAACCTTTTTTCACCTTTAATACGATACTTAATAGTTAAAAGCACGCCTTTGACATGCCTAGGCAAGATTAAGTTGCTAGGCTATAGGGCCACACCTGAGCCTTAAGACATACCTGAAGGAGAAAAACAGAGTTAGCTTTTAAGTTAAACTAGATTTAGTTAGTTTAGTAATTTAAATGGGTCTCAAAAAGAGAATTGCTAATTCAATACTTCAAGTTGAGAACAAATTACAATCAAAACTTCTTTCATTGTCTCTTTAATAGGACATCTTCAATTCTCTACTATTATAATTTTGCTATTTTTGAGTTGGTTGCTCATTAGTCATTTTGATGTTCCATTCAGCAATTGCTGTTTCTGGTGGTCCTGATAGTATTGCTCTATATTGTGCTAACTGGTGGTTGGAAATCTGAAAAGTTTGATGCTGCGAATAAAGGAAGCAAGCCAGTTGAGGGTCTTTTAGCAATTGTTGTGGATCATGGATTGCGAACAGAAAGTGCAGAAGAAGCAAACCTTGTTCGCAGAGACGAGTTTTGGACATGGGTAATTATGTGATGTTTAATGGGTGGTATGCATTTATGAAAACGAAGCTTTCCTTTAGGATAATGGATAAATCATTTACACTATTTTCAGGAATTAAATGTGAAGTTGCTCGTTGTGAATGGTTGGAGGGTAGACCCAAGCTGGGTCACTTGCAAGAAGCTGCTCGCAATAAAAGGTATTTTTTTATTAGCCAACACTTCTTGTTTTCTTCCACTAAGTTTTTCATTATTCTTTAACAGGTATGAAACTCTACAAAGGATTTGCGCCCAACAACAGATCAGCACACTGTTGATTGCACATCATGCAGATGACCAGGTTTCGAAATTGATTTTTTTCTTTTTCAGTTAGCTTCATACTTGTTCCTTAGTATTCTTATTGAAGTTCATAACAACATGGTTATAATCTTAAAGTAGTTTGATTTGGTTGTTCACTCAATTGTGAAAGTATGAACCTTGGTCCGTATCACAGGCTGGAGTCTATATATTGCATGTTGTTGCTCAGAATGACCCCCTTTACCCTTCCACGATTCAGATTTTTCACTCTTATTTACTTAAGGAACCTTTATCCTACCACAATTTAGGTTAGCTTTGATGTATTTTCTCTGAAGTTTGACATGCGTATTTTAGTCTTCTTCTACAAGTTTATTTGCTATTTAACAACTGCAGAAATCTAAAAGAGCCGTACATAAGTATCACAGTGGTTGTGTACCTTGTTAGCAAATCCTCATTATGCAAAGTGTTATATGAGATTTTCAATCATCACTTTGATGATGCCAAAATTCTGTCCTCCAATTCGTCAATCATCATTGCCTGGATCATTCTCTTTAGGTGCAACCTTTACCCACATGATTTAACAGTTTTCCTCTTTACTAGCAAGCAACATACATTTCCAAAATCTTATACCATCTAGTTTAATCTAAAGTTATTAAGTTTCATGGATGAGTTCTCGTTTCACAAGTCATGTTATAGGTAGGTTGATAGAAGAGTTTGAACCATGAGGAAAAACTTTAAGGGGAACAACAAAAATTCTTTGACTTCATCACATTCAATATTGACACATTAGCCAAATGAAATTATCAATATACCGAAGGTATTTATAAAAGATACAAGTCTATTGGAAAAGGAAGGTAAGATGTACATTCAGTCTAACAACCACCGAATTCATATAATATGACATTGAGACCCTAATTAGTCATCTAGTCTTCGGTATGTAATGGAAGGAAACAATTATAAAATCTAAATCATCATATAGTGTGATCGCTAATGGCTAATGCACATTCGTGATGCAGGCAGAGCTATCCATTCTCAGATCATCTAGAAATAGTGGCGTACTTGGGCTTGCTGGCATGGCATTTACTTCGGAAATTTTCTCTGAACTGATTGATTTTAGTGAAGAGGAATCAAAACCTCATGGCATTTTATTGGTCAGACCACTTCTTGAGTTCTCAAAAGAAGATATGTACAATGTTAGTATTCACAATCTATAAGTAGTATTAGAATGATTTCTAATATTCAACTTCATTTCTTTTCATTTGTTTCTTTGTTCCCTTTTGAAATAGCTAGAAAATTATTTCTGTTAGTGCTGCAGATATGTCAAGGTGGTAATCAACAGTGGGTTGAAGATCCTACAAACAGGAGTCCCTTGTATGCTCGCAATAGGATCAGAATGTCGTTAAATGACTTATCATCATGTACGTTGGAATACTTGTACTGGTCGTTGATTAGAATAAAGAATTATTAAGAAGTTATTGGATGTTTATTGTGATTAGTGTGAGGACTAATTGGCCTTATTCATTGGAATTTATAGGTTCTTGCTACTGAATTCAAATTTAAAACATGCATAATAATAATATATTTTAGAAATATCATATGGCTAGTTTTTAAGCATTTGGTGCTAAGTTTTGAACTTCTGGTCATTCTTTTACCAGATGAATAGGGCCAGATCATTTTATAGCTGGTGTATTAATATTATTGAAAGTAGTTGAGTTTTGATTTTTAACGTGTTTCAACAGGTGTTGATGAACACTATATTTTCATTTCTTACATTCCAATGAATTTCTAATTATTCTCTATCGCCTACAGCTGTATTTAAAGCCGAGTTGCAAGCAGTTGTGGCAGAACGTCAAAGAACGCGAGTACATGTCCAAAAACTTTGTCACCTGTTGCTGAATCAAGCTGTGACAATTACGCCTGTATGCTTCTTCAATCGAGATGCTTTTAGTTATGTGGATTGCTAACTTATAAATCTATGAAGTTGATAAAGTAACATCTGTTCTAATGTGGAATATTCAACAATAAAAATCCCTGAGAACAAAAGAAAAATGGTAATATGAGTAATTGGTATATCAATGCAGCATGGATATGCGGTGATTGATCTAGTAACTCTCCATGCAATGGAGGTCAAGGATATCTACCTTGCAAAGTTTGCTGCTCTGGTAGTGCAGGTATGGCCAATAATCACATGTTAACTCGTAGTTATTCTAATTTGTTCACCACTTCTATTTAATTTTCTGATGACGCCCCTTCTTTTGGAGACGTTATAGACCAGTTCGGGGGAATGGATTAAAGTTGCTGATGAACTACCTTCGTACTTTCCCGTGCAAGGTTTGACTTTGTTCTGCAACTCATTTATATGGATATATTCATGCTTTATCTTTTGGCTGCTGTGATGTTTTTGTAGTAGGGTTTCAACCCTGTTTAACTAAGACTACGAAACTGCATTTTCCTAAAAAAAATATAATAAAATAAATTAAAAAAATTCACTTATATATCCTTTCTGCATTTGTCCAGACATGTCTCACTGTTGCTGGCTGTTACCTTTGTCCAGCTTCAGGATCCAAAGGTAATAAGGCACTTGTCTGTGCCTCCAGTAATCAAGTTGTGTCACAAATATTCCCACAGTGAGCAAGAATATACCAACGAATTAGAGCAGATTGTAAGGAATATCGAAGCAAATTTAGATAAATTTATGTCGGATGTTTCCAGTGTTCCATTTTTGGAAGCAACATCCTCTGAGTCTGTTCTGATTGAAGCAAAAAGGATCGGCATTCTTAGTGACTCTTCCCACAAGGCTATTGTTTCTTTGCAGAAGCAAGAAAGTGAAAAGTTTATCAAGTCAAAAGCTGAAACTATCTCCGACTCAGCCTCCAAAGATAATATAACATCTTTGGGGAGCAAATCAATTCGTCCCGGAAAAGCAGGACACTTCATGAACAGATTTCTATTGGATTGGAAGGTTTGCAGCCAATGCAACTGCATTTCTTGTGTAAATATTGATGAGATGGAAGCTGAAGTACGCCACATGGCAGATGGTGATTGGATATATATTTATGATTTGTCTAAGAAGCAACTAAGTGGGGAAACTATGGATTATGCTATATTATCAGCTTGTAGAGCTCTTACATCCTTGAAATCTATTCCAATTGCTGCAAGAAGATCGATGCCTGTCCTAGTTAATTCTAAAGGAGTTCTGCTAATCATTCCGGTATGTCATTTTTTTTTTCCGTTTAATATAATGTAAGCAGAATGGAAAATTGATCTCGTGCATTTGTTATCCTATCAATGCTTTCTATGGTACTAACAAGCTATCAAATTCTTTTTTCCTTCAGAGCATCGGCTTCTCATGTTACCCGTATTTATTGGTCTCTGCCGTTTTTCATCCTAGGATACCATTGGGTGGAGGACACAGCTCGTTCATGTGAACCTAGTTTGGTTAACTGGATCACCAATTGCTTGGATCTTGTTGCTCATTGAGAAATATATGAAGGCAAGGCGTAGTTGATTTCTCTGGTAAATCAAGATCATTGATGTTAGTGAAATAAAGTTTTTTTTTTTTTTTTTTAATTTTTGGGTGAGAGGGTGTAATGTTAGACAAGTTGTTTGTGATGTTTGAATTAATTGTATCCTATTCATTTATAGAATAATCTTTTTTGGACTCATTAAATTTTTGCAGAAAAAAAATATGGTTTTAGTAAATGGAGGGTATAATAAGGGAATGAATATTTTTTTTGGTAGACAAGACAACACAATAAATTTCAAAGCTACAATTATTCTAAGAAAATAAAGTCTCTAGGCACCTACAATATATACAAACGCATTCATATATAAAATGGTAGAAATATAATCTTCATTTGGTCAATAATGATACTCCCGTCCCTCCGTCCCAGACTTATTTTTCTGTTTATTATTTATACATGTTTTTGTGAGCGATTTTTGTATTAGTAATTGAAATGATAAATTAATTTTAAAGGAAGTGTATAATAAATAAGAGGCTCATCTATCATACCCCTTCTTACCATGTTAGTTAATTATTTCATTTACTAATACAAAAATCGCTCACAAGAAAAAGGGTATGATGGTAAATAGAAAAACAAGTTTGGGACAGAGAGAATAGTATATATGCATAATAATATTAATATTTATATATATATTTTCATGGCTAACTTAAGAAAATAATGTGTTATTTACTATCTTCATTTGATTAATAATCACCTTGTTTTAGTACCTTGTATTATAATGAAGTTATTGTGTAAGCAACAATGTTGAGGTTCCCACTGCGCTTGAACAAAGAAGTATCAAAAGAATATGTTTTAAAGAATATAAATAATCTAGTAACTTAAATTCCAAGAAACTTCAAAGTCTCAATACTCAAATAAACATGTATATTATATTTGATATGACTATCTTTCACACGTGAGAATGATATAGAGCCCACACGTGGACATTATAATTGTGCCCACCGCTTACGTGGATCGATGTGGCAGTGCAACATAAGAAAATTTATTTTTTTCCTCAATCACCAATTTTCATATCAAATCCGCAATGTACATCACAGATTCATCTGAAAGTTTTATCAAAAGAATTCGACAGAAGAGTCCAGAAATCGTAAAGATTAATGTCGCTGCTACAGGGGAGTTCAATCATGAGTGTAGTGGATCTCCGCCTTGGTCTTTGAATCGCCGCCGCGAGACACGCGCGTTGCGAACCGCCGTCCAACGGCTCGGATTGCCGTCGCAAATTGCGTGCGCGAGCCCTGCGAAACGCCACCCAGCGGCTCGAATTCCCATTGCTTATCGCGAGCATTGTGAATCGTCGCCACTAAGGGAAAAAATGCAAGAAATCCCCAAATCGGACGCGAGGTCAAACCATCGTGTGAAAAGGGAATTGCGCTGCCATCGTTGCTGTAAGTGACGAGAGAATCGTCACCTCCGCGAACGGTGCAGAGGAGCGCCACCGCTTGCGAAGCGAATTCGCATCGTCGCCGTCGCGAACGAGGTTACAGTTACCTCAGCACACCGCCGCTAGTGGAGGCTGCCGTCGCAAGTCACGTTCGCCGGCAAATCGGCACAGAGGTCGAAGGGCAGCGGAGGGGGTTTCTTAGAAAACCCTGGTTTTGGAAAAGTGATGCAAAGAAGGGGACGACTCAGTTATTCGAAACAATGAACCAAAACAAATTGGATTTAATTTGTGCGTGGATGCCAAAACCTATAAATTCAATTCAATTGATTTTTGAATTCCAAAAGATCCATGTGATGCAACACAAGACCCCAACAAATTAAATAAATATACCAATTGTTTGTCAAAAGTAACGCAAAACGAGACCCCACAAAACAATTGATGTTAATTCGAACAGTTTATAAAACTTTATAAACAAATTAATTCAATATATAATTAATCAGGAGCTTGAAGCTCTGATACCACAGTTAAAATTTAGAGGCACGTAAACACGTAATACATGCGTAACAGAAATAAACAGTTCACCAACAACGAACAGTAATTGCATAATTGAATACGTATAAACATAAAAAGAAACCTTACAGTAAATCGTACGCATATTTCTCTACTATGATATCCACGTAATCCTCAATCACGGACTTGCACGGATTTGTCAGCGTTGAATTTCGAGATGAATTTGCTAGGAAAATTCTAACTCTAGATCTTATGGAGAGAATGATGAATGTTGTTTGTGAATTCCCAAAACTCATATATATAGGGAAGATCCAGCTTAAATCTTAAGCTAACCTGATTAGGAAATAAAATCCCTAATTTTATAAAATAAATCTCTCAGATTTTGTTTCCCATATATAAAATCTCAACGGATTTAATCTCATGTATATCAAATCTCTACGGATTTGATTCCATATATATTAAATCCTATAATAATATTCCATATATTATTATTGGGAATCTTATTTAATTAAATCCAATTTAATTAAACATTAATAATAATTAATTCCAAATTAATCTATTATTAATTAATTCTCCATAAATTAAATATTAAATCCAATTTAACATTTAATCAACCAACTATAATCCGTAAAAGGGAACTACTTGTTGTGTGACCCATATGACCTCATATATCGAACAATTAGTCAAAATAATGGTCTTAATTGAACCCTAGACAATAAATTAGACATTCTCAATATATGAGGTACGTTGCGAGAAACGTGCAACTACCTGTAACTGAAACATGGGCTATTACGATTTCCTCCTTTCATTCACGAATACTCGATTAAGTCTTGAACATGATGAAGTGTCTATTCAAATAACTTAACCATATTATCTCCAATCACTAATTGATCATGTATGTCACACTTAGCCACAAAGTCTAAGTTGACGTGCATCGGCCGATGACTTAGATCCAATTATGACGAGAATACGAGTATTCTCTCTAAATCCACTTTGAGGAATGAATCCTATTCTTGGCTCAACTACCACACACATGTACTTCGTGATGAACTCAATCCAAGCCATATCAACCCATGGAAGGGTGCAAGCGTCGGTCATGGTCAAAGTTTATCATTCCACACATGTCGTGCGTATTTACCTCAAGTCAAAGGAGTATCGCATCTCTCCCACTAACCGAGACACCCGTAGACACATATTGTGGACTTACATCAAACGGTTTCTCGGATGGGTATACCAATACGCTCTAAGGTATTTGTGCATTCATCATGAGATACCTAGTATCTCGTAGTAAGTGAGATCTTACTACACTCTCTAAGAGTATGGTGCAGATCACACACCAATCTCAATTGCATCATCAATATTCCATTCTTGACGATCCTTGATCGGGGCCATTTGAGAATCATGCTTAAGTTATCTGAGTTCTCACAACCTCAATGACAACAATGACTCATGGGAACACTTGCATGAATAAATGCAAACAATCAAACATAATATTCAAACAAGTGTATTGCCATACATTAATATTAAATGAACTATAATATTAAATCAAACTGAATATCATCTAGTATTATGTCCTTACAATAGATTGTCTCTAGGACACTAACACTAACAGATACTTCATCATGTTCAAGACTAATCGAGTATTCGCGAATGAAAGGAGAAAATCGTAATAGCCCATGTTTCAGTTACAGGTAGTTGCACATTTCCTCGCAACGTACCTCATATATTGAGAATGTTTGATTTATTGTCTAGGGTTCAATTAAGACCGTTAGTTTGACTAATCACTCGATATATGAGGGCCTATGGGTCACCAACAAGTAACGGTTGTTTACTAATTATAGTTGGTTGATTAAATATTATATTGGATATTAATATTTAATTTATGGAGAATATAATAATAATTATATTTAGAATTAATTATTATTACTATTTAATTAAATTAGATTTAATAAAATAAAATTCCCAATAATAATATATGGAATATTATTATTATAGGCAATGTTTTCATAACCGAACCGGTGATCGAACCGGATAGACCACCGGTCAGCGGTTCAACCGGTCGGACCGGTTCAACCGGCGGTTCAACCGTTTTCTATGTTTAGTTAAAAAAACAAAATAAGTATACACCTACAAAAATTTAAATATATATTTTATAACTTTTCATATCATATTTTATAAATTTTGTCCCACCTCATACATTTATCTCACATCGAAAGTGTTGGAGAAAAATGTGAGAGGAATATAAATTTAAAATTCTAAATATTTAATATAAATTAATAATTTAATTAAAAAAAACCGGTTATTTGCGGTTGAACCGGGTTTTGACCGGTTCAACCTGAAATCCGGTTATATAGTGTTTTTTAACCGGGTTACAGGCCGATTCCCGGTTCAACCCGATTTTGAAAACAGTGATTATAGGATTTAATATATATGGAATCAAATACGTAGAGATTTGATATATATGGAATTAAATCCGTAGAGATTTTATATGTGGGAAATAAATCTAAGAGATTTATTTAATTATGAGTTTTCTAATAAAGGTTAGCTTAAGATTTAAGTTGGGCCCCTCCTATATATATGAGCTCTTGTGAATTCATAATACATGAGTTCATATTTTCTCCATAAAATCTCTAAGTTAGAATTTTCTGAGCAAATTCATCTCGGGGATTCAACGCTGGCAGATCTGTGCAAATTAGTAAACGACTGTTACGTGGATACCATAGTTGAGGAATCTGTGTACGAATTGCTGCAAGAATTCTATTTACGTTTACTCGTATTTAATTATGCAATTAATTGTTCGTTGTTGGTGAACTGTTTATTTCCGCTGCGCATGTATTAAGTGTATACGTGCTTCTAAATTCCAACAGTGGTATCAGAGCTTCAGGCTCTTTGTTTTTAATTGCATAAATTCAGATTTATAATTTTTTTTAAATCTGTTGGTGCGGCCGTGTGAGTTGACCGCACCATATGAATGTGTTAATTATTGGGGCACGCTCATTAGATGAGACGCACCCCTTATTTGTTTCGCTCGCCCCTCTTTTGGTCTTCGTCTTCATCGTGCCCAAAATTTAGGGTTTTCTCTGGGAGAAACCCTCCCGTCTCCGCCGCTGATTGCTTCTGGTTTTGTGGGCTGCGGCGACAGCGTTCGAGCCGGTGGCCTAGGGGCACAACTCGCGCCGATCACGCGGGCCCACCGCCATCGTCTTCGTCGCGTTCATAGTGCGATTCCTCTGGTCTCGCCTCTTTTCCCGGTGGTGCGCCCTCATATCTCTTCGAATCGTGGCGGTGCGCCACTGATTCGCCTCGATTTGAGACGTGTTGCTTGAATCCCTTCGAAGATTGACCTCTATGTCTGTTTTCGATTCGATTCCAGGCGGCGCGCCACCAGAATCGAGATGAATCAGTGGCGATGCACCATCGATTTGACCCTATTGTCTCTGGTTTCGAACAATTTGAGCTAAAAGGGGGCCGCGGCACCACGCGCGGCCCACCTAGTTCTTGTCGTTCAATGCGGCGAGTCGCTCGCGCTGTAAACGACAATAGTGACTCGCGCCCGTGTGCAGTTTATTTCGTGCCTTCGTTTTGACTGGTTTCAATTCGTTGCATGTATGTTCTTGATTTTGGGTTATTTTGCTAATGCGTATTGATTGGGATGATTTCGATTAGTTTGGAACTTGATGAGATTAAAATCTGATGAAACCCTAATAATTGGAACAGTTTTGAAATTGTTTGGAATAATTCTGATGAACTGATGAATTGTTGGATGTTTGGTTCAGATGACCCGATCGAAAATGGTTTTTGGAAAATCGGGCGATGATGAGGGGAAGGACTGTACCGAAATTGGATATAGGACAAGCCCTTCCGTGCAATTTTTAAAATTTGCACATGAGCCCTTAACAAATAAATAACTAAATAAGAATCCAATTTTAAAGTTAATAAAGTTTAATTTAAATTGGTATTTGGTTGGACCAAAATAATTAATTGGATTAATTATCGTTTTAATAAACTAAAAATTGAATATTGTTTTGAAATTTGTTTTAAAGGTTTATTAAAATCCCACTGGTTAACTTATTTATTTAAATTCGTTAACGCACTTTACGTCCGCATTATAATTGTTTGGGTAGGCGGCACCCAATATTTGTCGGACCGTATTAATTGTTTGGGTAGACTGCGCCCATATAAGTGTTAGTCCATATAATGTAATGTTTGGGTAGGCGGCGCCCAATAAATACTCAAATGTGATGTAGATTAACATGTTCGAATCTCGATTAAGCAATTAATACCCCGCCTTTAAAACGTTCCTCACTAAAATATGATTTTCATAAAGTTGAACGATGCCTTCCACCAAAATTAAAAGTAAACCGGAGATTTCGTTCCAATGAGTATTTAAGGCCCAAGTCTTTTGCTCGGGTCTACATCTAACATGACTTTTATAGGGACACGTAGTGTCACCGCTTGATGATTGTAAATCAACTTGACTTGTTTCACCAGCCCAAGTAGGGAAACGAAAGTCAAGGGGTATCCGATTGAACTAGGTTAAATCAACTAGGAATTGCAGTTTTTGCAATTGGTTTAGAGACCTACCAGTTCTGCTATTATAGTAATCAGCCCAAGCAGATATTATAGTAGTAGGAATGTGGATCCTAATCCATTATGATTTATATTAGATATAAATTCGTATTCTTCCGATGAGGTCGTTGAATATGTGAAAATAATAGAGACAAAATATACACAAAAGAAGGGTCATGTTTATTTTAATTGCTGAATATTGATCATAAGAATTATGTGTTTTAATTCCCGTTTGATTTTATTTCTCTAGGATTGTTGAAATGAATAACTTATCACTAAGAAGCGTTTTGGAAACGAACAAATTGGCTGGGCCAAATTTTCTCGACTAGCAACGAAATGTGCATTTGGTGCTTAGGCAAGAAAAGATTGAGTGCGTGTTGGACACGCCAATCCCAGTTACCCCAGCAGCTGGTTCCCTGAGGCAGCCATGTTTGACGTAGCAGCTCAGAAGAAGCATCAAAAGGATGCTTCCCAGACTCAGTGTGTGATATTGTTCGGCATGACTCCCGAATTGCATAGGCAACATGAGAAAAATGGGTCCCTTCTAAATGCTCAAGTATCTGAAGGATCTCTTTGATTTTGAATCTCACTCTGAGATTTATGAAGTGATGAAAGATCTGTTCAGATGCCGGTTAGCTAAAGAAGGAAAGATTTCACCTCATGTGCTAATGATGATAAGCATAATTGAGAAACTTGGTAATTTAGGCATTGAGCTAAAAGACCAACGTTTTCATTTATGATGTCCTCCAGTCGCTATCAGATTCATATTTTAGCTTCGTTGTGAACTACAATATGAATAAGACAGATGCGAACATGCCTGAACTTCACAACATGCTCAAGATTTTTGAGTTAACTATCACTAAGATGGTGTTCAAAAGAAGGAGCGGGTAGACAAGGATGTGTGCCTCTACTATAAGTAGAAGAGGGCATTGGAAGAAGGACTATAAGGTTCTGGTTGCTAAAAGGAAGGTACTGGGTGCTTTTGGCACTAGAACATGTATGTTTGTTATTAAGATAGACATATCCACAAATAGCACTAACTGCTGGGTATTGAATACTAGATGTGACTCACACATTTGTACGAATGTGAAGGGGCTCATGTGTCTTAGGGCAGTTAGGTCGGGTGAAGTCTTTTTACACTTGGAAACTGAGCAAGACTTGCTACTGAACGTGTGGAACTTATGTGTTAGACTTACCCTTTGGTTTTAGATTAGAACTTAATGATTGTCATTTCGTTATTCCTAGTACTAGCAACATTATTTTCATTCCTATGTTAGACATTGAGGGTCATTCCTTCCATTTTAGTGATAATAATTGTTATTTCACGTTGAATGGTTTATGGGAATGCCCCTATGGTGAATGGTTTATACTAGCATTGTGGATATAATGTTCTTAGTATACAAAATAAAAGACTCAAACTTAGTAATCATGAAAACCCAACTTACTTGTGGCATTGTAGACTTGATCATGTAAATGAGAAAGGAATTGCAAGGTTAAGGAAGTTGGACTACTTAACCCCATTCGACTTTGAGTCTTATGGAAATTGTGAATCCGGTCTCAAGGGCAAAATGACCAACAAACCCTTTTCTGGGAAAGGGGTTCGTGCCAAAGAAGTTCTAGAGTTAATCCACAATGATGTCTGTGGACCATTGCCCACTCTAGCTAGGGGTCACTTCGCCTACTTCATCACTTTTACTGACGATTTCTCAAGATATGGATATGTGTATCTTATGAAGCACAAATCTGAATCTATTGAAAAATTCAAGGAGTTCAAAGCTGAAGTAGAGAAGCAACTTGGTAAGAGTATCAAGACTCTTCGATCGGATCGAGGAGGTGAATACCTTAGCCATGAGTTCATGGATTACTTAAAGTTACATGAAATCCAATCACAATGGTCTCTTCCCGGAACACCGCAAATGAACGGTGTGTCCGTTAGGAGAAACCGAACCTTGTTAGACATGGTAAGGTCCATGATGAGCTTTTCCTCTCTTCTGACATTCTTATGGGGATACGCATTACAAACCTCAATTTACATTCTGAATAGGATTCCATCCAAGTCGGTTGAGCATACGCCATATGAACTATGGTGTGGCAAGAAGCCAACTTTTTCACATATCAAAACGTGGGGTTGCCCCGCAATTGTGAAAAAGATGCTCACTGATAAGTTGGAATCCAAAGGTGTAAAGAGTTACCTTGTGGGATATCCTACGGAAACGAGGGGATATTATTTCTATCTACCTGAGAAACAAACAGTAATTGTTTCTAGGCAGGCCAGGTTCCTCGAAGAAGACTATGTCTTTAAGGAACAAGGCCGTAAGATGATAGAACTTGAAGAAATTCAAGATCCACAGGATAACCAAGAGACTGATATCTTATCAAAGAAACGTGACAAGGAATCAGTGGGAGCATTCAACAACTCTCATAGTGGTGTTGGGGTTATACTGGAAAGTATGCCTTTTACTTTGTATAACCAGAATGAATTTCTGTCTTAAGGGACATGGATTAAGAAATAACTAACCACTGAGGTCTAATTCTTCTATATTCAGTACTGAAGAATTTATCCTCCTGTAGGTCCTCTTCAGCGCATCATAATGCACTAGTGCAATCTCTTGGTCAAGACAAGCCAATCTGAGTCTTGAAATAAATTATTTATCACTGTTGCTTTAAATATCATTGAATGTTACATATATTTACAGCACAACTGTTCAATAATTAGTACGTGTTATATTGTAGTTAATTTAGTGATACCAGATCACAAAAGATTAAATTAACAGTCCCTTGAAACTAAAAGTACAAAATTCACAACCTGGATGGAAATGAACAATCCATCTTGAATAACTATTGCTTTGACTTATGATGGGTAAAGAATCAATGTGATTCGATACCTTGTATCTTGGGCAATATTATTAGTTACATGACGATTGCTAAGATTTAATACAGAGAATCGGTGTGCAAGTGCGTCTTGTTTGATTTGTCCCCTTGGGAGGCTCAAGCATGAGGAAATGTTTGGAATGCGGTGAAATAGGACATTGGAGGTCTGTCTGTTCCATGCCCAAGCGGAATGGAGGGAAAGGTAATTCTCATGCACTAGTTGTTGAAACTTATTTAGCGGCGTATGTTACCCATTTATGGGTAGTGGATACGGAATCCACTGATCATGTTTGTTTCATTTTTTACGGGGTCTGCCGGACCCGACAACTTAGTGGGAGTGAGATCCTCATCACACTGGGCGATTCTACAAGAGTGGCAGCTGAAGTAGTGGGAGAAGTGCGGTTGTCTTTTGAAGAAAAAAATTTAATTTTGAGAGATGTTCTTTACGTTCCTAGTTTTAGAAAGAACTTGATTTCAGTTTCTAAACTTTTTCTTGATGGATATTCGGTTAATTTTAATAAAGTTGTTACCGATTGTTTCTAAATAATGAGTTTATCTCTGTCATGGAACGTTGTTAATAATCTCTACACGATTAACGCATGCACATCACTCACAAAATGCATCCTATAACACATCGGCTGTTTCGAGTAATAAAAGAAAACATTCATCAGATGTGAACGAAACACTTCTATGGCATCTGAGACTAGGTCATATTAATCCAAAAAGGATCCAAAAGTTGGTTCAAGATGGTTCATTGGAGTCTCTCCAAAGTTGAACCATTTCAACTTTCTTGAATCATGTTTGGAGGTAAAATTGTTGGGATTATCTTTGAAAAAGTATGCTTTTTTTTTGTATAATCAAAACCAATTTGGACTTATTCTTTGAAATAAATTGTTTATCACCGATGTTTTAAATATCATCGAATGTTACATATATTTACTGCATAACTGTTCAATAAATAGTACGTGTTACATTGTAGTTAATTTAGTGATACCAGATCACAGAAGATTAAATTAACAGTCCATTGTAATTAAAAGTACACCATTCACGACCTAGATGGAAATGAACAATCCATCGTGAAAGGTTGAAGTGTAAGGCTCGGATTGGCTTGTCTTGACAAAGAGATTACACTAGTGCATGACTGATGCACTGAATAGGACCTACAGGAGGACAAATTCTTCAGAACTGAACAAGGAAGAATTAGACCTCAGTGGTTCGTTATTTCTTAATCTTCGTTCCTTAAATAGGATCACGTGTGGTTGGTAACTATTGCTTTGACTTATCTGTTGGGGAATAATTGCACAGATCTATTCGGGGTGAATATTTAAATACAAATTTAATTCTTATAATTATTACTAGCATGAATTAATCATATATTAATTCAAATAATAATTCAACAACATATCATGCATATAATTAAATCACGTAAATCCTACGCATGCGGAATTCTACGAGTTTATGTGAACGCACCTCTTGGGATGTGCGATGATCCGTGATTAGACTAACCAAAAGAACTTCCCAAGTATTCTCTTAGCCCTTGTTCGACTATCCGGTGGAAGGACACTTGTGAACAATTAACAAAAGGAAAATAAATTATGTTGCACCACCTTTGTGGATTTACTAATTTTTCCAGCACATGGAATTGTACACTACTCACAATTGAAGTTTTTCAAAAAATACAATCATCGACGTTACAAAAATATTTGATATTTTATCGACGCCGATATTTTTCGAAAAAATCAATTTTTAGGTGTATTCTTTGGGAATGAAACATTCATCCCCTATTTATAGAGGGTGGTGGACGAAATTGTGGGTAAAAAATAATGTGGTAAAATCTTTTTTTGATCTCCAAGAAATCTTGAATATATCTCCTATATTATTTCTCCCATAATTATAATATTCCACAAAATCCCACCTACTCTTTGTTATGGGATATTTTCGAAAATATTGGGCAAGATTCCAAGATTTGGATCTTCTTGAATTTATGAGATATTCTTGTATTTCAAGAAATACATATCTTCCATAATATCTTTTCAAGAAAATCAAGAAAATCTTTCTTGCCCTTTATCTTTCAAAAATTTTGAAATTTCCTTATAAATAACCAAGTGGGAGATTTCTTGAATTTAATGAGA
This sequence comes from Stenogyne calaminthoides, assembly GCA_037126765.1. Classification (NCBI taxonomy): domain Eukaryota; kingdom Viridiplantae; phylum Streptophyta; class Magnoliopsida; order Lamiales; family Lamiaceae; genus Stenogyne; species Stenogyne calaminthoides. The sequence goes on from JBBCBC010000012.1 coordinate 1,930,366, forward strand.
TAATCTTGTATTCCAAGAACACATATCTTCATTCCATAACAAAATTCAAAGAAAATCTTTCTCCCCTCTTATCTATAAATTTTGAAAATAATTAGGAAAAATAAGCAACAATATTTATTTTATTTTAATCATCTTTTTCAGTTATTGGACTATATGTTGGGCTACTCAGGGGGCCTTTAGGAGAATTAAGATTGAACCTTCTAATGAACCTTGAATATCTAATATTGAGCCACAATATTATTCAAGCCCATAAATATTAATTAATCCCACTACATAATTAATATTGCACTATCCATCTTAACCCATATTACAGTCAATATGGCTCCCGGTTATTATTTAATGTGTTTAAGATTATCTAGCCCATTAATTAATTCAAGCCACTGAAATAGCTTTCCATTAATTAATATCTTTTATCATTGGTCAAGGAACGGTTCAACATTATTATCCATACCGAAAACTAATTCCACTTGCAAGATTTGGTATGATAAAACTTATGAACCTCCTTAGGGGGCAAATCAAACAAAGCGTGCTTGCAATACGATTCTTCAGATTAAATCTTAGCAATCACATGTGACCAATAATATTGCCCAAGATAAAAAGTATTGAATCTCGTTGATTCTCTACCCATGATAAGTCAAAGCAATAGTTACCAATCACACGTGATCCTATTTAAGGAACTTAAGATTAAGAAATAACGAACCCCCGAGGTCTAATTCTTCCTTGTTCGATTCTAAAGAATTTATCCTCCCAGAGGTCCTATTCAAAGGCATCACCATGCACTAGTGTAATCTCTTGGTCAAGAAAAGCCAATCCGAGCCTTACACTTCAACCTTTCACGATGGGTTGTTTATTTCCATCTAGGTCGCGGAATGACGTACTTTTTAGTTACAAGGACTGTTAATTTAATCTTCTCGTGATCCGTATCACTAAATTAACTATAATGTAACACGCATTTACGACTTATTGAGCAGCTTATCGCAAGAAATATATGTAACATTCGATAATATTTAAAGCATCAGTGATAAACAATTTATTTCAGTAAATAAGTCTGAAACTCAGTTTTGATTATACAAAGTAAAAAGCATACTTTCTAGTATAATCCCAATATTATCATGGGTAGAGAATCAACGAGATTCAATACTTTTTATCTTGGGCAATATTATTGGTCACATGTGATTGCTAAGATTTAATACGGAGAATCGTGTGCAAGTACGCTTGTTCGATTTGCCCCCTTGGGAGGTTCATAAGCTTTATCATACCAAATCTTGCAAGTGGAACTAGTTTCCGATATGGATAATAATGTTGAACCGTTCCTTAACCAAGGACAAAAGATATTAATTAACGGAAAGCTATTTCAGTGGCTTGAATTAATTAATGTCCTAGATAATCTTAAACACGGGAAATAATAACCGGGAGCCATATTGACTGTAATATGGGTTAAGATGGATAGTGCAATATTAATTATGTAGTGGGATTAATTAATATTTATGGGCTTGAATAATATTGTGGCTCAATATTGATAATTCAAGATCCATTGGAAGGTCCAATCTTAATTCTCCTAAAGGCCCCCTAAGTAGCCCAACATATAGTCCAATAACTGAAAAAGGTGTTTAAAATAAAATAAATATTGTTGCTTATTTTTCCTCATAATTTTCGAAATTTATGGATAAAATGGGAGAAAGATTTTCTTTGAATTTTGTTATGGAATGAAGATATGTATTCTTGGAATACAAGATTATCTCATTAAATTCAAGAAATCTCCCACTTGGTTATCCATAGAGCAATTTTCGAAATTTTTGATAATTAAGGGAAAGGAAGGTTTTCTTGATTTTCTTGAAAATATATTATGGAAGATATGTATTTCTTGAAATACAAGAATATCTCATAAAATCAAGAAGATTCAAATCTTGGATTCTTGCCCTATAATTTTCGAAAATATTCCATAACAAAGAGTAGGTGGGATTTTGTGGAATATTATAATTATGGGAAAAAGAATATAGGAGATATATTCAAGATTTCTTGGAGATCAAGAAAATATTTTTCCACATTGTTTTTGCCCCAAAATTTCGACCACCACTACTCTATAAATAGGGGATGATTCTTTCATTCCCAAGTACAATTCCATGTGCTGGAAAAATTAGTAAATCCACAACGGTGGTGCAACAAAGTTTATTTTTCTTTTGTTAATTGTTCGCAAGCGTCCTACCACCGGATAGTCGAGCAAGGATTAAGGGAATACTTGTGAAGTTCTTTTGGTGTGTCTAATCAACAAGACCATTGCCGTCCCAAGAGGTATGTTCACGTAAACTCGTAGAATTTCCACATGCGTAGGATTTACGTGAATTGATTATATGCATGATTTGTTGTTGAATTATTATTTGAATTAATATAGGATTAATTCATGCTAGTAATAATTATAAGAATTAAATTTGTATTTAAATATTCATCCCGAATAGATCCGTGCAACTTATTCCCCAACAAAAATGACCAAGAGGGCATTCGGAGCCAAGGGGAATAGAGCCAAAGAAGTGTTGGGAATCGTTCACACTGATGTATGTGGTCCAATGTCAATCAAAGCAAGAGTATGTTATGAGTATTTCATTACTTTTATCGATGACTACTCAAGATATGAATACATTTACCTTATGAAGCAAAAAATTGAGACCTTTGATAAATTCAAGGAATTTAAGGCTCAAGCAGAGAATCATAGGGAAAAACGTATCAAGTGTCTGCGATTTAATCGTGGAGGCGAATACCTCAGCGATAAATTTTGAACTACTTGTCTGATGAAGGGATTGTATCCCAGTTGACTGCACCCGGAACCCCTCAACAAAACGGGGTTGCAGAACGAAGAAAAAAAACTCTTTTAGAAATGGTTAGATCGATGATGAGTTATGCGGATCTACCCAAATCGTTTTATGGTCACGCCTTGGAAACAACGGCTTACATTCTAAATTTGGTGCCATCCAAATCGGTTCCCAAAACCCCTAAAGAATTGTGGACCGGGCCAAGCCCAGTTTAAGACACATAAAAATTTGGGGGTGTCCGGCATACGTGTTGGACAAGGAAGCCGGTAAGTTGGATCCACGATCAGAATTAAGGCTGTTTATAGGGTACCTCGAGGGAACGAAAGGGTGCATGTTCTATGGTGCCGAATATCAAAAGGTGGTAATCAGTACGCACTTTAGATTCTTGGAAGAAGACTATATGCACGATAAAAAGCCCAGAAGTGAGATTACCTTAGATGAGCTAAGAGAGCTTACCTCAATGCCAACAGTACAAGTTGACATACCAAATGACACACTTACACAACCGAAACCTCATCGTAGTGGGAGGGTTGTTAGACAACCCGAGAGATTCATGGGGATAGGAGATTCGTCGGACTTGGTCCCCGGTGAAGATCAATTGGACCCATGGACTTACAATGAGGCAACCCAAGACAAGGACGCAGATTCTTGGCAAACGGCAATGGAAGTTGAGATGGGTTCTATGGATCGTAATAAGGTGTGGGAGCTAGTCGAACCACTTAAGGGGTCAAGCCCATTGGGTGCAAGTGGGTATACAAGAGAAAAAGAGGACCGGACGGGAAGGTAGAAACCTTCAAGGCTAGACTTGTGGCAAAAGAATACACTCAGAAAGAAGGGATCGACTATGAGGAGACCTTTTCGCCTGTAGCTATGCTCAAGTCCATCCGTATTCTCTTGTTGATAGCTGCGCATCTCGATTTTGAGATCTGACAAATGGATGTCAAGACAGCTTTCCTTAACGGAAGTCTTGAAGAAGAAATCTATATGCAACAACCCGAAGGCTTCATTGAAAAAGGCCAAGAACATCTAGTTTGCAAGCTCAAGAAATCCATTTATGGACTAAAGCAAGCGTCGCGTGCTTGGAACCAATGTTTTGATCGGGGTTATAAAGTCTTAAGGGTTCGATCAAAATGAGTTTGAAAGTTGTGTGTATAAGAAGGGTGTCGGGCGCATTGGTATTCTTAGTACTATCGTAGCGATATTCGCTCATAGGAGCGATGTAAAGGTATTGTGGGACGTAAGGGCATATTTATCACAAAACAGTTTGATATGAAGGACTTAGGGAAGTCGGGTCATATCCACAGGGATCAAAGTCACTTTCGAGATCGTGAAGAAAAATGATGATAGGTTTATCGGGCTTCATACATATATTAATCGTCTTGAAGCGATTCAAAGATCAAAGATTCCAAGAAAGGTTTTGTACCTTTTCGGACATGGAATACATCTATCCAAAGAAATGTGCGAAGAAGAAAAAGGAGATAGATGACATGAAGGGCGTTCCTTATGCCCGGTATCGGAAGCCTCATGTATGCAATGCTATGCACGAGGCGGATCACGCCGTTGGAATGATGGCAAGATATCGAATAATCCGGGGAAAAGAACATTGATTTGCAGATTAAAAATATTCTAAAGTATTCGAAGAGAACTTCGCGATAGAATGTTGTTTTATCGATCGAACAACTGATTCCCATCGGTTTACGGAGTTTCGGATTTCCAACAGGACTTAGATTCGAGAAAAATCTACCTCGGGTAGTGTGTTTTGCATGGGGGAGGACTGAGGCCATGACATGGAGAAGCGCATGTAAATGCATCCAGATTCTACCATGGAAGCCGAGTATGTAATTTGTGAAAGCGGCCGAAGAAGCGGTTTGGATCAAGAACTTCCTAGTGGACTTGGGCGTAGTTCGAATTTTCCCGGCACAATCACGGTCTATTGTGATAATGCCGAGGCGATTTTGCAAATTCAAGGAAACCAAGAGCCCACAAGGCAAACAAACACATTGAAAGAAAATACCATCTTATCGAGAAATCGTTAAGAGAGGAGATATAAATTGGCAAAGATCGCGTCGGGGAGGACAACCTAGCGAGATCCATTCACAAAGGGTCTGCCTCAAAATACATTCTAGAGACATATGGAAGGAATGGGTGTCAAGACCGTTGTCAATCTGCTTTGAGTATAAGTGAGAGAGATATTATTAGGTTCGTGTAGGTGACATTAGATATCCGTAGATTCTACGAGATGTGTTGTAGTATACTTAAAAAAGGACTTTGAGTATAAGTGGGAGATTGTTGGGGTTATCTTTGGAAAGTATGCTTTTACTTTGTATAACCAAAATTCAATTTCTGTCTTATTCTTGAAATAAATTATTTATCACCGATGCTTTTAAATATCATTGAATGTTACATATATTTCTTTGCATAAATGTTCAATAAACAAAGTATGTGTTACATTGTAGTTAATTTAGTGATACCGGATCACGAAGATTAAATTAACAGGTCCTTGTAACTAAAAAGTACGCATTTTTTCGACCTAGATGGAAATGAACAATCCATCGTGAAAGGTTGAAGTGTGAGGCTCAGATTGGCTTGTCTTGACCAAGAGATTACACTAGTGCATGACTGATGCACTGAATAGGACCTACAAGAGGATAAATTCTTCAGCACTGGATTAGGAAGAATTAGACCTCAGTGGTTTGTTATTTCTTAATCCCCGTCCCTTAAATAGGATCGTGTAGAATTAATAACTATTGCTTTGACTTATGATGGGTAGAGAATCAATGTGATTCAATACCTTGTATCTTGGGCAATATTATTATTTACATGACGATTGCTAAGATTTAATACGGAGAATCGGTGTGCAAGTGCGTCTTGTTTGATTTATCCCCTTGGAAGGCTCAGAAGTTTTATCATACTAAATTTTGCAAGTGGAAATAGTTTCCGGTATGGATAATAATGTTGAGCCGTTCCTGAACCAAAGAAAAAGATATTAATTAATGTGAAGCTATTTCAGTGGCCTAAATTAATTAATGGAATGGATAATCTTAAACACGAGAAATAATAACCGGGAGCCATATTAACTGTAATATGGGTTAAGATGGATAGTGCAATATTAATTATATAGTGGGATTAATTAATATTTATGGGCTTGAATAATATTGTGGCTCAATATTGGAAATTCAAGGTCCATTAGAAGGTTCAATCTTAATTCTCCTAAAGGCCCCTCAAGTAGCCCAAAGATAAAGTCCAATAACTGAAAAATGTGTTTAAAATAAAATAAAATATTGTTGCCTATTTTCCCTAAATTTTTTCGAAAATAAATAAATAAAGAGAGATAAAGATTTTATTTGAATTTTGTTATGGAATGAGGATAAGTATTCTTGGAATACAAGTTTATCTCATTAAATTCAAGAAATCTCCCACTTGGCTATTTATTTTGTAAATTTTCGAAAATAATGAAAGAATAAGAAAGGAAAGATTTTCTTGAAAAGATATTATGGAAGATATGTATTCTTGGAATACAAGAATATCTTATAAATTCAAGATGATCACAATCTTGAAAATCTTGGACCTTATTTTTCAAAAATAACCATAACAAGATGAGGTGGGATTTTGTGGAATATTTTAAATATGAAGAAAAGAATATATGGAATATATTCAAGATTTCTTGGAGACCAAGAAAAAGATTTTTCCATCTTACTCCTCATCAAAATTTCGACCACCACCCCTTAGTATAAATAGGGGATGAAAAAGGATGAATTTTTCATTCCCATGCAATTCCATGTGTTGGAAAAATTAGAAATCCACAAAGGTGGTACAACATAATTTTATTTTTCCTTTTGTTAATTGATCGCGAGCATCCTTCCACCGGATTGTTGAACAAGGACGACGGAATACTTGAGAAGGCTCTTTGGGTTTGTTCGTGTGAACGGGATATCCATCTTCTCAACGGTTGTCACTCCGAGAGGTTAGTTCACGTAAACTCCTAGCAATTCCGCATGCGTAGGATTTATGTGACAAATTTGTATGCATGATTTGTTGTTGAATTATTATTTGAATTAATATAGGATTAATTCATGCTAGTAATAATTGTTATAATTAAATTTGTATTTAAATATTCACCCCGAATAGATCCGAGCAATTAATTCCCCAACAGGTGGAAGTTTATCACTTAGTGATCCTCTTTCAGCCAGTGGGAGTGTAATTGGAGTTGCATTGCCTTCACAACAAACTCCAAGTGGGCTGAATGAGAACAACATAGTTCAAACTCCCGCCCAAGAGGCATCTAAAAGTGTTGCTCTTGAGGACTCTCCGGACATTGATGAAATCGATGCCCCACAAAATTAAATATTTTTAGCTACTATACTATTATACAACTTAAATATTCACCCCGAATAGATCTGTGCAACTTATTCCCCAACACCTTTAGGAGAATTAAGATTGAACCTTCTAATGGACCTTGAATATCTAATATTGAGCCACAATATTATTCAAGCCCATAAATATTAATTAATCCCACTACATAATTAATATTGCACTCTCCATCTTAACCCATATTACAGTCAATATGGCTCCCAGTTATTATTTCCCGTGTTTAAGATTATCTAGCCCATTAATTAATTCTAGCCACTGAAATAGCTTTCCGTTAATTAATATCTTTTGTCCTTGGTCAAGGAACGTTTCAACATTATTATCCATACGGAAACTAATTCCACTTGCAAGATTTGGTATGATAAAGCTTATGAACCTCCCAAGAGGGCAAATCGAACAAAAAGCGTACTTGCACACCGATTCTTCAGATAAATCTTAGCAATCACATGTGACTAATAATATTGCCCAAGATAAAAGTATTGAATCTCGTTGATTCGCTACCCATGATAAGTCAAAGCAATAGTTACTAATCCCACGTGATCCTATTTAAGGAACGAAGATTAAGAAATAACGAACCATCGAGGTCTAATTCTTCCTTGTTCGGGATTCAAGAATTTATCCTCCCAGAGGTCCTATTCAATTGCATCACCATGCACTAGTGTAATCTCTTGGTCAAGACAAGCCAATCCGAGCCTTACACTTCAACCTTTCGCGATGGGTTGTTCATTTCCATCTAGGTAAGTGAATGACGACTTTTTAGTTACAAGGGGACCGTTAATTTAATCTTTCGTGATATGGTATCACTAAATTAACTACAATGTAACACGCATTTAATTATTGAACAGTTATGCAGTAAATATATGTAACATTCGATAATATTTAAAGCATCAGTGATAAACAATTTATTTCAGTAAATAAGTTCGAAATTCAGTTTTGATTATACAAAGTAAAAAGCATACTTTCTAGTATAATCCCAACAATCTCCCACTTATACTCAAAGTCTGCTTTTAAGTATACTACAACATGTCTCGTAGTAATCGTGACATCTAATGTCACCTACACGAACCTAATAATTTCTCCCACTTATACTCAAAGCAGATTGGCAACGGTCTTGACACCCATTCCTTCCACATGTCTCTCGAATGTATTCAGAGGCAGACCCTTTGTGAATGGATCATCTAGGTTGTCTTTCGACGTGATCTATGCCAATTTATATCTCATCTCTTAACGATTTCTCGTGATAAGATGTCTTTCCTTTAGTGTGTTTGTTTGACTCGTGGACTCTTGGTTCCTTGAATTTGCAATCGCCCAAAGCAAATATTGCTAGACAAATTCGAACTCCATCCAAGTCCACTAAGAAGGTCTAGAGCCAAACGGTTTTTTTCACCGCTTCACTGCAGCCTACTTACCCGACTTCCATGGTTGAGTCAATGATGCATTTCTACTTCACACTCGCCCATTTGATGGCTACACTTCCCAAATGGAAACACACTAATCGAGGCGGATAGATAGTTTCGAATCTAGGTCCGATTGGAAATCCGAGTCCGTAGCCGATGGGGATTGGACCATCCGGCCGATAAACCAACATTCTATCCCGAAGTTCTTTTCAGATACTTCGTAATGTTTTTAATCGCCATTCAATGCTCTTTTTCCAGGTTACTTTGATATCTTGCTACCATGCCTACAAAGAAAGCAGATATCCGGTCTCGCACAAAGATTGCATACATGAGGCTTCCGATACCAAGCGATATGCCTTTCATGTCACCCATCTCCTTCAAGGCCTTGGGGACATTTTCGATAGATGGATTCCATGCCCGAAAGGTACGAAGCCTTTCGAATCTTGCATCTTTGAAGCCGTTTCAAGACAAAGGTCTATGTATGAAGCTTTGCGATAAAGCCGATCATCCTTTTCTTGCGATCTCGAAAGTGATCTTGATCCCAAGGATGTGTCCGACTTCCCCTAAGTCTTTCATATCAAACTGCTTTTGAAAGCTATGCCCTTACGCCCGATAATACCTTCACATCGCTCCCGATGATCAGAATATCATCTACTTATAGTACTAAGAATACCAATGTAGTTCCGACACGTTTTTTGTATACACAACTTTATAACCTGATCAAAACATTGGTTCCAAGCTCTGGATGCCTGTTTGAGTCCGTAAATGGACTTCTTGAGCTTACAAACTAGGTGTTCTTGGCCTTTTTTCAATGAAGCCTTGGGGTTGTTGCATATAGATCTCTTCATCAAGACTTCCGTTATGAAAGCCGCCTTGACATCCATTTGCCGATTTCAAAGTCTAAATGCGAAAGTAATCGATAAGAGAATACGGATAGACTTGAGCATGGCTATTGGCGAAAAAGTTTCCTCATAATCGATCCCTTCTTTACGAAAGTATAACCTTTCGCCACTAGTCTTGCTTTTTAAAGGTTTCAACCTTCCCGTCGGTCTTCTTTTCTCTTATATACCCACTTGCATCCAATGGGTTTGACCCCATTAAGTGGTTCGACTAGCTCCCACTCTGTTATGAAACATTGAACCCATTTTCGCTTTTCATTCTTTGTTTGCCAAGAACCTCGTGATCCTTATCTTGGAGTGCCTCGTCATATGTCCATGGGTTGCGATTCGCCTTGTCCGGGAATCAAGTCCAAGAACTCTCCTATTCCCATGAATCTCTCGGGCCGTTTTACAACCCTCCCACTACGACGAGGTCTGCCAGAAAACGCATCATTTGGTATATCGCCTAGCACAGTTGGCATTGAGGTTCATCCTCTTAGCTCATTTAAGGTAATCTCACTTCGGGTCTTCTTGCATTCATATAGTCTTCTTCCAAAAATCTAAAGTGGGTGCTTATGACCACCTTTTGATCTTGAGGACCATAGAACATACACCTTTTTGTTCCTGGGATATCCTACAAACAACCTTAATTCTCGACGAGGGTCCAACTTACCGGCTTCCTTGTCTAACACGAGGTCGGACACCCCAAATTCTCATGTGTCTCATACTAGGCTTGCGCTTGGGTCCACAATTCTTTTGGGAGTTTTGGGAACCGATTTGGATGGAACCAAGTTCAGAATATAAGCCATTGCTTCCAAGGCATGACCCCGTAGCGACTTGGGCAGATCCAAGATAACTCATCATAGATCTAACCATTTCCAAAAGAGTTCTTTTTCGCTCGCAACCCCGCTTTTGTTGAGGGGTTCGGTGCAAATGAGCGGGATGCAATCCCTTCATCGATAAGTAGTTCAAAAACTCATCATTTGAGGTATTCGCCTCCACGATCGATCGTAGAGACTTGATACGTTTTTCCTTATGATTCTCTCGCTTGAGCCTTAAATTCCTTGAATTTCTCGAAGGTCTCATTTATGCTTCATAAGGAAAAAATGTAACCGCATTCTTTGAGTAATCATCAATAAAAAGTGAAAAAATACTCATAACCTCCTCTTGCTTTGGTTGACATTTGACCACATACATCTGTGTGAACGATCTCTAACACTTCTTTGGCCCTATTCCCCTTGGCTCCAAATGCCCTCTTGGTCATTTTACCCTCCAAACATGATTCGCAGGTTGGAATTGGTTCAACTTGGAGAAGCTCCAGTGAACCGCCTTTTACCAACCTTTGGATCCTCTTTGGATTTATATAACCTAATCTTAGATGCCAAAGAAGTGTCTCGTTCACGCCCGATGAACGTTTTTTTTTTCTAAAACAGCTTGATGTGTTATAGGATGCATTTCGTGAGTGGTGTGCACAGTTAATTGTATAAAGATTATTCGATAACGTTCCATGACAGATAAATTTATCAAAAAGAGAAATGGTAACAACTTTATTAAAAGTATCCAAATATCCATCTTGAAAAAGTTTAGAAACTGAAATTAAATTTTTTCTAAAACTTGGAACGTAGAGAACATCTCTTAGAATTAAAACTCGTCTTCAAAAGACAGTGCACTTCTCCCATCGCTTCACCGCCACTCAGAAGATCGCCTCAAAGGTGATGAGGATCTCACTTCCACTTAGTTGCGGGTCCGTTTGAACCCCCAGAATGTGAAACAAACATGATCAGTGGATCCCGTATCCACCACCCATAAATGGGAGGCATACGCCGCTAAACAAGTTTCAACAACTAGTGCGTGAGAATTACCTTTCTTTCCATTGCTCTTAGGATTGGAACAGGATGACCTCGAGTGTCCTACTCTCCCGCTTTCCAAAGTTTTCTTCATACTTGATCCCATGCTTTTATTTGATGTTGAGTCTTCTTCGTTTAACCTTCTTCTCTTTTCATCATCCTTATCACCACTTGACCTAGGATGAAGAGAAGATTTCTGTTTTCCCAAGTTCTTTTCCTCGCGCTCTCTTTCCCTTTCTCCCAAAGTCAAAGCATTTATAAGATCATCCACTAAAAAATCTTGATCTTCCATTAGATACTCAAGATAGTGGTGATTATAGCTCTTCGGTAAGGATTGGAGAATGAAATCAATCTTAGTCTTGAAATCACATTTTTCGCCGAGGATCTCAAGTTCCTCAAATAACACCATAACCCTAAGGACGTGCTGCGCTGCAGTCGTCCCTTTTTCCAATTTTAATTCAACAATTTCTTGCTTCACACTTTAGATTGCCATATGGGTCTGATGTGCGAAAATCGCTTCGAGATTCTTTAAGATGTCTGCAGCTGACTCATATTCTTGATGAAGGTGTCTCAATGCATCTGACAGATGTGCCAGAATTGTTTCCTTCATCAATTCATTTGCCAGCTCACATTCACCATAAATCATCTCATCCCATATTCCAGCGTCTTTAGTTGGTTTTTTTGGGTTTTGGTGTATCAAGTACCCATTTGGAAGATGATGCGGTTAGGACAGGTTTTAGTTTGTATTTCCAATCAAAATAGTTTTTACCAAAAAGCAAGTGGTCTTTAGGTATATTCGATAGTGGATTAGAAGGTTGCGACATGATGAACTGAAATAAAAATAATATGCATAAGCACAAAAATATCACAAGGTTCGATCACATGCATCATATTAAAATCTCAAAAAAATATTAACATGCATCAGCCAACATCTCAAAAAACATTTTTTAAATAAGCCACGCGGGGTGGGTCATTATTTAAACACATTCAAGAAAGTTACAAACAAGAACAAGTTACAAACCTTTAATATCCAGATTAATAGTTGGTTCACTTGACCAATATAAAATTGACAGGACTTGTGGGAAGTATATGCATATCAATTTTATACCTAAGTAATAACCATGATTAAATACCGGATTATTATTTCGCTTTGAACGAGCCTCATTGGGAGGGTCATCGTCGCCACTAGTAATAATCCACAATCATCCATTTGGAATTCATTCATGTGAAAGCTATCTTTTGACCGTCCCGTGGGGGGAATTTCTCCAAAAGAATTCACAAATAAATAAATCATGGAGGTCAAAATTAATTCAATTTTATTATCCTAATAAAATTGTCAATTAATTATTTAAACATACTTAGTAATTTTGAAGTTGAGATTTTTCATTAGGCAACTCTCATGCAAACACATTTAAACAAATTAAATAAAGCATAAGATAAGACAAAATAAATCAAGAAAAAAGTAAAAAATAAACATATTGGACACAAATTATCCAATTGTCATGGTTTGATTTTTCTTGGCTTGATCTTGAAGAAAACACCGCCTTGAATTTCTTCCACTAGATCGTCTCTAAAAAAATACTTCGCCTCGAAATGCCACGCCACAAACTCAGGCGAGATGCACGTCAAGATCCGCCGCCACTTGGCTGTGTTCAGCCCTCGCTGACCTTTGGCCTTGGCAAAAAAGTTGCCGCCGCTCTCGCTAAGACGCCTCGGCAGGTCTCAGACTTTCGAAAAGGCGTCAGCAAGAATCAGATACAGATCCGCCTTCGCTTCGCCCGGCCGTGCCTCGCCCGGTTTTCGGCACTACAAGACGTCTCCGCAAGGCTCCTGCGCAAGACATCGCTTCCATCCACGGGTCCGCTTCAGACGCTGCGTCGCGCTTAGCGCCCGCCCGCCTATGATCGACCAAATCCTCACGCTGACCCTCGGCCGCCCGGGCGCCCGTCGGCGTTTCTCAGCAGCGTCCGCGTCTGCCTCAGGTTTGGCACATTTTGCGCGACGACGCCGCTTATGCCTTGGTTTTAGATTTTGTCCTTTAAGTCTTCGTCTTCGTCGTTCGTTTTCGATCCGGTTATAATTTATTTACAAAAATAAATAAACCTAGATCTAGACTAGTCTATTACATTGATAAAATCAAACAAATTCTAATCTACTCGTGGATTTTCTCACGAGGCAAAACGAATCCGAACGAATCGAATTAAAAACCACGGTTTATATGCATGCATAAATAAACACATTAAATTCCATGACAATTGGATACCGCAAAACAGATCTAGCAATTCTACTATCCAATTTCAAATTTAATGTCAATAATTAAATTACAATTTAAAATTTCAGAGAAGCAAACCGCGGGCTCGATACCGCTTGTTGGGGAATAAGTTGCAAAGATCTATTTAGGGTGAATATTTAAAAACAAATTTAATTCTTATAATTATTACTAGCATGAATTAATCCTATATTAATTCAAATAATAATCCAACAACATATCATGCATATAATAATTCACGAAACCTACCCATGCGAATTCTACGAAGTTTACGTGAACGCATTCTCTTGGGATGGCAAAGTGATCCGCAGATTAGACTAACCAAAAGAACTTCCCAAGTATTCCCTTAGCCCTCGTTCGACTATCCGGTGGAAGGATTCTTGTGAACGATTTAACAAAAGGAAAATAAATTATGTTGCACCACCTTTGTGGATTTACTAATTTTTCCAGTACATGGAATTGTACTTGGGAATGAAAGAATCATCCCCTATTTATAGAGCATGAGGTGGTCTAATTTTAGGTTAAAATAATGTGGGAAAATCTTTTGTTGATCTCCAAGAAATCTTGAATATATCTCCTATATTCTTTCTCCCATAATTATAATATTCCACAAAATCCCACCTTCTCTATTTGCTATGGAAATTTTCGAAATATAGGGTGTCAGAATTCCAAGATTTGGATCTTCTTGAATTTATGAAATATTCTTGTATTTCAAGAAATACATATCTTCCATAATATCTTTTCAAGAAAATCAAGAAAATCTTTCTTGCCCACTATATTTCATATTTTTCGAAAATCTTATTATAGATGACCAAGGGGGAGATTTCTTGAATTTAATGAGATAATCTTGTATTCCAAGAATACATATCTTCATTTCATAACAAAATTCAAAGAAAATCTTTCTCCCAACTTATCTATAAATTTTGAAATTTTCTTGGAAAAATAAGCAACAATATTTATTTTATTTTAATCACCTTTTCAGTTATTGGACTATATGTTGGGCTACTCAGGGGGCCTTTAGGAGAATTAAGATTGAACCTTCTAATGGACCTTGAATATCTAATATTGAGCCACAATATTATTCAAGCCCATAAATATTAATTAATCCCACTACATAATTAATATTGCACTATCCATCTTAACCCATATTACAGTCAATATGGCTCCCGATTATTATTTCCCGTGTTTAAGATTATCTAGCCATTTAATTAATTCAAGCCACTGAAATAGCTTTCCGTTAATTAATATCTTTTGTCCTTGGTCAAGGAACGGTTCAACATTATTATCCATACCGGAAACTAATTTCACTTGCAAGATTTGATATGATAACGCTTATGAACCTCCCAAGGGGGCAAATCGAACAAGCGTACTTGCACACGATTCTTCGTATTAAATCTTAGCAATCACATGTGACTAATAATATTACCCAAGATAAAAAGTATTGAATCTCGTTGATTCGCTACCCATGATAAGTCAAAGCAATAGTTACCAATCCCACGTGATCCTATTTAAGGAACGAAGATTAAGAAATAACGAACCACTGAGGTCTAATTCTTCCTTGTTCAATTCTGAAGAATTTATCCTCCCAGAGGGTCCTATTCAAAGGCATCGCTTATGCACTAGTGTAATCTCTTGGTCAAGACAAGCCAATCTGAGCCTTACACTTCAACCTTTCGCGATGGGTTGTTCATTTCCATCTAGGTCGTGAATGGCGTACTTTTATGATGGTCCCAGAGGGAAAACCCATTTTGCGCGTGCGGAAGCAAACATTTCAGTTCAGTGCATATAAAACAGGGGTGAAGGAATGATGATTACAGATTTTTCTCTTTTGAGCTAATGTGTTGTGTTTTGCTTATAATCGAATGCATATGACAATATAAGAACGTAAAGCAATAAAGAACACAACAAAGTATAGTGGTTCGGAGACTCAAGCTCCTACATCCACTCTCCCTGTTCCTAGGGAAATTCCTTCAAACACTTCCTCGAGCTCGACTACCTCGCAGTAGTTTACTTACTCAACTCGCCCCCGAGCTTGGGACTACTCCGCCAGAGTTTACTTACTCAACCCGACCTTGAGCTTTCTGACTACCTCCATAGTTTACTAACTCAAACTGGACTTATCACCCTCTCGGGCTCGCCTCTAGATGTTTACCGAGTTCACACTCACCTACAAACTTAACCTACTGATTTGGGTAAGGTTTGTTTGGTTTCCAACTAGGTTGAGATTTTCCCTTACATTTGTTTAGCCTCAATGCTAAGGTTGGGAAAATCTCTCTAAGCTTAGGATACATCGTGGTTTGCTTAGATTGGATTCTAGAACACTCTTGAACATATTTGTACATCTACAGACTTGTGTTCTAGGGTGGGAATGCTTTGGGTATAACTCTCTTTGGCTCTGTAGCATCTCGTGTGCTATCTTCTCCACACATCCACATTCCACACTTGATAATGAAGGAAGAACTTGTATTTATAGTGTGGATTTGAATGTTACCGTTGGAGAGAATCACATTCAAATCCATACTATTCTTTGTATGTTCTGCAATTTTTCCAGCCGATTGTCTTCCCCTCTCATTGGTCCACGCCACCGATTCTAACGGCTTATATTCCTCGATTCCTCGCCTTTGAATCATTCTCAGATTCTCCGAGTCTTCGTGTTACTCTCGAGTTCTTGATTCAGCAGACTTCTTCAAATGGGACCTTGTCGATCAAAGATACCGACACTCAGCCGACCGAGTTCTCTCAATTCGACATCCCGACCTTCAGTTACTTTGACTCAAAGACTATCCGATTTCTTCTTTCCGATCCGATCACCGATCGACGATCATTATATCTTCAATTCAAAGATCTCAGATAGCATCAGTCAAGACATTAGGTTAGTATATCGGGTTTATCACATCCGATCTCAATCACGCCTCGATCTTGATCATCCGCTTCATCTTCATATCTCGATCTCGACACGATCGATCTCGATCGCCTCATCCGCTCCTCTTCCGACCGCAACCTTCTCTTATGATCTTCCGTCGGTTTTTTTTCGATCGGCTTATTCCATTTTCTTATGATCACCATATCACTAGATCGTCTTCCGATCATCCGACGTTCGTTTCTGGTCATCGATCTTCCGATCACCGCTTAGATTTTTTTCTTCTTCCGATTTTGCACAAATTCATTAGTTAACTCGGAACTCATCTAACTTTCATCCGATCTCGACCGGTCTTCGCTCGCAACCTCGCCTCGATCTCGATCATCTACGCCCGATTTCGTGAGTTCCCTCAATTTGTTCTCTTCGTTCCCCCTCAACATGTTATCTGTAAATTAGCTTCAAAAACACAAGTTGATAATGTTTTGGCATAATTCATCAAAACTAAAATATCCCAACATTTTAGTTACAAGGGACTGTTAATTTAATCTTCTGTGATCTGGTATCACTAAATTAACTACAATGTAACACGCATTTAATTATTGAGCAGCTTATGCAAAGAAATATATGTAACATTCGATAATATTTAAAGCATCAGTGATAAACAATTTATTTCAGTAAATAAGTTCGAAATTCCGTTTTGATTATACAAAGTAAAAAGCATACTTTCTAGTATAATCCCAACAAAAGGCCCCCTGAGTAGCCCAACATATAGTCCATTAACTGAAAAAGGTGATTAAAATAAAATAAATATTGTTGCTTATTTTTCCCTATTAATTTCGAAAATTATGGATAAGTTGGGAGAAAGATTTTCTTTGAATTTTGTTATGGAATGAAGATATGTATTCTTGTAATACAAGATTATCTCATTAAATTCAAGAAATCTCCCACTTGGTTATCTATAATAAAGATTTTGAAAATTTTGAAATATAGTGGGCAAGAAAGATTTTCTTGATTTTCTTGAAAAGATATTATGGAAGATATGTATTTCTTGAAATACAAGAATATCTCATAAATTCAAGAAAATCCAAATCTTGGATTCTTGGTACCCTATATTTTCGAAAATTACCATAATAAAAGAGTAGGTGGGATTTTATGGAATATTATAATTATGGGAGAAAGAATATAGGAGATATATTCAAGATTTCTTGGAGATCAAGAAAAGATTTTCCCACATTATTTTTGGCCTAAAAATTCGACCACCTTATGCTCTATAAATAGGGGATGATTCTTTCATTCCCAAGTACAATTCCATGTGCTGGAAAAAATTAGTAAATCCACAAAGGTGGTGCAACATAATTTATTTTTTCCTTTTTGTTAATTGTTCACAAGTGTCCTACCACCGGATAGTCGAACAAGGATTAAGGGAATACTTGGGAATTTCTTTTGGTTAGTCTAAATCTGCCAGATCACTGCCATCCCAAGAGGTACGTTCACATTAACTCGTAGAATTCCGCATGCGTAGGATTTACGTGAATTAATTATATGCATGATATGTTTTTGAATTATTATTTGAATTAATATAGGATTAATTCATGCTAGTATTAATTATAAGAATTAAATTTGTATTTAAATATTCACCCCGAATAGATCTGTGCAACTTATTCCCCAACAGATTGAACCTCTAAAGTCCAATAAATGAAGATTGAGTCTCTAAAGTTCAATAAATGAAGATCTGTCAACTAAAAGTCGAATAAATGAAGATTGATCCTCTAAAGTCCAATAAATGAAATTGGGCCTCGAAAGTTCAATAAGTCAAGATCGGGCCTCGAAAGTCCAATAAATCAAATTGGGCATCTAAAGTCCAATAAACCAAGTTAAGTCCAATAAAACAAATTAAGCCCAACCCAGATCCTAAAAGCCCATCAAATACTTCTAAAAAAATTTAGAATCTTCCGGTCCGCCAGACAAAGCCTAGGCCCAAAACCCTATTCTGCACTTATAAATAGGGATCTTCTTCATTCATTTAACACCTAGAACAACAACAACACACAACTGAAGACTCAAGATTCAAGACTTCAGAATACTCCACAAAGATCGAAGGCGTTCTTTGAAGATTCGAAGACGTTCTTCGTACAAGCATCCAGAAATGACGTTCGTGATATCAAGGCTCCAAGATCTCGAAGACTCGAAGATCTTCATCCCAGACTCTTGAAGACTCAGAGATGTTCTTCAAGCCTTCGAAGATTTGAAGACGTTCTTCATCAGCTTCAAGTGCTCTTTGTGCAAGCCCTCCAGAAACGACTCTGGATCCGAGATCAAGGTGCCGAGCCCCTCCGATTCGGCGATTCTCCTCAAAAGCATTCAAGATTTGAAGATCTTCATTAAGTACTCGAAGATTTAAAGATCATTCTTCATCAAATTTGAAGACCTTCGTCCAAAAAGTCTCCAAAAACAATGTTCGATTCAAAACAAGACATTAAGTCCTTGAATCGACAGCTCAAATCCACCACTTCAACTCCAGACAAGATTAAGGCGAGGACCGCTCCAAAAAGTCGTCCGAGTCAAAGTCAAAGTCAACGAAGAGAAGAATTCAGAGGAACGAATTAGAGATCGAACCCGCAATATTCCACATTCAAATTCAAAGAAATTCAGCTTGTAATTCCATTTTCGTGTTTTTATATTGAATTCACGAAATTTGTGTTTACAATATCATTACACTTATAAATTGATATTATTATATACGTACGTATTAATTAATACATAATATTTATTTGTGTTTAATGATTATTGTATCAAATTAAAGCGCAACAGTATCAGTGAATTAATGTAATGAAACTAATATGGATCAAATTTCATATGGTGAACAAGTTCCACAAGAAAATTTGTATATACTTTCACCTCATTAACCAATTTGCCCTTTAACCTATAGTCCATACACATTTTTCATTTAATGAATGTTGTAAAACCTTAACGTATATAAGTGTCTCGTAAAAAATGGAATAGGGAAATGGAAGTATTAGGTGGACTGGACGTCATTGAATAAAAGCTTAATTGTGAAGAAAATCACAACCTTTTTATTAATTGTAATTTAAGCAAATTTTTCCTTTTTATTAATTGCAGTTTAAGCTAAACTTTTGAATTTTGACAAATAAATTATTACTTTTACTCTTTTTGACAATTTCAACTTTGGGCAGTTTGCCCCCTTGCCCAAAAAGTGATGTTTACAAATATATACGCAATCATCATCCTAGTTAGAGATGTTAATCCGGGCCGGGCTAAATGGGCTGGCCCATTTAAACCTATTATATGCAGGTTTAGGGCCGAGCAATGGTAGGCCCGTTTAAAACCGGGCCAACGACCGGTTAGCCCGCGGGCTAAACGGGCTAGCCCGCCGATTAACCGGGCCAGCCCGATTGGCCCGCCTTGTGTTATGTTAATATATATAATATAATTTTCTCTATAATTTTATAAGTTAGTCCAAGATTAATACCACGTTATGACTAATTTATTTATCTCTAAACGGAAAAGATCAAGTTAGTCTTCATCTTCTTGTTTTTATTGCTCTGTTTCTATAAATTGTGTTTGGACTTATGACTTATGATGTAGATGTTGGAGTATCACCTATCATCTGTTGTTTAATTTTGGAGAATTGGAGTATCAACTATCATCTAGATGTTCTATTACATGCCATGTTTCGTTTTTTCAAAGATGCAGTACATAACCTCTTTGAAGAGAGGACAATGTGTGATATATATAATTTTTCAAAATTTATTGGGAGCCCGTTAGGTGGCCCGTTTAGCCCGTAACCCGCTAGGATTAGGGTTAGGTCTCAACTATTAGTGGCCCATTTAAATTAACCAGTTAGAGCCCGGGACCGTTTAACCCGCGACCCTATAGGGCTGGCCCTAATGGGTTAGGGCCAACCCGTTTAACATCTCTAATCCTAGTCAATATCCACGTCAATAAATAATTATAAACATAATAAATAATAGTTTAAAAACAAATTAAGTATTATAAATATATAAATAAATTTAGAATAAATTTAAATATAATAAGATATTAAAATGAACACAAATAAAAATAAAATCTAATTTCTTCTAATAAAATCAAAATTAGAAACCAACAAAATAAATAATATTCAAAATCACAATTATAAATAAAACTGTCATTATTAAAAATTAACACAAATAATATTTATTAGGGAATATTATTTCTCCACGAGTAACACAAAACCAAATTAAAAAATAAAAATAAAATCAAACTTAGGAAACTAAACTTAATGAACATTTGCCCCCAACTCATGTTTCTGGCCACCCTCCTCAATCCTACTCCCATTCCAGTTGCACCTTAAATTTTCATTCATATTCCCTCCCCTCAATATTTGAATCAATTTTGAAATATGAATTGGGTCACCACACACACCACTCCATACTCTACTCTCTAATTGGGAGCTCACTTTTTGTAAAGGGGTATGGTATATATAGAGAGCTTATTATTTTTAAAAAAAAAAATTATAGAATAGTTTGATTTAGTGTAATTGGAGCAACAAATATTCTGGTGTAATTGGATGTTGAAATTTTTTGTGTAATTAGATTTTAGAGAATTTAGAATTTTTTGCAAAATTAAGATTACTTTGTGATGGTGGCGAAAGAAACGTGGGGTCGGGGTGGGGCAACTGTGGGATGGTGTGGGTGGGGGCATCGACAGAGACAGAGGCAACATGATGTTGATGATAAAGAGATTTTGGTGTAATTGAATTTTGGAATTTTTTTGCAAAATCAATTTTTTTTCTCAAGGATGAAGATGTGAATGTTGGGGATTATACTGAAAAGTATGCTTTTTACTTTGTATAATCGAAACTGAATTTCCAGACTTATTTACTGAAATAAATTGTTTATCACTGATGCTTTAAATATGATTGAATGTTATATATATTTACTGCATAACTGTTCAATAATTCGTACGTGTTACACTGTAGTTAATTTAGTGATACCCGATCACAGAAGATTAAATTAACAGTCCCTTGTAACTATAAGTACGCCATTCACGACCTAGATGGAAATGAACAACCATCGCGAAAGGTTGAGGTGTAAGGCTCAGATTGATTTGTCTTGACCAAGAGATTACACTAGTGCATGACTGATGCGCTGAATAGGACCTACAGGAGGATAAATTCTTCAGAACTGAACAAGGAAGAATTAGACCTCAGTGGATCGTTGTTTCTTAACCTTCGTCCCTTAAATAGGATCACGTGGGATCGGTAACTATTGCTTTGACTTATCATGGGTAGCGAATCAGAGAGAGATTCAATACTTTTTATCTTGGGCAATATTATTGGTCACATGTGATTGCTAAGATTTAATACGAAGAATCGTGTGCAAGTACGCTTGCTTGATTTGCCCCCTTGGGAGGTTCATAAGCTTTATCATACTAAATCTTGCAAGTGGAATTTGTTTCCGGTATGGATAATAATGTTGAACCGTTCCTTGACCAAGGACAAAAGATATTAATTAATGGAAAGCTATTTCAGTGGCTTGAATTAATTAATGGGCTAGATAATCTTAAACACGGGAAATAATGACCGGGAGCCATATTGACTGTAATATGGGTTAAGATGGATAGTGCAATATTAATTATGTAGTGGGATTAATTAATATTTATGGGCTTGAATTATATTGTGGCTCAATATTAGATATTCAAGATCCATTAGAAGGTCCAATCTTAATTCTCCTAAAGGCCCCCTGAGTAGCCCAACATATAGTCCAATAACTGAAAAAGGTGATTAAAATAAAATAAATATTGTTGCTTATATTTCCCCATTATTTTCGAAAATTATGAATAAAAGAGGGAGAAAGATTTTCTTTGAATTTTGTTATGGAATGAAGATATGTATTCTTGGAATACAAGATTATCTCATTAAATTCAAGAAATCTCCCACTTGGTTATTCATAAGAGAGATTTCGAAATTTTTTGGAAAATAGAGGGCAAGAAAGATTTTCTTGATTTTCTTGAAAAGATATTATGGAAGATATGTATTTCTTGAAATACAAGAATATCTCATAAATTCAAGAAGATCTAAATCTTGGAATCTTTGCTCAAATTTTCGAAAATTATACCATAAAATAGAGGAGGTGGATTTTTGTGGAATATTTTAATTATGGGAAAAAAAGAATATATGGGATATATTCAAGATTTCTTGGTGACCAAGAAAAGTCTTTTTCCACATTGAAAAACCACCAAAATTTCGTGCGGCCCTCCTCTCCTATAAATAGGGGATGATTAGTTCATTCCCAAGACAATTCCATGTCTTTGGAAATATTAGCAAATCCACATAATGGTGCAAACAAAGTTTATTTTTTCCTTTTGTTAATTGTTCGCGAAAGTATCCTTCCAACCGGATTGTCGAGCAAGGGCTAAGGAATACTTGGGAAGTCCTTTTGGTTAGTCCGTCCGAATCAAGTCACCGCCATCCCGAGAGGAATGCGTTCACGTAAACCCGTAGATTCGCATGTCGAGGTTTTACGTGGCTTTTTTATATGCATGATATGTTGTTGTAATTATTATTTGAATTAATATAGGATTAATTCATGCTAGTAATAATTAATGAATTAAATTTGTATTTAAATATTCACCCCGAATAGATCTGTGTAACTCATTCCCCAACAGTGAAGAGGATGAATATTTGATTTTTAATTTTAAATTTTGCATTTTAATTATTTTATTTGTAAATTTTTTATTTTATTTTTTTAATTTCTATTTTATTTTTTAATTCATTTTTAGTATATGGAGTCTAATATTAATTGTTTTTTAGTTTTTATTTATTATGTTAATAAGTATTTTTTTGACGTGGATGCTTACTGTGATGATGATGGTGCAATTTTTGTACACATCAACTTTCGGGCAAGGGAGCAAACTGTCCGAAGTTGAAATTGCAAAAAATAGTAAAAGTGATGATTTATTTATCAAAATTCAAAAATTTAGATTAGATTGCAATTTATGAAAATGTGGTGATTTTATTCGCAATTAAGCCTTGAATAAATAGTTGAAGTTGAAACACTGGATTTTAGTATCGTTAAGTGTATATCGATTTCATTAATAAGTACATAATTCATTTGTTTTTAGCAAATGTTGTACTAGAATATACGTATATATTTTAGGTAAAATTTTTATTCTTTTGGGATTGATATACAATGTCATTTATGTATTTGCTACTTCTTGTATGAACCCAGGTGCATCTTGCACTCTTAGTGTAATTTAGAAATATACGACTTGTTATACTGAAAATGACAATTTATTTATACTGAATCGTGTAACTATTAATATGGACAAATAGTTGCATGTTTTAGTGTAAATAAGTTGTAATTTTCAGTATAAAAAGTCGCACGCTTATAAAATAGATTAAAGTAGGTCTTCGGTGAAACTTGTTTATAGTACAAAATTTATACCACTACACTTACAAATTAATATCACTACACCTACAAATTAATACCACTACACCTACAAATTAATACCACTACACCTATCAATTGATACCATTACATTTATAAACTAAGATCATAGATGCTATATGTACTAATTTATAAAAATAGTGGTATCACATTTTATAAATATAATGACATGAGTTTCACACAATGAACAAGTTTCACATTGTGTTTTAAAAACCGGTCCGACCGCTACTTGGTAACCATAACGTATCGATTTGATGTGTTGGACCGCCCAACTATCGAGCCGTCCTCAAAACGCCCGGAACCGGAAAAAAGCAATGAATTCCGGTGGACGGTCGAACCGGTAACTCGGCAGTCCGACTCCATTTGATTTTTTTTTTTAAATTTACCGATCAAGTTATTTTGCTGAGACAATGAAGCCTAATTCATGTCCATGAGAAATATATTTACAGTGACTTGTGATTTGTATAGCATTCTCCGGCGTGCGCAGGATTCTTGAATTTTGATTTGATTTTGGCCAAATTTTGCTGTTGGGGTTTTTTATTGGGAAGGAGGAGGGAGGTCTGCATATAGGGGTGGGAATATATCGGGCCGAGCTAGGCCTCACATAAAAAAGTCTGGGTCTGATATTTAATTTTGGGCTCCAAACCTAGTCTGTTATCTATTATAGGCTTTTTAAAGAGCCTGACTTTTTTATTAAATAGGTCGGGCATGAAAGTCTTTCAAAGGCCTGTATAAAAAAAATATATTTTTTTACAACCTTATTATGGCTACTATTCATATAAAAAATTCAAAATCGCACCTATAAAATTTTAAGTGTACAAATAAAAATACTAAGGGTTTCATCAAATCACAAGAAACAATAACAAAATTATTATAAAAGTGAATAGTTGCTAAAATATTTAAAGCATTATAAAAGTTAATAATTACATTGTTGTGTTACTTGCATTTGCTAGATATATACTACTACTACTTATTAGTATTAAATATTATCTATTTTATTAATATATTATTTATAATTATATATATATATATAATTAAATAAGTCGGTCTGTTGGACTTAAAAGACTTACGAAAAAACTCAAGTCTGGCCTATTTAAGTAAATATGCTTTTAAAAATGTCTGAACCTGGCTTGATTATTAAACGAGCCGAGCCGAGCCGAACTTTAGTAGGTCGGGTCGTAGACCCCTGTCGGATAAGCTGACCTATTCCCACCCTTATCTGCATAGATGGGAGCAACAGACGGATATGTGGATCTAATTAATGGGGTACAACTGTACCCCAATTTAAATTTTCTTTTTTATTATGAATATACCTTG
Organism: Stenogyne calaminthoides; assembly: GCA_037126765.1. NCBI lineage: Eukaryota > Viridiplantae > Streptophyta > Magnoliopsida > Lamiales > Lamiaceae > Stenogyne > Stenogyne calaminthoides. The sequence goes on from JBBCBC010000012.1 coordinate 1,955,557, forward strand.
CTTAGAAGAATTAGTAAATTTCAATATTCAGTGAAAGTAGTGGAAGTTAGCAGGATTGGCTTATCCATTACAACACTACAATTTATCTTATTTTACTTAATTAAATTTTATTTTACATAATTAAAGTTACAAGGTGGCCAATACTCAATAATTTAAGATTTGGTATACATATTTGATTGTTGTCGATATTTAATTTACATTATTAAAATAGAATTTTAAATTGCAATTTAGATGTATTTTTTTAAAAAATTACAATTTAGATGTATATTTATTTATTTTTTATCCTAATTTATTGTTCGTATATACTATTAGAAGGAAATATTTATAGAAGATGATATATAATTTATATACCGATCGGACCGGTCCGACCAAAAGCTCTAAGGCTAACCGAACCGATCGCCGCTTCCGCTTTTAAAACATAGGTTTCACACGAGGGTTTGTGATACAAATTTGATTTATCATCTACTTTGTTAGGTTGTAGTTTCGTCCTCTACTGTTGACCACAAATAGATCAATGACACTTGTACCAACTTTTTCTACTTATGTTTATATAGGAATTTAAACCAAATTTGCCAATAATTTTCCATCATTATTAAAATGGTCTCGTAAATATTTATTTTTTCAATTTAGTTTCACATGTATTCAATTTATTCTAATTTAATCCAAAACTATAGGAGATCGACCAAAAACACCCAAAACGACATCTTTTTATTCGCGTGGAGATCACATGCCCCTAATTTTCGTGATTAACACGACATCGTTTTTTGTGTTAATTCTGGTCGATCTCCGACGATTTGGGATTAAATTGGAACAAATTAAAAACATGTGAGACTAAATTAAAAATTTTGTTAGTTACGGGACCATTTTAATAAACGTGGAAAATTATGGGACGAAATTATTTTAAATTCCAGTTTATATACGTATGATGCATATAATTAATTCGTTCAATGAACTTAGCAGCATATGCTCTTACTTCTATTTACTATTAAACATTCGTTTTCACCATGCATGTTGCTTTATAGTTTCTCTATCACTTATGGAAATATATACAACTTTGGAGAGCATATTAAAAATAAAGCTTCTTATGTCAAGCCCTAAACAGTCAGTTTGCAACTTTACATGCATCGAGTTATGGATTAATTATTAATTCCCACAATGCCTTTAAAAGTAGAAAAGATAATGCTCCACTCCACAAAAAATTGCTATGTATAGAAGATTCTATCATCAAAGCTACCAATTATTCTTTAATCTGGGAGGTCAACAAAGACCAGCATTTTTACTACTGGCTCCGAAACCATAAATGCTATATGCACATTGGGCCGAAGCGACCGGTGGTCAACCCATTTCTATCGCAAGAACGCTTATGACGCGTCTTTTCTGTCACAAGAATGAGAGCGGCACGCGCCTACGTTACATCATGACGACGCGACATAATTAAATTTTTTTTTTCGAAATTTAAATGGTCGGTTTGATATTAAACCCAACCCTAATTCTACAAAACTAATATATACACTCAACACACTGAACACTCTCTAACTTATAGACAATACAATAACTTTGAAACAACAAATTAATTGAAAGGTATTAGTTATTTCATTTAACATTAAACTCCTATTAAATAATTTGTAAATGTTATATTAATGGTTAAGAGAAGTATAACAAATAAGTAATGAATGATATAACAAATAACAATTAAGCAAGTTAATGAAAAAACAAGCATAATTAAATTGTAAAATGGACGCTGAAATTGCCCAATTCCAATTAGCTTTAAAAGAATTAGCGTACTTATCATTAAATCCTTCTGCATTTTTATAGTCGACCTAGAACACATTGCTCTATGTGGCGTCCCGCATAAATGTTTCGTGATTCTGGAAAAAATTCTGTAGGTCCCGAACGGGTTTTGTGAGGGTGGAAGTCTAGAGGGGAGGGGTGAATAGACTTCCAAAACTTTTCGTGCGGATCAAGTGTGAACTGCAGATTACCCGATCAGAGTGCTAGTGTATCAGTTTAGACTAATGTTCAATCTTCTCGAGTGCCTCAAGGCGCATCGGTTTGATATCTGTCAGTTTAACTGAATGGTGCGGAAGCTTGTTTTTACCCGTGTGAAAAATCAGTTTTATCAATTTGATTCTGAAGTCAGTTTTCAACTAGTTGACTAAGGTGTCAATCTGATCAGATCAGTTGCTTGGTGCAGACTGAGCTTAACTTAGAATATGTTTGCTGTTTAAAACTCAGTTGTGTGACTTGTGTAAAGCAATAAGAAAGCAAGTAAATGCACACAAGACTTTTTATAGTGGTTCAGACGAAAACTGGTCCCACGTCCACTCTTCCCTTAACACGGGGGAACCTTAACCTACTTTAACTTCTTGGACTTATATCCTTTTCAGGATGGCCGAGATGTTTACCGAGTTCTCACTCTTACAAACTTAACCTGCGGGACTTATATCCTTTTCAGGATGGCCGAGATGTTTACCGAGTTCCCACTCAAGCTTAACCTACGGGACTTATATCCATTTCAGGATGGCCGAGATGTTTATCGAGTTCCCACTCTACAAACGTAACCAACGGGACTTATATCCTTAAAAAGGATATCCGAGATGTTTAATGAGTTCGCACACTACAGACTTAACCTAACTTGCGTTTGGGTAAAGAATGATTGAGGGTTCCAACTGAAAATCTATCCTGATGCTTTAGGTAGCCAAAATGCTAGTGGATAGGATTTCTTGCTAAGAACTAATGGGATGAACACTCTAAGAATAATCTTCAAATGTAGTATTCTTTGAACGGAGATTTTGTTGTAGCTTTAGCTTCTTTTGCGGTGTCTCCGTGTTTATTCTTGCTTGTTTTCACTCGTTGGTGATTGTTAATCACTGTTGGTCCTTTTCTTCAAAATGAAGATCGATCCCATTTTATAGACCTCGAAATCAAAGAGCCGTTGGAGAGCAATTTGAATTTCGGGCTATATTAGGTAGGTTGTAGGATATGATTGTGACGTGCTCCGATTATCGGCGTGGCCGTAGGCATCATTAGCGCCGTTTTTGTCCGCAGCGTCGTATCTCGCAATGTCAGCTCTTTTTGTACATGTGTCGCTTTTTCTTCTTGAGCCTGATTTAAGGAATTTGTCCGTTAGGCGATTGATATTCCTTTTGTAGAAGATTCGACTTATACGGTGTATTATTTTGATTGTCACCAGGTGTGAGCTGACTTGATCAGGTAACTGATCAATCTACCTTGATTGAGTCTTCGGATGCACATTGTCTTAGCTTCAATATGCAGACTCTGCTGAATGTAGGTCTTCAGGTCTTTTGATCTTGGTGTCTCGAGCCTCGTGTATTGATCGATCTTTTGCTTATCCGGGTCTTCAGGTTCATCCGAAGTCTTGATGTTTATCGAAGTCTTGACTTCATCTCGAGTCTTGAGTTCATCCGAGTCTTGATGTCTTCTTGTCTTCACCGATCTTCGACTTCTTGTCTTCGATTTGCGCTTAGTCTTGATCATCGACCTTATCGGGTCATCCGATACTTCAACTCGACCTATACATATTGAGTTCCCCCCTCAATATGTGACCTATCTTTTACTTACTATCTATACATTTCAAATTTGGGTCATCTTAATCGATTATAAGTCATCGACAATACCAATAACAGACTGTTGGTCCTATTACAACATATTTTGAAACTTCCATCAAAACTAAGTTACATATTTCCCAACAAATTCATCCACTGCATTCATCATCGCTAATGCCCTGTCTGTAACAACGACATTTGGTGGGTCATTCTCATACATCCCCCGAATAAATCGTAAGATAAATTCGAAGTGTTCTTGCGTTTCACGGCTCAATATAGAACTTACTTACCTAAATATATAAAAACTAATAAAGGTTTGTGCAATATTCATACGTCAAGGATGGAGAAACCCTCAATTATGTGTTGACGGACAAATAAAAAAGAGACTGTGCTTAGATTGGGGAAATGACATTTAAATTTCATGTATGTTTATTATTAATTAAGACTTTATTAAATTTGTGTGCTTAATATTATTTGAACACACATTTTTAGAGTGCTTAATATTATTTGTATCAAATTGATGTTTAATATTAATTAAATATAAAATAACTACATATCGAAAAAATAAAAATAATTAATTCAGTCGCGCGCGTCGTGCGACAGAAATGCGCGTGTCACGCGCGTTGTACTACAGACATTTCAGGTTGACCGGCTGTCTACTCAGTCCAATGTGCATATAGTATTCCTAGTCCGAAACCTTATTGAATGGTTAAGACTTTTTATAGAGATATATAATTGCATTTTTCAAGGACAAAATGTTTCTTTAGTTTCGAGGGAAAATATTCTAAATTGAGAAAAATGATTAAACTTGACAAAATTATGAGGCCACAAATATTGTATTTGATTGTATATAGGGCAAAGTATAGGGTGAACAAGTTTTATACAAGAATCTGTGAAATTGGTTACAGAGTATAATTTATATTATTAAATGATATTAGTTGTGATAATTGAAGGGTGTGACTTTTTACTATAAAAGATATTATTCATGACACTGAAATGTGTGACTTATATTATAACAAAGAGTATTAGTAGTGATAGTTGAAAGATGTGACTTATATAACAAAAGGGTGTTACTTGTGATAACTGAAGGGTCATGTCTGGAAAAAAAGTAAATAGTTTCGCAGCATACCAACTCTTTATATAATCCCTCTTTACGTGTCGTCTTCTTCTTCATTTTGATGATATGTTTTCATCTTTAATTATCTTGCGATCAATGTCAATAATCATTTTCATTAAAATAATAAATTGATAAGTGATTAATTTGTGAATAGCTGAGGTAGTACCGGTGGCATAGCACGTAGCTTCAGAAAGTTAGGGCCTAGGTTATTCACACCCCATCTTTACGAAATTCACCCCATGATGAGTTCCCCTCATAAGATTAGTGCACCTCGAATGAACTCTCTAAATTACCCTTCTCTCACTTAATTGTTCACTTCATTCAAATCAAAAGCATACACTCCCAATACTTTCAAATTTTGAAAATGTCCGTCATGGTTTTTGGGGAGCAAAACAGTGATAATAATAACCAGGTTTTTTTTCATAAATCTGTTCCTTGTGGGTAAAGAGACAATCACCGTTGTGGGTAAAATGATCCCCACATTCTTTAAAATGAAACTCAGGTTTGGTCGCTCACAATTCTTTTTTTTAGTTCTTCGAAATTTTAAACCGAAAATGTAATATGAGTTTTCTATTTTTTTGCCCGAAAATGTTGTGAAATTTCAATTTTACGGCCGAAAATATTGTGGTTCTTTGAAAAGCTGAAAAAATTGTGACTTTTCGTTAAAATTTTCGAAAAAAAATTATTTATCCGGAACTGGTTCTCACTTTATATAGGTCTGTGTTTTTTTTTTTTTTCGAGAACCTATACGTGTGGGTTTATGATACTGATTTATCAGACCATCTAAAATTATTAGAGGAGGAATAAGTTGCTTTGGTGCAAATAATTAATGGAGTTGGGGTGCTTTTTGCATCATAAAAAATGAAAATGGGGAAAAAAACGTTGTGAACTAGGCACGGCCGGTTGGGAGTGGTGGTGGGCAACAACATTAGTGTGTTGGAGGGCCGGGAGGAAATAAGCAGAAAGTAGTGTTTTAATTTTTGGGACTATATGGTCTTTTTATTTGTAATTTTTTTAATTAAATTTTTTTGTAAGTGTATTTACTAATAAAGGGGGTGTAAATAACCTAAGCCGAAAGTTAATTGTGTAAGGCCCAATTACTCTTTATGAGTTAATTGGGTGTTTTAGTTTCACCCAATGATTTTTATTCCTCACGAGATGTATCTTTGTTTTGTTTTCTTCATTTTTTATCATGGATAATTCTGAAATTCTCAGTTTAATGAATGAATCGACTATCATCAAATTATATTTGGATTTTTATGTGATTTGGGGTTGAAAATCATTTTTGAACTCTTTTTAGTGTGAATGTGAATAGTTTGGCACATGAAATATGATCACCAATATTTGCACCCATCTTTTTGTTAGAAACGCTTAATGTTTTTCTTTATAATTACCATTTTCGGTGAAAAGTATTAATTTATAATTTCTAGGCATTTTAGGAGATGGTGTATTTTTTTTTTAACTTATGGAGTATATTTAACGATGAGTGTATTTAACAAAAGTATGGGTGCAGATATCCACAGAAATGAAATATCATTTTTAATCATAAATTCATAATGAACTAAAATTATTGAACATAATAGTAGTAACTAATACGCTTTATATTAATTTAATAAATTTTGATAGATATCACATCATGTCATCACACAATTTCACTCATTCTCATTGAAATTCTTGCGACAAATGTTTGTAAAATTATCTTATCCAGTGTTTTAATAATCTTATCAATGATCAAATTGGACAGTGCATTGATTGACGGTTCAAACAGTCCAATTGTCCTACAATTTTAAAAACATATATCACGTGCCATATTAAAAAATAAATTAAATGTGCATGTACAAAAATCTTAAATTATGAGTGACAGTGTCTGTGCGTGTATTTTCAGAGTGTTGTTGAGAATGTTATGCAACATGTAAAACAACATATAAAAGCGGAAATATAAAAACGCAGTGCAAATGATTTCAAAATTTTGTATAGTCTGTAATCTAGACTATACGAACCTCATGGTTAAAAACATCACTATAACAAGTAGTGAAATACACAAGAACCTCTTACAAGATCCTAAAAGGTGTAGTGAAAAACCACACACTAAAAGAAATCTATTCAATCAAGTAACTAGTGATCTTATTCAACCTAAAACTTGATCTAATAAGATAAAATCAATACTGATGGGAATTTTGGAATACATTCGACCAGTACAAATAGACATAGCATCGACCCTCACACTCCACTCACGGTTGTGTCTTGGATGCTACTCTCTTAAGTTTGGAGTAGAGCAAATGGTATTTCACTTTAACTCAAAACTTGAATGTCGACCAATGCAGTCTATTTATAGACTTTCGGACCAACTGCATTGTCCTATCCACTTGGTGTGATCAGCCTTGAACATCTCCTCCACTATCTCCATGGTCTTGGTGTAACCACCATGATCTTTCTATTCTCACTCCATTCCAGTGCAACCGCTTGACAATATCCGAAATTGTCTTCAACCTGCAATGTAGGAAACATAGAAAACACATCTGTTAAAATGGAGTCAGTGTTAGGAGAAAGAGCAAATTTATGATGATGTATAAAATGTTGTTCAACATCTGGAACAACATCCGTGCAACATCAACAAACTCCCCCAATTTGGTCTTTCTACTACAACACACCTGATGTTAAAAACAACATCCGAACTTATGTCAGGAAAGACACAAATAATAGACATTCAGAGAACAACTACTATTCAACCAAATCATAAATTAAAAAAACAAACAGACAACCACAAACACTAAGTACATCAGCAGTGTACTTTAGCCAAAGTATTCAACAGCAAAGTATATAACAAAAATATAAAGCTATCATCTAATTGTCCATTAACGGAGTTTATAAAGTAAAGAGCATAAAATAAAAGATTATAACACATAAAGGAATTTTATAGTGAAATAAATGGAAGGACTGGGCCATTGGAATGACTGCATCTCCATAATCTGCAAATGTTCCCCCATACTTCAAAAACTCCCCCTGTCTTGAATCTGATCACTAGTTGTCAGCTCCATAAAGTTGATCAATGATAGCAACACTCTCTGGAGACATGTTCTCCCTGGTAGGTGTCATCAACAACTCATCATCAGTGTTATCAGGGCTATCATTTACTGGTTCAGTAACAATCTGTTCACCAATCTGTTCAGCAGCAGCATTGAGAACATCTTTCACAGGATCCTCCACAGCCTCATTAACAACATCATGTACAACATCTTCAACCTCTCTGTCTTCAGCATCATTCTGATCATCTTGTGCACCAACACCATCATCATCCTCAGCATCATCATCAACATTATCAGCAACATCTGGTTGATCATCCTTCTCACCTGCATGACCAGATGGACCAACTCCATCATCACTATCATCATTAGGACCATCATCAGGTGATCCTCCCCCTGTTGGAGTAGAAAGCAGGCTTCTCCAAAAGGTTTTCTGTCTAACCAGAGCATATATACTGTGCTGGATGGATTGAATTTGATCAATAATGAAAGAATTAGAAAAAATGACAGTAGGGATACCATTACTTCTGGTGACTGTGTATGGAATGTTGCCAACAGAATGAGCAATATTATCTGTCTGCTATTCAGGATCTTCCATAGGTAGATCAACAACACGGTTACCACCTTTCAGAACTGGGGAAATTCCAATACTAAGGATAAAACCACTTATCTTCTCTCCTCTAGGTATGTCAAACTCTAAGTTATCCAAGAACTGACATATCAAGCTTGAATATGGAAACAGTCCACCATCACCATGTTTTCCAGCAAGAGACATCATATTATCAAATATAATTTGTCCCATATTGAACTTTTTCAGATGAACAATCTTGTAAAACAGGAAAGCTTGTTCTTTATTAAGCACAGTGGAGTTTCTAGATGGAAACCAGTTTGAGACCAACAATTTATGCATCACATAATAGAGAGAAGTCAATTTAGCAGCTGAAAATTGTAATGTCCATTCAGAATATCTTCCTCCAGTTATCACAGACATCACTTCCCCAATTTCTAGATCAATAGGTTCTTCCTCTACATTCCTAGTCTTTAGGAAAATATTGATGCGTCTAGGAGTGATGGTACTTTCCCATAATTAGAAGATTGTCTATCACCACAACTCTTCTTCAAATTAGCATAGAATTCAGCAACCCAAGGCAGAAAGTATGGTTTAGCATATTGCAGAGCATGTAAGAGGGATCTACTCTCTAGAAATCCTATCATATTGTTGGCTTCAAATTCAGAAAGTTTAATGATTCTTTCATCAACAATATGCCTCTTCAACATGGTTTTCACAACTCTAGACTTCCTATCAAATTCAATTCTATCACCAGGGTCTGAGTCAAGCATTGTTACCTCATCCGAATTAGAGATATGATCAAACTCCTCAACAGCTTGATCTTCAACAGGCTCATCTTCTTGTACATTTTCATCAGCTACATCATCTTTTTCATGGACATCTTTCTCAGGTTCCTCTTCTTCAGGATTTATTTCTTTCTCAGAATCATGTGCTTCAGCTTCTTCTTTTTCAGAGTCATCTCTCTCAGAATCATCTCTTTCAACATTTACAGATGGTTCTGCAGCATTAGGAGCAATATTCACAAGAGGGTCATTTTTCCTCTTGGTTCTCATTTCCTTTTTAGCCATTAGCTCTTCCATTGTAAGGTCATCATTAGAATCCTCAGGTTCTGCAACAGGGACTTTTGGAATCTCCATTTCTTCATTAGAGTTATCCACCTGGATGGGATCATCAGAACCACCATCAGTTCTCTTTGGACGTTTTCCAGTATAGTCAACCTTTTTGCCTAGGTTTCTCTGTGACATTCTCCTCTTTCCCCATCTACCAACACCTCTTCTGGGAGCCAATTGCTTCTTCCTCAGCCTAATGTTTTTCAATTTCTCCCTCATTCCTTCTGAATCAGAGGAGTCAACAGCTTTCATTTCAACATCGGCTGTTTGATTTGGGTTTTCAGGAGGGTTTTCAGAAACGGGAGTTTCTGAGGGTATTTCTGGAGAGGGTTCTTCAGCCAAAGGTCTGGCTGAGAGATCAACATAGTCAGAAACATTTACTAAGTTAGAACCAAAGTAAATGTCAGGCAACACGATCGGGTTCTGCTCAATGGCTTGTTTTACAAGGAGAGCAACAAGTGATTTTGAAGCGGAATCAGGAATGTGCAATGCAGGAGGTTTAGGAATGGAAGAAAAAGATGATCCACCAACATTTGTGGAATCATAATCTGGGTTCATTGCGGCCATTTCTGTGAGAAAGTTTAAAGGATTTGAATTTACCGGAGAAGAATATTTAGAGTGAGAAGGGTTTGCGTGAGTTTGTGAATGATCAGGAGTGACCGATGGGTTTTGTTTTTCAGCTATTTCACCGCCTTTCTGTCCAATCAAATTAAAGTATAGGCAATTAAAATAATGAAATGAGAAAATAGGAGGGAAAAATATAGTATGTGACTGAAAATAAAGAAATAACATAAGTAAAAACAACAAACCTCGAATCCAATATGCAACAATAATGTTTTCAGCTTTCAATATTAAACATCACAAACAAATCGAACTTAAGTAGAGAAGAAAGACTGGAGATTATTACACAAAACCACCAAGAAACCGACCAAGAGTGGGACAAAGAAACCACCCACTAAGGCAAATGTGATCGTGTGTATGTGTAAGAGACCGCCAAAAAAACATTTTCAAAACTAGAAAACCATATCTAAAATTAAATAAACGCCAATCAGTTCAAATAACTCGTTCAATCCACAAAATCGACTTATCATGATCTTTAAACAAATCATGTATGATAGATAAAGTTTGAATCACTTAAGGTTTCACAAAATGTCGGCACACATATATCTCAACACTCAATTTTGCATGAAATTCATCATCAAAGTGTTGTATATTTTGTTTTTTTCTTTTAACACATGTTCACATTGATCCATCTTTTCAAGAGAGTGCATCGTAGTAGCGAGCTCCGTGCCCCATAGTTACTCAATGGATTGTGAATAAACATGTATGTATATTTAATCACCTTTTGAAAAGAGAACATCGTAGTAGCGAGCTCCGTGTCCCATAGTTACTCAGTGATTATACATCTAAGTTGTCCTTTATTTTTAATGCATTTAAGAGATATATGCACAGGACTCTGTATCTAAACCATGATTCAACAATAAGATCATAACACTATAATTTAAAGTAAAAAAAAAGTAAAACAACAGACAAACTCATTATCAGAACCACAATATTGCTTCAAATGTTGGAAAATTTGTCATAACATCTAGTGTTTATTTTCAGATATAGCAAAGACCAATAAATTTTCTAAGAGAAGAAAAGCTCTCATTATCAAGGGCTTTTGTGAAAATATCAGCAAGTTGTTTTTCAGTAGAAATGTATTCTAACTTCACAACTTCTTTCTCTACAAGATCTCTTATAAAGTGATGTCTTATACTTATATGCTTAGTCAAAGAATGTTGCACAGGATTCTTGGAAATATTGATAGCACTAGTATTATCACAATAAATAGTCAAAATACCACTTTCCAACCCATAATCATCAAACATCTTTTTAAGCCATAGCAGTTGAGTGCAAGAACTTCCAGCAGCAACATATTCAGACTCAACTATCGATTGTGAAACACAATTATGTTTCTTACTATGCCAGGAGATAATGTTGTTTCCCATGTAAAAACATCCTCCACTATTACTTTTTCTGTCATCACAATAACCTGCCAAATCTGCATCACTATAGCCAACTAAAGAGCAATTAGTATCCTTTGAGTACCAAATACCTAGATCACATGTTCCAGCCACATATCTTATAATTCTTTTTACAAAATTGAGATGTGATTCTTTAGGATTAGCTTGATATATAGCACAAAGACAGACACTATACATAATATCAGGCCTACTAGAAGTTAAGTACAAAAGACTTCCAATCATTGATCTATACAAAGTAGGATCAACATCTTTTCCAATCAAGTATTTACTCAACTTTTGAGTTGAATCCACAGGGGTTTTCATAGTTTTAGCACTTTCCAGACCAAACCTTTTCACCAAATTCTTAGCATATTTGTTTTGACAAAAGAAAATACCATCTTTCATTTGTTTGATTTGAAAACCTAAAAATAAATTCAGTTCTCCAACCATGGACATTTCAAAAGTACAGGTCATTTCTTTAACAAAACTTTCAAGCATATCATTACTATTTGAACCAAATACAATATCATCAACATATATTTGAGCAACCATGATATCATTTTTAGAATTTGTAATGAACAAGGTTCTATCAGCTTCACCTCTCAAAAATCCAAACTCAAGTAAGAAATCAGTAAGTCTACAATAACAAGCTATGGGTACTTTTTTTAGACCATACAAAGCTTTCTTTATCTTGTAAAAATGATCAGGAAATTCTAGATTTTCAAAACCTTTAGGTTGTTCAACATAAGCTTCATCATCCAGAATACCATTTAAGAAATCAACTTTAACATCCATTTGATGCAAGTTAATGTTAATGAAACATGCAATAGCAAGAAGTAATCTAATAGATTCTATTCTAGCAACAGGAGCAAATGTTTCATCAAAGTCAATTCCTTCAATCTGAGTATAACCTTGAGCAACCAATCTAGCTTTATTCTCACAATATTACCAGATTCATCAGTTTTATTTTTGAAAATTCACTTTGTTCCTATGACATTAATATCAGAATTAGGTCTAGGTACAAGTGTCCAAACATCATTTCTTTCAAACTGATTAAGCTCTTCATGCATAGTATTTATCCAATTTTCATCATTAAGACCTTCGTTAACATTCTTATGTTCAATTGCAGAATGATAACACTCAAAAGTTACCTGATTGCATATCGATGACATGCAAACTGATCTTACAAAGTTATTGATGTGAATACTCATTCTTCTTCTATTTTGTACACCAGTGGTAGCTTCTCCAATGATCTGATCTGATGGATGACTTTTCATTATCTTTGTTGAGGGGACCAACTGTTTTGGATATTGTGAATCTTGTGACAGGTTTTCAGTATTCGAACTTTTGGGTAATGTTGTATCAGATGTTGAAGGAACATTCTGATCAACATCCTCACTATCTTCAGTGTCATCAGTATCTTTGGATACTTCTATCAAATCTGATACATTATCTTCAGCACTTTTTTCCTACAAGACTTGCAAGTTCATCAAATACCACATTAACAGAGTCTTACATTGTATCAGTTCTCAAGTTATAGATTCTATATGCCTTGCTATTCTTAGGATATCCTAAGAAAAATCCTTTATCACTCTTTGAATCAAACTTGTGCAACTGATCTCTATCATTTAAAATGTAACAAACACAACCAAAAATATGAAAGTATTTCAAATTTGGTTTCTTGTTATTCAGAATCTCATAGGGAGTACAATTACTACCAGAACGAATGTACACTCTATTCACAATGTGATAAGCAGTATTTAAAGCTTCAGTCCATAATTTCTTAGAAAGACTCTTTGAGGTTAGCATAACTCTTGCCATTTCTTGCAAAGTTCTATTCTTTCTTTCAGCAATCCCATTTTGTTGAGGAGTTTTAGGTGAGGAAAACTCTTGCAAAATACCTTTCTTTTCACAAAAATTAGCAAACAAACTGTTTTCAAATTCTCTTCCATGATCAGATCTTATCCTACTGATCTTTAAACATATTACAGTTTTAAACCTTTTGTAAAGAATTTTAAACTCAGAAAAGGTATCAAATTTTTCTTTCAGAAATATAACCCAAGTATATCTAGAAAAAACATCTACAAGAACATAAGAATACCTCTTTCCACCTAAACTTTCAGTTTCCATAGGACCCATTAGATCCATATGAACCAACTCACAACACCTGTTTGTTGTACATGCTGGCAACATTTGATGTGTTGTCCTTACTTCCTTACCTTTCTGGCATGGTCCACAGATTTTTCCTTTTTCAAAGTTAAGATCAGGTAAACCAACAGTAGCACCTAGTCTATGCAATTTCTGAATACTTCTGTAATTAGCATGACCAAGTTTTTGATGCCATAAAGTAATATCATCTACTTTAGCACTTTTATAAGTATGGTTTGAACTAATCAAATAACAATTATCAGCAGATATATTGTCAGTCATTAAGCATTCATCATTCTTATCAAATACATAGCATGAATTCTTGTCAAATTTAACATGGAAATCATCATCACATAACCGACTAATACTAATCAGATTAGCAAGTAATCCTTTTACATGTAACACATTTGTCAACTTTGGAAAACCAGGAACATTCAAGGTTCCTTTACCAACAACTTTACCTTTTGAACCACCACCATAGGTAACATGACACCATCACAAGATGTATAATTAGTCAGATGATTGACTTGACCAGTCATATGTCTAGAACAACCACTATCAAAGTACCACGATCCAGGAACACATGCTTTCAAAGATGTATACACAACAATACATGACATGTTCTTATGAATAAACTTTTTAGTGTTGTTAACCTATTTTATAGGGTGTTCAACTTTATCAGGTAAAACAATTCCAGCTTTTAAGTCTCTTCTTAACGTAGAACAATATGGACGAATGTGACCTACTCCAGCACAATAAAAACAGACATACTCTTTCAACAAACCATCAGATTTCTTTTGTTTACCTTTCAAAGGTTTTGGCAAAGAAGTTCCAGCTTTTACAAAAGAAATAGGTTCACAAGATATAGGAGTATTCTCAAAAAATTTCTCAAAATCAAGTCCAGCATTACCATATCTACCAATCATTAATGCTTCATTTAATTCAGTAGTGCTAGCTGTTTTTTTTTTTAAAACTGAGAGTATTGCACTTGAGTTCATCTTTCAAAACAGAAATTTCCACATCTTTTCTAGTTAAAATAACTTCAAGCTTTACAAGATTTTCTTTAAAATCTGAATTCTCTAAAGATAAGGAACTCAACACCTGTTTTTGAGTTTCTAAATCAGATTTAAACTTCAGATATTCAGAGTTACAATCAACAGAACTTGATGTTTCAGTATTCAGAATAGTTCCAGCAAAACAGTTAATCTCAGAATCATATTTACTGAATGTTGTTTCAGATGTTGTGATAACATCTGAATCTGCTTCAGACCAATAATCATCGAGATCATCATCAAATGTATCATCATAAACTATTCTAGCAGACATAACACTTAGTTCACATTTACCAGCATCAGTTTTATCATCAGAATCATCACTCAAGGTAGCATTAAAGTTCATTTTCTTCCTAAGCATAGTATTAGCACATTCATTAGCATAATGACCATATCCAGAACATGCATTACATTTAACCTTTTTTCTGTACTCAGGATCATATTTGAACTTGCTATCCTTAGTAAATTGTCTAGGTTGATTGAAACTGGAAGACTAACTTGGAACAAGATTTTTATCAGAGGGAGATGCATTCTGATTAAACTTATCTTTTGGTTGAAAATTACCATTTGGTCTTCTGAACTTTTCTTTTAGAAAAGATTTGAATTGCTTAGTTATAAGAGCAAATTGTTCAGAAATATCTTTATCACATAGATCAGAAACATCATCATCAAAATCAACTTCAGTTACAAAAGGATGTTTACCAACATTTTCAGAAGTTTCACCTCTAAAAGCAAGTATTTTTTTGTCTTTATCTTTCTCATGTTTATCATCATCTAACATATTTGAGTTTATCTCATATGTTTTCAAAATACTGATCAACTCATTTTGACTCAATAAATCAGTGTTCTTAGCCTCTTCTATTGTACATATTTTAGCATCAAATCGTTTATGAACAGTTCTAAGTATCTTATTGACTAACCGAGTGTTGGAAATTGGATCACCAAGTGAGTGTGACTCATTAGCAATCTCACTTATCCTTTCATTGTATGATGAAATGTTCTCATCATCTTTCATCCTCAAGTTTTCAAACTTGGTTCCCAACATTCCGAGTCTAATCCTTCGAACACTTTCTGATCCTTCACAATGTTCCTGCAATATTTCTCATGCATCCTTGGAAGAAACACAGTTAGATATCAGTTTAAACATAGAAACATCAGTATCAGTAAATATCGCATTAAGGGCTTTAGAATTGAAATTGGCCGATGTGCATTCATTATTGGACCAATCAATTTCCTTTTTGACTTGCGATTCTCTATCTTTATCATCAAATGTCCTTGGTGGATTCCAACCAGACAACACACTACGTCATGCTCTCTCATCTATAGACTTAATGTACATGCACATTTTAGATTTCCTGTATGGGTAACTTGATCCATCCAAAATTGGAGGTTTTAAAGAAGGAGTCAGTGGATAATCCATTGCAAAAACACACTTTAAAACACAGGACCTTTAACTTAGTGTATCAAGTTTATGGCTCTGGCGCCAACTGACAGTGTGTGTGGGTGTATTTTCAGAGTGTTGTTGAGAATGTTATGCAACATGTAAAACAACATATGACAGCGGAAGTATAAAAACGCAGTGCAAAGGATTTCAAAATTTTGTATAGTCTGTAATCCAGACTATACGAACCTCATGATTAAAAACATCACTATAACAAGTAGTGAGGTACACAAGAACCTCTTACAAGATCCTAAACAGTGTAGTGAAAAATCACACACCAAAAGCAATCTATTCAATCAAGTAACTAGTGATCTTATTCAACCTAAAACTTGATCTAATAAGATAAAATCAATACTGATGGGAAATGTTGGAATACATTCGACCAGTACAAATAGACATAGCATCGACCCTCACACTCCACTCACGGTTGTGTCTTGGATGCTACTCTCTTAAGTTTGGAGTAGAGCAAATGGTATTTCACTTTAACTCAAAACTTGAATGTCGACCAATGCAGTCTATTTATAGACTTTCGGACCAACTGCATTGTCCTATCCACTTGGTGTGAATAGCCTTGAACATCTCCTCCACTATCTCCATGGTCTTGGTGTAACCACCCATGATCTTTCTATTCTCACTCCATTCCAGTGCAACCTCTTGACAATATCCGAAATTGTCTTCAACCTGCAATGTAGGAAACATAGAAAAACACATCTGTTAAAACATAGTCAGTGTTAGGAGAAAGGACAAATTTATGATGTTGTGCAGAATGTTGTTCAACATCTGGAACAACATCCGTGCAACATCAACAATAAGTTTCGTATTCAAATAAACACAATTGAGTTATGAACAACACAACACAATTTAAAATACTAAAATTTTAAATAGAAGTGGTAGAAATTCGAATTAAGTTTAAAATTAATAAATAACAATAAAAAAAGGTTAAATCGGCTTTGCCGCTTTTCCAAATGTTACCGGCTCAACCGTAAAAATATTTTTTTGTGTGGTAATTGGATCGATTTGAACGGGATCGGGAGTCCAGCCTGTGCACGCAGCTCCCACACAAGGGCATCACGTGACCCTCGCCACACTTCGGGACATCACCGGAGGCCATGTACTCATCGTCATTTTTTCACTCTATGCGACCACCTTGCCCGACGAGCATATTTAGGACTATTGGCACGTAACCAAATATCATGTGGTTATCACTAACATATCATGGGGACGATAGGGACAGTAACCATACTGAAATTACAACCAGGCCTGAACTTATGCCAACATGGGAATATGTGGATTATGTGGTGGCGTTCCTACCCAACGGGTATTGGAGAGGGCGTCGAAACTGTTTAGAACATGGATACAAAATAAAGGCTAAAATAAGGGTTTGGAGATATAGGATATATAAACATGAAGATTTTATTTGATCACACTTATATACATACTCTCATAGATGTATCTTACAAGAACTCTCAAACTTGTTTCTTCTCATTAGGAGACTTCCCTCTATTTTTCTTACTTGTCTTCCTTTCTTCAAGACTCACTATATATAGGCAAGATAAGCTTGCATGTGCTGGTCTTTCTTTGATGCATGAGACTCCACGTTTCATCTGTAGTGATCCAGATGTTCTTTAACTTTGATGCATGAAAATCCATGTTGCATGATGCATGCCTTCCTTCTAATAAGGCCAATTGTTTCAATCATCTCTTTGCCTAATAAGGTCAAGCAAAGGGGACCACTTTGTGATGATGAGTCTTATTCCAAATAGGACAAGCATGGAGGACCACTTTGTGATGGTGTCTTCTTCATAATATGACAAACATGGATAATTTCCTTCTATATTCACGTGAGTATGATGAAGGTTGATTTCTTCCTTGTGGGGCCAAGCTTTTGGGACCACTCCATGATGAAAGCTTGATAAGGATGAGCTTATTATGGCCATTGAAGATAGCTACCTAAAATGATGAAAATAAGCAAAGTAGATGATCACTAGTTGATCATTTATCATATTACAAACATAAAAACGAAAATAAAGTGATTATTATTCAATCACTGTCATATTACAAGAATAAAAATGAAATTAAAAGTGATTATTATTTAATCACTACCCTATTACAGATATGACCTATGTCATTTATTTAAAAATATTATATTACAAACGTAGCAAATACGCAACTGTATTAATTTGTTATATTCGGATGTCATAGCATCTTCGGGTCATAGTTGGTGTCGGATTTCTTTGGGTTATCTTTTTTTGATTTTGTAATCTATCTTCTTGGTAGCTCGAAACCTGTCAGGTGATCAAGTGGCATGATTTTCTTATTATTTTCACCTATTAGCAGTACACCTTGTTCTTGTTTTTGGAATTTCTCTAGATGATCTTGGATTATCTGTTTGTTTGGAAATACCTTCACTTTAAAGTAGTTGACATCTTCTTCAACGAATACCGTGATTTTAAAGTTTCGATCCTGGTTTGCAATTGTGCTAGGGAACGGTATGGGTTTTCTTTGTGCTAGAGAAGGTGAAAAAGGAGTACCATGCTTATTGGGCTCAAATGTGTGGGTGATGGGCTTTTGAAGCGAAGATGATGCCACTTTAAGTCCAGTGGGCCAAAGGGCCCATTGACTATGGGTCATAGAAGGTTGGGCCAATGTTGGTAAAGAAAGATTTTTATTCTGTGGAAAATAGTGGAGAGATTTGACTAATCTTTCTTTTTTTTGAATTGGTTCCTTCCATAGATTGGTTGAATATGTTGAGCTTAATTTAATGGCTTCTGAGGAACCAAGGCTGTGTGGTTGATAGGTTGTCTTGGTATCTTCCATCTTAGATAATGGCTGGACACAGAACATCTTATTCTTTTGTAGCGGAGATAGGTGGATGTCTGTTGCACGAGATCTCACATGACATCTATCTTGATTGTTGGAGTTGGATTGATACTCTTTAGGTTTTGATTATGGAAAAAGAGATGTCGGGACTGGCAGATATGGTAAGAACATCTTCTTGTATCTAACTCATTTTGAATGGATCTGGAGCTTTTCGGCTTTGAAGAACAGATCAAATCCCAATAGTAGATCATGCTTGTGGAGATTGCTTCCTATCACCTTTTTCCCAAATGGTGCATTCAGGAAATTTTTGGATACCAACTGGCTGTCTTGATATCAACAATGTGTGGAATGACTGACTGTCTACTGCATAAAAATATTCGCGATGGATTTCTCAAGCTTCATTTGGTAGAAGATCTGGATTCATCATAGTCCTTTGAGCACATGTGTCTACTACTCTGATGACTGTAAAAGGCTTTGCAAATCGTAATTGGAGTATCTTTATTTCAAGATGATGTGCAGGGATTACCTCTTGAGAGCAGATGTTGTTTCTCGGAATAAGAGAGGGACCCACCATGAAGATGGGGATTCCTTCATCTAAAGAGCTTCCTGAGGAATCGAGTAGGACCAGAGCTGTGTTTGAGTCTTAGGCTTCTTGTTCGGAGAATAGTGATGTTGGGATAACATATGCCAGGATCTATCGGGATGACCTCATAAACACAAATTTATATTAACAATTATTACTAGCATGAATTAACCTAAGTGAATTCAAATAATAATTAATCCAACAACGACATGCAAATAATATTTCACGTAAAAGATCCTAGCATGCGGAATTTCTAGGAGTTTACGTAAACGTGCCCACTGGAGAGACGGTCTGAGACAGACATAATTAAGTATCTGGATACCCACCAAAAGTCCTTCTCAAGTATTCCCAAGTCCTCGTTCAATAACCCAGGTGGAAGGTCCTCCAATGAACAATTTATAAACAAAGGAAAAATAAATAATTGTTGCACCACCTTTGTGGATTTCTAATATTTTCAAAACATGGAACTGTAGGGGATGAAAAAGATTCATCCCCTTATTTATATAGAGGGATTTGGACAAAAATTTGAGCCAAAATAGGGTTAGGAAAGATCATTTCTTGATCTCTAAGAAATCTTGAATATATTCCATATATTCTTCTTTCCATGTGTATTTTTCCACAAAAATCTCACACCCTTATTTAGCCTAATATTTCGAAAATAATAGGGGATATTTCAAGATTGGATCTTTCTTGAATTTATGAGATACTCTTGTATTCCTAGAATACATATCTTTTTCCATAAGATCTTTTCAAGAAAATCAAGAAAATCCTTCTTCTTATTATTCCTCCATAATTTTTGAAAATTTCAATTAAAGAAACAAGGTGGGAGATTTCTTAAATTTATGGGATAATCTTGTATTCCAAGAATACTTATCTCCTTTCCATAAAGATCTTTTCAAGAAAATTCTTCTCTCTCTTTTTCTTCAATATTTTTGAAAAAACAAGGAAAATATAAGCAACAATAATTTAATTTATTTTAAGCACCTTTTATTTAATGGACTTTAACTTGGGCTACTTGAGGGGCCTTTAGGAGAATTAAGATGGACCTTCCAATGGGCTACTGAATTCCAATATTGAGCCACAATATAATTCAGCCCATTAATATTAATTAATGTCACTATATAATTAATATTGCACTATCCAACTTAACCCATATTATGGTAATATGGCTCCCGGTTATTATTTCCCGTGTTTAAGATTATTTAGTCCATTAATTAATTAAGCCACTGAAAAACTTTATATTAATTAATATCTTTATCCTTGGAGTAAGGACAACCCAGATTTATTATCCATACCGAAAAATTAATTACACTTGCAAGATTTGGTATGATAAAGGTTCCGGGCCCACCAAGGGGACTAATCACGCAAGACATTGCAAGCACACGATTCTCTATATTAATTTAGCAACGGTCGTGCAATTAATATTATTGCCCAAGATATAGGGTATCGAAGTCGCAATGATTCTCTTCTCATTTATAAGTCAAAGTAATAACTACTAATCACCAAGGGTGCAGAAATCGGTAGGTGCCTGGCGGGAGTTCCTAGGTCGCCTAGATTTTTTTTTTCAGATATTAATTATACTTTGAAATTTTCAACATGAAAAATAAAAAATCACAACAATTAACATAAAATCATAGTCATAATTACAAAATAAGAACTCAAAAGTAGTGATTTTAATTTTTAGATTTAAAAAAAAATGGCCGCCTAGCCCCACCCAGCCGCCTAGGCGCCGCCTAGGCCACCGCCTAGGTGTGAAAACGCCTAGAACGGCCGATTTTGTGCGAATCACCAAGGCCGACGGGCGCCTAGCGCCTAAGCGCGATTTTTGCATCCATGCTAATCACACACAGTCCTTATTAAGTGACAGAGATTAAGAAATCAACAACCACTGAGGTCTAACTCTTCATCCCTTAAGTCAGTGCGAATGAGTTTATCCTGTCTGCAGGTCCGCTTCAGCGCATCGAATGCACTAGTGTAATCTCTTGGTCAAGACAAGCCAATTTGAGCCTTACATATCAACTTCTACCAATAGATTGTTCGGATCTATCTAAGTTGTGAAACACACACTCGTTTACAAGGCACTATTAACGTGATCTTCTGTGATCTGGTATCACCACGTTAACTATAATGTAACGTGCGCATACGGTTTGCAATAAATATATATAACATTCAATCATATTTAAAGCAATAGTGATAAATAATTTATTTTAGTACATAAGTGTTTAATACATAGGTTATACAAAGTAAAAGCATACTTTCACGTATAACCCCAACAATCTCCCACTTATACTCAAAGTCTGCTTTTAAGTATACCACAACATATCTGATGTATTATACGGTGACATCTAATGTCACCTACATCAACCTAATAACATTTCTCCCACTTATACTCAAAGCAGATTGGCAACGCTCTTGACACCCATTCCTTCCACATGTCTCTCAAATGTTAACTGAGGTAGACCCTTTGTGAATGGATCTGCTAGGTTGTCTTCCGAAGTGATCTTTGTCACCTCTATATCTCCTCTCTTAACGATTTCTCGTATAAGATGTTATTTCCTTTCAATGTGTTTGTTGGCCTTGTGGGCTCTTGGTTCCCTTGAATTTGCAACTGCTCTGGCGTTATTACAGAAGATCGTGATGGTGTTGGGCAAATTTGAAATAACGTCCAAGTCCACTAGGAAGTTCTTGAGCCACACCGCTTCTTTCACTGCTTCGCAAACAGCTACATATTCGACTTCCATGGTAGAATTGGCGATGCATTTCTGCTTAACGCTTCTCCATGTTACAACTCCTCTCCCTAGGCAAAACACACTACCCTAGGTAGATTTTCTGGAATCTAGGTCTGATTGGAAATCCGAGTCCGTGTATCCCACTGGAAATAAACTGTCTGACTGATAAACCAGCATTCTATCTCGAGTTCTTTTCAGATACTTTAGAATGTTCTTAACAGCAGTCCAATGTTGATTTCTGAGGTTACTTTGATATCTTGCTACCATGCCTATGGCGTAGCAGATGTCCGGTCTCATACACAACATTGCATACACGAGGCTTCCTACTGCCGACGTATAAGGAATACCTCTCATGTCATCTATCTCCCTTTGTGTCTTATGACACATGTCTTTCGATAGATGGATTCCGTGCCTGAAAGGTACAAAACCCTTCTTGGAATCTTGCATGCTGAAACACTTCAAAACGGTATCTATGTATGAAGCTTGCGATAAGCTAATCATTCTTTTCTTTCGATCTCGAGTGATCTTGATCCCAAGAATATGACCGGCTTCCCCTAAGTCCTTTATATCAAACTGTTTTGATAGCCATACCTTTACTTCTGACAAAACCTTTACATCATTTCCGATGAGCAGAATATCGTCTACGTATAGTACTAGGAATACCAAGGCAGTTCCGTCACACTTCTTATAAACACAACTCTCAAAATCGTTTTGATCAAACCCATAAGATTTGATTACATGATCAAAAAATTGGTTCCAAGCCCGAGATGCTTGCTTCAGTCCATAAATGGACTTCCTCAGCTTGCACACAAGGTGTTCTTGGCCTTTTTCGATGAAACATTCGGGCTGTTGCATATAGATTTCCTCGTCAAGACTCCCGTTAAGGAAAGCTATCTTGACATCCATTTGCCAGATCTCAAAGTTTAGATGCACAGCTATTGCTAAGAGAATACGGATGGACTTAAGCATGGCTACAGGCGAAAAGGTTTCTTCATAATTGATACCCTCTTTCTGAGTGTATCCCTTTACCACAAAAGTCTAGCTTTAAAGGTTTCCACCTTCCCATCCGGTCCTCTTTTCCTCTTGTAGACCCACTTGCATCCAATGGGTTTTACCCCACTGGGTGG
This sequence comes from Stenogyne calaminthoides, assembly GCA_037126765.1. Classification (NCBI taxonomy): domain Eukaryota; kingdom Viridiplantae; phylum Streptophyta; class Magnoliopsida; order Lamiales; family Lamiaceae; genus Stenogyne; species Stenogyne calaminthoides. The sequence goes on from JBBCBC010000012.1 coordinate 1,978,849, forward strand.
TTCAACTAGCTCCTACACTTGATTATGATCCATTGAGCCCATCTCGGCCTCCATCGCAGTTTGCCAGGATTCTGAATCCTTATCTTGGATCGCCTCCTTGTAGGACCAGGGGTCTGATTCACTTTCCCCGGGGATCAAATCCGAAGATTCTCCTATCCCCATGAATCTCTCAGGTTGTCGGACAACCCTCCCACTACGACGAGGTTCCGATTGTGTCGGTGTGACACTTGGTATATCAACCTGTATAGTTGGTAAATGAGTTTGCTCTCTTATTTCATTTAAGGTAATCTCACTTTTGGGCTTTCGATTGTTCATAAAGTCTTCTTCCAAAAATCTAAAGTGTGTACTTATTACCACCTTTTGATCTTCAGGACCATAGAACATGCACCCTTTCGTTCCCATGGGATATCCTATAAACAACCTTAGTTCCGAACGTGCTCCAACTTACCGGCTTCCTTATCTAGCACGTATGCCGGACACCCCCAAATCCTAAGATGTCTCAGACTGGGCTTGCGCCCGGTCCACAACTCTTTAGGGGTTTTGGGAACCGATTTGGATGTCATCAGATTCAGAACATAAGTCGTTGTTTCCAAGGCATGACCCCAAAATGAATTGGGTAGATCTTAATAACTCATCATGGATCTGACCATTTATAAGAGTGTTCTGTTTCTTCGTTCTGAAACCCCGTTTTATTGAGGGGTTTCAGGTGCAGTCAACTGGGAAACAATGCTCTTGTCTGACAGGTAGTTCAAAAACTCATCGCTGAGGTATTCGCCTCCACGATCAGATCGTAGAAACTTGATACTCTTTTCCCTATGATTCTCCACTTCGGCTTTGAACTCCTTGAATTCATCAAAGGTTTCCGATTTGTGTTTCATGAGGAAAATGTACCCGAACCTTGAGTAATCATCGATGAAAGTCACAAAATACTCATAGCCACCTCTAGCTTTGGTTGACATTGGACCACACACGTCAGTGTGAACGATTTGCAATACTTCTGTGGCTCTATTCCCCTTGGCTCCAAATGCCCTCTTGGTCATTTTACCCTCCAAACATGATTCGCATGTTGGAAGTGGTTCTAGCTGTAGGTCCGACAGTGAACCATCTTTCCATTGGAATTTAGAGGCACGTAAACATGTAATACATGCGCAGCGGAAATAAACAGTTCACCAACAACGAACATGTAATTGCATAATTGAATACGTAAAAACATAAAGAGAAATTTTACAGTAAATCATACGCATATTTCTCTACTATGGTATCCACGTAATTCCCGTTCACAGACTTGCACAGATTTTCCAGCGTTGAATCCCGAGATGAATTTGCTAGGAAATTTCTAACTCTAGATTTTATGGAGAGAATTTGAACAAACGTTGTTTGTGAATTTCCAAGATCCCATATATATAGGAGAGACCCAACTTAAATCTAAAGTTAACCTGATTAGGAAATAAAATCCCTAATCTTATAAAGTAAATCTCTTATATTTATTTCCCATATATAAAATCTCTACGGATTTAATTCCCATGTACATCAAATCTCTACGGATTTGATTCCATATATATTAAATTCTATAATAATATTCCATATATTATTATTGGGAATCCTATTTTATTAAATTCAATTTAATTAAACATTAATAATAATTAATTCCAAATTAATTTATTATTAATTAATTCTCCATAAATTAAATATTAAATCCAATTTAACATTTAATCAACCAACTATAATCCGTAAAAGGGAACTACTTGTTGTGTGACCCGTAGGCCCTCATATATCGAGCGATTAGTCAAACTAACAGTCTTAATTGAACCCTAGACAATAAATCAGACATTCTCAATATATGAGATACGTTGCGAGAGACGTGCAACTACCTGTAACTAAAACATGATCACAAAAGAGTCTTCTTTTCCTTCTAGGCCAATTGGTGTTAAGAACGGTGAGGATGAAAGGCTAAACCAAGTGGGCTCGACGTCCCTCAAGAGTGAAGGTCCAAACAAGAGGAAACATTTGGAAAGCGAAAGTTCAGGACAATGGAGGTCAGCCTGTTCCAATCCTAAAGGAAATGGAAAGAAATGTAATTCTCACGCACTAGTTGTTGAAACTTGTTTAGCGGCGTATGCCTCCCATTTATGGGTGGTGGATATAGGATCCACTGATCATGTTTGTTTCACTTTACAGGGGTTCAAGCGGACCCGACAACTTAGTGGGAGTGAGATCCTCATTACACTGGGCGATGCTACGAGAGTGGCAGCTGAAGGAGTGGGAGAAGTGCACCTGTCTTTTGAAGACAAAATTTTAATTTTAAGAGATGTTCTTTACGTTCCTAGTTTTAGAAAGAATTTATTTTCGGTTTCTAAAGTCTACCTTGATGTATATTCGGTTACTTTTGATAAAGTTGTTACCATTTCTCTTTATGATAAATTTATCTGTCATGGAACGTTGTTGAATAATCTCTATACAATTAATTGTGCACACCACTCACGAAATGCATCCTATAACACATCAAATGTTTCCGATAAAAGAAAACGTTCATCAAATGTGAACGAGACACTTCTATGGCATCTTAGATTGGGACATATTAATCCAAAAAGGATTCAAAGGTTGGTAGAAGATGGTTCATTGTAGTCTCTCCGGGTTGAACCAATCCCAACTTGCGAAATGACCAAGAGGGCATTCGTAGCTAAGGGGAATAGAGCCAAAGAAGTGTTAGAAATCGTTCACACAGACGTATGTGGTCCAATGTCAATCAAAGCAAGAGGAGGTTATGAGTATTTCGTCACCTTTATTGATGATTACTCAAGGCACGACTACATTTTCCTTATGGAGCATAAATCTGAGACCTTTGACAAATTTAAAGAATTTAAGGCTCAAGCAGAAAATCATAGGGAAAAACGTATCAAGTCTCTGCGATTTGATCATGGAGGCGAGTACCTCAGCGATGAGTTTTTGAACTACTTATCAGATGAAGGGATTGTATCCCAGCTAACTGCACCCGAAACCCCTCAACAAAACGGGGTTGCAGAGCGAAGAAACAAAACTCTTTTAAAAATGGTTAGATAAATGATGAGTTATGCGGATCTACCCAAGTCGTTCTGGGGTCATGCCTTGGAAACAACGGCTTATATTCTGAACTTGGTGCCATCCAAATTGGTTCCCAAAACTCCCAAAGAATTGTGGACCGGGAGCAAGCCCAGTTTGAGACACATGAGAATTTAGGGGTGTCCGGCCTACGTGTTGGACAAGGAAGCCAAAAAATTGGATCCTCGACCAGAATTAAGGTTGTTTATAGGATACCCCGAGGGAACAAAAGGGTGTATGTTCTATGGTCCCAAAGATCAAAAGGTGATAATAATCACCCACTTTAGATTTTTGGAAGAAGACTATATGAACGAAAGAAAGTCCAGAAGTGAGATTATCTTAAATGAGCTTAGAGGGCTAACCTCAGTGCCAACTGTACAAGATGTCATACCAAACGACACACTTACACAACCGGAACCTCATCGTAGTGGGAGGGTTGTGAGACAACCCGAGAGATTCATGGGGATAGGAGAGTCCTCGGACTTAGTCCCCGGTCAAGATGAATCAGACCCATGGACTTACGATGAGGCAATCCAAGACAAGGATGCGGTTTCTTGGCAAATAGCAATGGAAGCCGAAATGGGTTCTATGGATCATAACAGAGTGTGGGAGCTAGTCGAACCACTCAATGGGGTCAAACCCATTGGCTGCAAGTGGGTAACCAAGAGGAAAAAAGGACCGGACGGGAAGGTGGAAACCTTCAAGGCAAGGCTTGTGGCGAAAGGTTATACTTAGAAAGAGGGGATCGACTATGAGAAAACTTTTTCACCTGTAGCAATGCTCAAGTCCATTCGAATTCTCTTGTCGATTGCTGCGCATCTCGACTTTGAAATCTGGCAAATGGATGTCAAGACGGCTTTCCTTAACGGAAGTCTTGAAGAGGAGATCTATATGCAACAACCTCAAGGCTTCATTGAAAAAGGCCAAGAACACCTAGTTTGTAAGCTCAAGAAGTCCATTTATGGACTCAAACAAGCATCCAGAGCTTGGAACCAATGTTTTGATCAAGTAATAAAGTCTTATGGGTTTGATCAAAATGAATATGAAAGTTGTGTGTACATGAAGCGTGTCGGAACTGCATTGGTATTCTTAGTACTATACGTAGACGACATTCTGCTCATCGGTGACGATGTAAAGGTGCTGTCAGACGTAAGGTCATGGCTTTCAAAACAGTTTGATATGAAGGACTTAGGGGAAGCCGGGCACATCCTTGGGATGAAGATCACTCGAGATCGCAAGAGAAGGATGATAGGCTTATCGCAAGCTTCATATATAGACACTGTCTTGAAGCGATTCAACATGCAGGATTCCAAGAAAGGCTTCGTACCTTTCAGGCATGGAATCCATCTATCCAAGGAAATGTGCCCAAAGACACAAAAAGAGATAGATGACATGAAAGGCATTCCTTATGCTTCGGCTATCGGAAACCTTATGTATGCAATGCTATGCACGAGACCGGATATCTGCTTTGTCGTTGGCATGGTGGCAAGATATCAAAGTAATCTGGGAAAAGAGCATTGGACGGCAGTTAAGAACATTCTGAAGTATCTGAAAAGAACTCGGGATAGAATGTTAGTTTATTAGTCAGACAGTCTAATCCCCATCGGTTACACGAACTCGGATTTCTAATCAGACTTAGATTCCAGAAAATCTACCTCCTGTAGTGTGTTTTGCATGGGGGGAGGAGCCATGACATGGAGAAGCGTTAAGCAAAAATGCATCACCAATTCTACCATGGAAGCCGAATACGTAGCTGCTTGCAAGGCAACAAAAAAAGTGGTTTGGCTCAAGAACTTCCTAGTGGACTTGGATGTAGTTCTGAATTTGCCCAGCACAATCACTATTTACTGTGATAATGCCGGAGCAGTTGCAAATTCAAGGGAACCAAGAACCCACAAGGCCAACAAACACATTGAAAGGAAATACCATCTTATACGAGAAATCGTTAAGAGATGAGATATAGAGGTGGCAAAGATCACGTCAAAAGAAAACCTAGCACATCCATTCACAAAGGGTCTGCCTCAGAACACATTTGTTGGGAAATTTGTATTTAGTTTTGATGGAAGTTCCAAAAGAGGTTGTAATAGGACCGGTCGGACCGGTTCGCCGTGATGGCGAGAATCGATTAAGATGACCAAATTAAAATGTATAGATAGCTGATGTAAAAGATAGGTCACATATTGAGGGGGAACTCAATAAATATAGGTCAGGTCAAAATATCAGATGACCAGATAAGGTCAAATGATCAGAAGGCTAAAAATCTTGTGTGCATTTACTTGCTCTTTATTGCTTTACACTATTACACACAACTGAGCTTTAAAATTGCATACATATTCTTAGTTAACATCAGTCTGCACCAAGAAATCGTCGATAAGTTGACACCTTAGTCGGCCGATTGAAAAACCCGACTTGAGAATCGATTTGATAAAACCGGTTTTTCACACGGGTACAAACAAGCTTCCGCACTATCAGTTAAACTGACAGATATCAAACTGATCTGCCCTCAAGCACTCAGTAAGATTGAACATCAGTCCAAACTGACTCACTAGCACTCGATCAGCAAACCGCAATCACACCGATGACGTAAAAGTTTTTTTGTAAGTCTATTCACCCTCCCCTCTAGACTTACGCCCTCACGAAAACCCGTTTGGGACCTACAAGTGGTATCGAGCGGTGGTTCTCTGCATAACGGCTTTTGAGTATCATCGATTCTTGAGGAAGAATCTTTGTGGTCATTTGAAGCGGATCTTGAAAAACCATTTTCAAAACTCATTCGTTTTCAAAATCACACTCAAAGATGGATAATACCTCCGGTATGTATCATGATTTGCCTAAGTTTTCAATTGATGAGTATCGCAGATTGGACAATATACATGTGCAACCATCTAGGGTCAATAAGCGGCAGAATGATGGAAGTCATCAAACGAGGACCCATCATCATATATCACGACAATCCAGCTGTTGGAGGAGATCCAGACTTTGCACCTGGAAGCCATGTCCGAAAGAGTCCTGCCCTGATGGATGCAGAAGAAAGAAAGCTGTATACACTGGATACAATAGCCAGGCATATAATCATGAAGACGATGGATAAGATCACCAAAGAGAAGATAAAGTATCTCAAGACAGCTAAACAGATGTGGGATACGCTTTTGGCGAGATGTCTTGAAGGAAATGATCGGATCAAAGACAATTAGAATGTCGAAATGGTGAAGTTCGAGAAGCTAAAGATGTTGCCAAACGAAACCATCAATGAGCTCGATGGGAGGATCACCATGTCAGTAAACAAGCTACGAGAACTTGGATGAGAGATGTCAGACAAAGACATTAATTACAAGATCCTAAGATCTCTCACCAAGAAATGGGACATGAAAGTCACGGTAATCAAGGATTGCCAAGACATTGCCAATATGAAGCCAAGCAGCTTGTTCCTAAGTCTTAAAGCCCATGAGTTCGATCTAATCGAAAGAGGGCAAGAAGAAGAAAACGAGTCGCCTGCTGAAGCCTCAACCTCCACATCAAAATCAGTTGCATTCAAAGCAACCAGCAACAGATCAAAGGCCACTGAACCTGTTCGAAACATAATAAGCCAAGCTGGACAGATCGCCTTACTTACCAGAAAACTTGAAAGATCTAACATCCAACTTGGTAAGTATCGCAGATTCTACAAGGATTATCAAGACAGAAGAAACAGGAGGCCAACTGACAGATCACCAGAAAGGACCAGATCGGATGACCGAGGGATCAGAGATGATAAAAAGAGATGATCGGTCAAATGAGAGAAGAGACAACAGATTCGATGAAGGAGTTCTGGGACATAATCGAAGGAAAGTCACCGACAGATCCTATGCATTTAAGTGACTCACCGGCGTAAGAAGTTCCGTAGATCGAGGATCATGCTTCAATCGGTGGAGAAACCAGGTCACTACAAAGGCCGATCGTCTGGACGACTCCAAGAGAAAGAGAAGAGAAGGAATGTAAGAGAGCAACGCTATAGAGAGAAAAAAGTCATGGTTCAGCGACACATCAGAATTGATGATTCTATCGCTTTCCGAGGAGTCCGCTACTCATCCGTAGAAGATTTTACCGAAATAATGTCAAGATTTCTTCGACCATGAAGATCTCGATATTCTCTTTCGATGACGAAATGTCTCGATGGCCAGGAGGAAGACCAATCGAGGTAACCTCCAAACCTTCTCGCTTTTTCAATTTCCACACCGCTATAATTAGCACACTGGCCGGAGAGATTGAACGGCTCTACTCTCGAGCAATCGCTGATGATCTCTAACTCAAGAGACACTTATACAATAGTGGAAGCCGAAAACAATAAAGCCTAAGGATCGAAATAATCAACTTTTTGTTAAAGAGAACTGATTTGTCGATAAAAGAATTTAACCGAATGAAATTTAAATCGCTCGAGAGATAATGAAGAACTAAAAGTTCTGAAGGTTAAATCTTCTGATCAGGAGAAGCAGATTAAAGATCAGCTAGCAATCAACAAACAGCAAGCTGATGATTTCAAAATTATACAAGCTAAGTTTGATGAGCTATTCCGACTACATGAGAGTCTCAAATCTACTGAGGATAGTTTGCGAAAGAAAATAGTTCAGGATATGAACACCTATTTTCGAACGCCGACTAACAAGAAGGGAATTGGGTATGAGAACCCTTCTACATCCTCAAAAGTCCCGTTTGGTTCACTCCAAAAAGGTGTAATCAAACGAGTTTCTGATAAAGATACACAAAAAGCTAAACATGTACCTGATAAGGGAAAGAGACCTGCTGAGCAAGTAAGGCAAGTGCCTGTCGAGAAAGGGAACATAAATGGACTAATCGATTAAGCATCGGTAGAGGAATCATGAAGAACCCGGTTCTTGAAGAAGAGACCTCAACTTTGATCAAAGATATTAGGTATCGAAGAGGCGACTGTAAAAAGGAAATCTAATCTGAGACCCAATCAAGGTCAGCTGCCTAACAAGCAAGCTATAGGTAAACTGCAAAGACCATCTATGCCAAGAAGATATGAATCTTTTAATGGTAGCAGTCGTACCTACCCTTATAACCAGAGACCTAGGGCTGCTGCACCTGAGCCCCACTGGGTTAAAAGAAGACAAAATAAAAAGAAAAATCCCAAGTCTTCTGATTCACCCAAGGTTCACACGAATAATCATACCAATCAGAAAACATATAAAGAGACGTATGATTATGTTGATGTTTATGGGAGACAAATCAGGCCTTCTAATCTATCTGATTACCATAGAAGTGCCCTGTTTGTGTGGATCCCTAAATCCACCTCTAACCCCTCAGGACCCAATTCTAAAGGGGTACCTAAAACCCGATTCGATTCAGGTGTTCGCGTGGTAACCGCCAAAGGGAGGTGTACAAGCAACTATCCGGTACATCGATAGTGGATGCTCAAGGCACATATTCGGAAGCAAACATCTCCTTAGCTCTTACAAAGAACAAGAAGGCCCACGTGTACTCTTGGTGATGATAACTTTGGTTTTACCAAAGGATTGAAACCAGAGAATGATGATGTACAAATAATCGGAGTCTCAGATGTCGAAGGATTAAAACATAACCTACTATCGGTATCACAGTGCGACAACAGATTAGGTGTTGAGTTCTCGAAAGTGATCGATGTACGATAAGGAATCGAGCTACTCAACAAATCTTGCTAATCGGGTTCAAGGAAAGGCACGATCTACACAAGCAGATTGGAACAAGTTGTCCAAGAAATGATATGCTTAATTGTTAAGAGTTCCAAAAGTAGCGATTGACTCGGCACAAAAGAATGAGTCATCCGAACTTTAAGACTCTTAACAAGATAAATAGGATGTCTTTGGTTGAGGACTTCGAAATGAGATATTCTCAAAGGATCGGACATGTGCCGCGATATCGGATGGGAAAACCGATTTAAAGCCTCATTCAAGGGAATACGGACCAACATCCAATGAAAGTATTACAAGCTGCTCCATATGGACTTATTTGGACCGATTACCCTAGTCGATCTCAATGGGCCTTAAATATACTCCGTAATTGTGGATGATTATTCCAAGTTTTACAGGTTATATTCTTATACAAGAAGAATGAGATAACAACAAAGATAATTTGCTCAAGAAACTACAAAAGCGAAAAGAATGTAAAGATAGTAAAAAATCGGATCGGATCGAGGTCTGAATTTCTAAACTCTTTTATTCTTGATTTTTTAATCGAGTTTGTATATCTGACATGGGGCGTCACCGCAAGAACGCCACAACAAAATGGAGTAGCGAGCGGAGAAACAGAACACTCAAGGCTTTCGCCGCACTATGTTAGTTGAACATGCAACATCAAGCCGTTTAGGCGAAGCAATCAACCTTTGATGCCACACTCAGAACAGATGTTCTCTGACAAAGGCTCACTACTAAACACTCTATGAACTGTGGAAAGGCAGAAAACCTCGTGTTTCTTACTTCCATGTTTTTGGGTGCAAGTGTTTCATACACAACAACGGGAAAAGTCAGTTGAAGACTTTTGGCGCCAAGTCGAATGAGGGTATATTCTTAGGATATTCCTCATCCGGCCAAAACTTCGGGGTTTACAACAAGGCGAACCCTAGTTGTAGAAGAAACACCCCATGTAGTCTTTGATGAGACATCGTCGAACAACAAGAGAAAGTCGCCTCGAACAAAGCGTTACCCGGATCAACGGTACGAGATCTGCGAGAAAATGGATCAGTTAAGTATCAAGGAGAAAGAATATGAACACATAACAGTGTATATCCCAGAACTTGATCTTGGCGATTCACGGTCAATCGAGACCTAAAGGTACGCTAATCGGTGAAAAAAGTTCGATACCGTGAGGCGATATCAACCGAACCATCGGTTGGGGAGAACTCTGAAGTTCCTACGACGGACATCGACATGATGGAGTCCAACATCAGCTGAGACATGTTCTTATCAAGTGGATCATTATTCCGCACCACTCCCAATCACTAGTAATGAACTACTATCAGAAGTGGATGGTGTTCTCCAAACAGTATAAATCGAAAAAGAAGGACTGGATTACGGTCATCCAACCGATCGATTATCGAGAGACCCATCCGATAGAGTCAAAACTAGACATCAGTTTGGTGAAAGTGCCATGTATCTTGTTGTTATCATCTTTGAAGGAACCAACCGAAGTAGAAGAAGCTCTACAAGATGCAAGCTGGATTCTAGCCATGCAAGAAGAACTGGAACAGTTTGAGAGGAATCAAATTTGGAAACTGGTGGACAGACCAACTCATCAAGACTCGATTGGCACGAAGTGGATATTCAAGAACAAAGAGATGAGAATAATGTCATAACCAGGGAATAAGGCAAGACTTGTTGCTAAGGGGTATTCACAATCGGAAGAATTGATTATGATGAGACCTTTGCACCAGTCGCTCGCCTAGAAGCCATTCAGCTGTTTCTGGCATATGCTGCCCACAGAGGGTTCATTGTGTATCAGATGGATGTAAAGAGTGCATTCTTAAACGGGGTACTAGCAGAGGAAGTTTATGTTGAACAACCTCCAGGCTTTGAAAAAGGCAACCAAGTGTACCGTTTAAGGAAAGCTCTTTATGGCCTGAAACAAGCTCCTCGAGCTTGGTATGATACACTCTCTCAGTTCTTGATAGACAGCGGTTTCACTAAAGGAATAGTGGATAGAACCTTATTCAGAATAGAAGATGGAGAAGATATTCGATGGTTGATTCACGTGGGCGACATCATCTTTGGATCTCCCAACAAGAAGCTATGTGAGAAGTTGACAAAATTGATGCAAGGGAAGTTCGAGATGTCCATGATGGGTCGAGGATGAATTATTTTTTCGGGTCTCTGGTCAAGTAAAAGTCTGAAGGGATATTCATCATGGTTTAAATACACCGGGGAATTTATTGGGCAAGTTTGGAGTTCAACAACGTAAGGAAGCGAATTCCTATGATGGCCGGGTTCAAGATGGATCCAGATGAGGGGCGGTCGAGAAAACTAATCGAAAGAATATAGGGCTCTCATTGGTTCTCTATTATACATTTGCCCGGCCGACCGGACATCACTTTTTGCGGTAGGTGTATGTGCGATTTCAAAGCAAATCGATGCAAAGCTACCTAAAGCGACTAAGCGGATTCTCAAGTATCTGAAGAGGACATAAACCTTGGTTTATTTTACCCATCGGATGATAATCTAGAGCTTAGTGGGTATTCGATTACGATTACGGAGGTTGCGAGAATCGACGGTGAATCAACCTCGGTACATGTCATTTCGGGTAATAAACCGATCTCTTGGTTTTCGAAGAAGACATCGATTGCGACATCTACTACCGGAGCGAATATATGGTGCGAGGAAATTTGTTGTTCCCAAATCGCTCTGGCTAAGTCATCAGCTGAGTGATTACAACATCGTAGCTAAGAACGTACCTATATTCTGCGACAGTAATAGTGCTATTGCAATCACTCAGAATCCTGTTCTACATACAAGATGCAAGCATGTGGATGTCAGACATCATTTCATCAGAGATCATGTTGAAAAGAAGAATATCAGAATGGAAAAGATCCATACCGATAAGTTATAAAAGTCGATATCTTAACTAAAAGCATTGCAATGAGATCGGATTTAGAGAATTATGCAATGAAGCTAGGCTTACGGATCTCGGAGAAAGTGCACGAAATGTTAGGTGGGTGGTCTCGAAACCGATTGGTTAAAAGACTAACCAGGTTAAGAGGAATCAGCTGAGTTAGGAATCTCAACTGATCAGACAAGGAGCCGATCTGAAGATCAGACAAGGAGCCTATCAGAAAATCAGACAAGGAGCCGATCTGAAGATCAGACAAGGAGCAGATCAGTTCAAGATATATCAGATTAAGGGGGAATTGATCAGATTGGAAGGTTATACTCTATAAGTCGATTAAGCGACGGTCAACAAGCAAGTCGTATAAGTTTAAAGCTACAAATCGCATAAGTCAGAAGAGGCAACACAACAATGAAATAATAGAACTTTTCATTGATAAGGACCCGGAGGTCAAATTTACATTACAAGCTACAAGTACAAGAAGACCCGGAGTTTATTACATAAACCATAAACCCTAAGCCTAACCCAAGGTAGGGAGGGGGAGAGAGACTTTAAAGATTTTAGAGCTTGAAGCTCTCATTATCCCCCGACCCCAAAAGGGGCGTGAGAGGCTTCTAGAATCCGGAGCCACCCTCAGAGCTTCGGAGTGAGGAGCGAGAGCGGCCTTGAAGGATGTCTAAGCCAGGAGCCACTAGACGTGAAATCAATGGGCTCTCCAGCTGTTAAATGGGACACAGCGCCACAAGTTTGGTCACAAGGACCATACGGCCACTAGTGTCACATGCAAATATTGAGTTTGATACGCGACGGTCAACTATTATCTGATGCAGACCGCGTACCAAACCCATGATTTGTTTTGCATCGAAGTCCATTGATGTTAATTCTATCATCTCGATAGCACACAAAGGTGCATCTGATTCTACGGAAGTGCCTTCTCATTTACTATAGCGAATCCGCCTCCCGCGGTGGTAAAGTAGCTTTGCATTGATCGTATGTGTAATCTTTGATGACGAAAAAAGTGTGAAGGAACATCTGGGGTTGATTTGAGAAGTGAAATCATTGGAAAAAGGGTTAAAGGTTTTTCTTGGGAGTTTCAATTTAGGAAATAAAGGGATTAAATCGGAAAGCATGAAGTATATGGTAAAGAAGATGAATGATTTATGTTGTGTTGTTTGCCTAACACCCCAGGCCAATTTATAGGAGAAAATTAGGGGTATAAATGCAAATTTATTTTCTCAGAAGACCTTAAGAGAAATTTGCATCGACAACGCGTAAGGAACACGCGGCTAATGGTTGGATGAGTTGACGGTGTGAGTAATCACAACATAACTAAACCATTATTACGGAATGTCAAATCGCGCCGATTAGGGAATCGAGACGACTTTTTGACTCCCCGAAGTAAATGTTTTGGTGGGAGTATGATGCAAGTGCATAGGAAATGCGACATGAATTGAAGAAGACTGGAGGATCAGATAAGAGAATCAGATAAGTGGATCAGATAAGTAACGAAGTGGATCAAACAGAAATCTGATCAGATGAATGGAATATTGTTGGGAAATGCCTAAGGCTACCATCAGTAAGGTCAACAAGTGCCAGATCAGATCACAGTGGTAACTGGTTGATTATAATACCAATCAGTCAGATACGTTTCTTATTTATCTCTTTTTTGAACATCTTATATGTATTATTTAAATTGGTTTTCAAACTGCCTTCTCTTAACTTTGTGACGCATGCACTGCAAAACATTTAATGCGGACATGGGAATGTGTATGTAATGTGTTTTATTGCGAATTTTCGAGTCCAAAAAATGAGAAGACTACTTTTCTCAACCGTGCGATCAAAACACTTTTCGGCCGACTAATCTCAGCCACTGATTTTAAAACACGGATACTTGAGTACCTTTGGAAAGTTGTGCAAAAAGTTTTCCCTCGCATGAGTTTTCCTCAAAATTCAGGACCATCAATTGGTATCAGAGCGGGAGTTCAAAAGATCATTGTTTTCAAAGTGATCACCTGAACTGATCTATTTTAAAACAAAAACTCGATCTTTGTATAAATGCATATATTTTAATGTTTTGGCGTCATTATCAAAAAGGGGGAAATTGTTGGGATATTTTAGATTCTTCTGAGTCTCAGAATACTATAAATCCAAATCTTTCTCAGAAAACTTCTTTCCACTACTTCGTCTTCTCAAAACTCTTAAAAGATCAAAATTTTCAAAATCTTCAGAAATTTACTTTCCAAAACCAATTGATTCTATTTTTCACGATTTCTCAATCCTACGAATCAATCTCTGGTAATTTTTCCGTTAAGTACTGCATGATTTCATTCATAGTAGTAATTAGGTCTACAAGTCGTGATGCTATGTTTCTGTGATCTATACGCTTACTTGCTTAATTGATGCTAAGATTACTGGCTTGACTGAATTTATTGAAATAATCAACTCAAACTAACATCAATTTGCATATCATACAGAAATGGCATATCTTGTTCCACGACAGGGCCAAGGGAAAAAGTTCTGCAACTTTGCATCAATGAAGAAAGATAACATTGATGAGAAGTATGTAGTATTCTCAATCACCTCAGATCCTGAGTCACTGGAAATTCTGGAGTGCTTGCGAGCGTGCGGACTTGAACGATATTGCTCTACACATCAGAACATTGTCCACACACATGACGCCCTAGAGTTTCTATACAATCTACAGAGGGATGGAGACATTGATGCTGACCTAATTTCTTCCGTTGGAGGACTGGAAGTTCGAGTGTCGAATGATGATCTCCAGAGGATCTTCGGTCTAACTCAAGGAAGCATCAACCCAGAGACCTACACGACTGATGTAGGTGAGAAGGACTTTCTTGAAGCCGAACTGTTGAGACCAGAAAATAAGGAGAATACGACGAATGTCAAAGCCTCCTACCTGAAGAGAAAATATCGCCTTCTCCTTGAGATCGTTCAGAAGGTGATTATGTGCTCAACTTACAGTCTTGATGCTGTCACTTCCTACAAGATCAGTGTCATGACGACAATCATCAAGAAGGCTTCAGATATGGATTGGTTGGGTATGGTCAAGGCACGACTGTGGAAAGACTCGAGGAAGTTCGAACTGACCAAGAGGAATGAAGTGTGCTTATCTTCCAAGTGCTCCTTCATGCACAAAATCTCAATCATTCTGTCCGACAAGCTGCCAAAGAATTATGAATGGAATGAGAATGGTGCCAAGGTGTATCAAGCAAAGCACAAGGCCATATTGGGCAAGGATGAGCCTCTGCCTGGTCAATCTGATGAGGATCCTACTCCTTATGTGCCCAAACCCAAGGGAGAAAAGAAGGGAAAGGAAAAGGCAACTGCATCTTCAGAAGCGCAGGGAACGGCCATTCCAGAAAAGAGGTTGAAGAGGAAGGATCTGGCAAAGAAACCAGATGCTCAGCGAAAACGCCAGAAGAGAGTGACTTCTCCTCGAAGATCGCCCTAGTTCTCGCTTTCAAGCAAGTTCGCGAGCGGAGGATCTGATTCAAAGTTGAATCGTAAAAGGAGATAGTGATCGATTAAGAGCATAACGCCGAGAGAAGTAAGGGACAGGCGGATGATCGAAAAGAAGGAGAAAAGTCATCGAGGAAGAGTAAGTAGAGCACTCTGAGGAAGAATCACCATCTGATTCTCTGCCTCTCACCAAGATCTTCCAGAAAGCAAGATCGTCCACGCCCACTTCCAAATCGCCATCACCATCTCCTCAAAAATCATCACCACCACCCTCTTCTCACAAAACATTCTCACCGTCACCCTCACCAATCAGATCACCCATATCTCCCACTCCCCCAACCAATGAACTGCTCAGAAACCGAACCCTCAACAAATTCGAAAACAAACCTGAACCACATATATCCCCATCTCACTCCCAATATCCAAACAAGTTACAAGAACCTGAGAGATTTGACAAGCATGTGTCCATCTCTCATAATCCCTTCAATACGTAACCGTGCTTGCTTCACATGTTTCAGAAAGCCCAATCATAAGGATAATGAAGCAACAAATCAAGGAGTATCTGCTTTGGACCTATCTTATTTGAATTGGATCAACATCCCGGCATCCAAAGAATGGATAGAAGAAATTGTGTTCGGAGGGATATCGGTGAAAAGCATCGAGAATTTCGATCCTCATGACAACTCGGGATCCGATTTCTTTGTAGACTTGGAGATGAAGTGCTTGAACAATATTTGGGATTAAAAGTTATTGTCGAATTGGCATCCGGCGATGATATCGGATGGTTGATTCATGAAAGGTTTAATTGCCGATAAGCAGGAGGAAATCGTTCAACCTTCTACTGAGATCTTGAGGGAGCTGCCGATGAACCGAGAATGGGTGCTGCAGATGAGACCCAACTTGGCAAGGCTTCAACATCTGACCAGACTGCTATGTTGAGCTCCAATATCCTAGATCTCTGTGCTGAGAAGATTCAAGATGGGATAAAGGCTACAATTGAAGACAAATTCACAGCTCTCACAGCAGATCTGATGAAGCGGTTTGAAGAAGAGCAAACAAAACTGGTTGACAGAGAAAGGAGTCTAACAGTTGAGAAACTCTCACAGATGCATAATGACATCCTTTCTGAAGTAATGCAACTAGTAAATCCTCTTGCCGAGAAGCTCAATCTCCAGTCTGACAAACTCAAAGTTCAGACAGATATGCTCAATGAGACACAGGTGCTACTGGAAAATGTCTGGGCATCCTTGGAGAAAACTGACAACCACATGAATATGGGTTGGAAACACTTTGCAGCTTCTACAGAACGAGCAAGAAAGGACATCGAATTTGCTCTCAGACGCTTTTTAACTCCTGCACCTTCTGCCACCGCTCAGATCACTCCTCTTGTTGTTGAGGAACTCAGAGAGGAGATCACACGGCAGTTCATTGCTCTGAATCGCAGGGTCTCCAACCTCTTTGATGAAACCAAAAAGGGGGAAGGACAAGAGAATAAAGAGAAGAAAGAAAAACAGACATAATTGGTAACTATTGCATCTTTTCCAAAAACCACTGTATCTGACTTGCCAGCCACTCCATCTACTGATCTCGTTGCTGAAGTGAAAGAAACTGTGGAGCAACATAGCAAAGAGATCACCGAGCAGAAGATTGCTCTTTCATTTGTCATTGCCAGAGTCGACAAGATTGAAGACTTTTCTTCATCTGTTCAAAAAAGAATGGAAACTGATGATCAGGCCAAGAGCCTTGAACTCGCTAAGAAATTAGCAGAAGAGGACGAACGAGATGAACCTGAGCAGACTCTGAGGAGAAAGAAAGGCAAAGGCAAGATGGTGAAAGCTACTGCTGAAGTTCAGAGAAAAGGACATTTACTCTCTACCAAAAGCCAGATATCTCCTGAACAAATTCAAGAGCAAACCAGACAGAGAATAAGTGAGGCTGCCATCAAGAAGCAGAAGTTAGTAGAGGCTAAGGGACTAAACATCGCATACATCCGAAGGAAGAGGAAGAATGAAGCTGCAGCAGAGGAGATTGCTTGGGAAAGGAATGCCCTTCCGGCACCTGTTAAAGACATCCTCTGTGCCCAGCTAGATCTGCTTCCAGAATGGGATCAGATCAGAGCAGAATGGTTGTGTGATGTGTACATCCTGGAGATGATTCTGATTCATCAAGATCAGACAGAAAATGATGATGAATTTTGGAACTGGTTAGAAACAAAGTACTCAGATTTCTACCAGACGGTGATGAAGGAAGGGAAGATCATGTCACTGATACCTGAAGCTCCTCCCTTTGAACAACTCCTTCCACCTTTGCGTCCAGAAAACAAACTAGATGCTGTCAAATTCAAGAATGTCTACTATGGATTTGCGACAAAGGAGGGATCCATAGAAGAGAAGATCTGGACAAGCTGATGCAAAGGATGTACAAGATGTTTGGCATCCCCAAAGAACTACAAATGTTCAAGTACACCTGAGGAAGACAACTTGGAATCAGATGATAGGTACGTTTTCATGTATTATGTAATGCGCATACCTATCTGAATGAAATATTCTATCTCTCTGATTCTAAGACAACATCTCATTGTCTTCTGAAGTATGTACTGTTTTACATTATCGGCATTTCTACTCGTGGTATCTGTTTTTCTGATTGAGTTTTTTGGTTCCATCAAAAAGGGGGAAATTGTTGGGAAATTTGTATTTAGTTTTGATGGAAGTTCCAAAACAGGTTGTAATAGGACCAGTCAGACCTGTTAGCTGACTGATGACGTAGAATCAGATTAAGATGACCAGCTGAAATGTATAGATAGCTGATGTAAAAGATAGGTCACATATTGAGGGGGAACTCAATAAGTATAGGTCAGGTCAAAATATCAGATGACCAGATAAGGTCAGATGATCAGAAGGCTAAAAATCTTGTGTGCATTTACTTGCTCTTTATTGCTTTACACTATTACACACAACTGAGCTTTAAAATTGCATACATATTCTAAGTTAACATCAGTCTGCACCAAGCAACTGATCTGATCAGGTTGACACCTTAGTCAGCCGATTGAAAACTGACTTGAGAATCTGATTTGATAAAACTGGTTTTTCACACGGGTACAAACAAGCTTCCGCACTATCAGTTAAACTGACAGATATCAAACTGATCTGCCCTCAAGCACTCAGTAAGATTGAACATCAGTCCAAACTGACTCACTAGCTCTTTGATCAGGCAAACTGCAATCACACCTGATCTGCACGTAAAAGTTTTCCAGAAGTCTATTCACCCCTCCCCTCTAAACTTCTGCCCTCACGAAACCCGTTCGGGACCTACAACATTCGAGAGACATATGTAAGGAATGGGTGTCAAGACCGTTGTCAATCTGCTTTGAGTATAAGTGGGAGATATTATTAGGTTCGTGTAGGTGACATTAGATGTCACGCATTAGGAACTACACGAGATATGTTGTAGTATACTTAAAAGCAGACTTTGAGTATAAGTGGGAGATTGTTGGGGTTATACTGGAAAGCATGATTTTACTTTGTATAACCAAACAGAATTTTTGTCTTATTTACTGAAATAAATTATTTATCATTGATGCTTTAAATATCATTGAATGTTACATATATTTACTGCATAATTGTTCAATAAACAGTACGTGTTACATTGTTGTTAATTTAGTGATACCAGATCACAAAAGATTAAATTAACAGTCCCTTGTAACTAAAAGTACGCTGTTCACAACCTAGATGGAAATGAACAATCCATCGTGAAAGGTTGAAGTGTAAGACTCAGATTGGCTTGTCTTGACCAAGAGATTATACTAGTGCATGACTGATGCACTGAATAGGACCTACAGGAGGATAAATTCTTCAGCACTGAATTAGGAAGATTTAGACCTCAGTGGTTCGTTATTTCTTAATCTTTGTCCCTTAAATAGGATCGTGTGTGGTTAGTAATTATTGCTTTGACTTATGACGGGTAGAGAATCAATGAGATTCAATACTTTATATCTTGGCAATATTACTGGTCACATGCGATTGCTAAGATTTAATACGAAGAATCGTGTGCGAGTACGCTTGTTTGATTTGCCCCCTTGGGAGGTTCATAAGATTTATCATACCAAATCTTGCAAGTGGAATTAGTTTCCGGTATGGATAATAATGTTGAACCGTTCCTTGACCAAGGACAAAAGATATTAATTAATGGAAAGCTATTTCAGTGGTTTGAATTAATTAATGGGCTGGATAATCTTAAACTCGGGAAATAATAACCGGGAGCCATATTAACAGTAATATGGGTTAAGATGGATAGTGCAATATTAATTATGTAGTGGGATTAATTAATATTTATGGGCTTGAATAATATTGTGGCTCAATATTAGATATTCAAAGTCCATTAGAAGGTCCAATCTTAATTCTCCTAAATGCCCCTCAAGTAGCTCAAACATAATGTCCAATAACTGAAAAAGGTGTTTAAAATAAAATAAAATATTATTGCCTATTTTTCCTAAATGTTTCGAAAATAATAAATAAAAGAGGGAGAAAGATTTTCTTTGAATTTTGTTATGGAATGTTGATAAGTATTCTTGGAATACAAGATTATCTCATTAAATTCAAGAAATCTCTCACTTTGTTTTTATTAAGCATATTTCGAAAATTTTGAATAAATGATGAGAGGAAAGATTTTCTTGATTTTCTTGAAAAGATATTATGGAAGATATGTATTCTTGGAATACAAGAATATCTCATAAAATTCAAGAAGATCCAAATCTTGGATTCTTACTCCTTATTATTTTCGAAAATACCATAACAAGAGGAGTTGGGATTTTTGTGGAATATTTTAAATATGGAGAAAATAATATATTGGATATATTCAAGATTTCTTGGAGATCAAGAAAAAGATTTTCCCATCTTATTCATGCACAAATTTTCGACCAACACCCCCTCTATAAATAGGGGATGAGTGTTTCATCCCCAATGCAATTCCATGTGTTGGAAAAATTAGAAATCCACAAAGGTGGTGCAACATAATTCTATTTTTCCTTTTGTTAAATTGTTCGCGAGTTCCTACCACCGGATTGTTGAACAAGGATAAAGGGAATACTTGAGAAGATCTTTTGGTGTGTTCGTGTGAACAAGATCCATCTTCTCAACGGTTGTCACTCCGAGAGGTTAGTTCACGTAAACCCGTAATATTTCCGCATGCGTAGGATTTATGTGAACTGTTTATATGCATGATTGGTTGTTGAATTATTATTTGAATTAATATAGGATTAATTCATGCTAGTAATAATTGTTAGAATTAAATTTGTATTTAAATATTCATCCTGAATAATTCCCCAACATATTAGACAACTGGCACTCGGAACTACCCCTAGTTCTCTTAAGAACTATAAAATCCAGACAGCCTCGTTGAGGCTTATGATACAGCAGCGTACTCAACTTCGGTTGTTGAATCTGCGGTCCTTTTGCTTGGAACTATTCCAACTGACCGCCACATTATTGAGAGTGAAACGTAACCTGACTGTGATTTGTAATCATCACAGTCGGATTGAAAACTTATGCCAGCTTAACCAGTCACTACTAGTTATGACTGTCCACCATAGACAAGAAAAATATTATTTAGTTCGTCTGAGATACTTCAGAATGGTCTTGACAAAAATCCAGTGAGACTCACCCGGATTCTGTTGGTATCTACCAGTAATGTTGATAGCGTAGGCCACGTTTAGCCTAGTGCAAGTCATGACGTACATGATTGACCCAATTGCATATGCATATGTGATGGTCCCGGTTGAAAACCCATTTTGTGCGTGCGGAAGCAAACATTTCGTGCGGTGCATATAAAAACAGGGGTGAAGGAATGATGATTACATATTTTTCTCTTTTAAGCTCATGTGTTGTGTTTTGCTTATAATCGAATGCATATGACAAGATAAGAACGTAAAGCAGTAAAGAACACAACAAAGTATAGTGGTTCAGAGGCTCAAGCTCCTACATCCACTCTCCTCATTCTAGGGAAATTCCTTCAAACTGGACTTATCACCCTCTCGGGTTCGCCTCTAGATATTTAACGAGCTCTCACTCCAACTGGACTTATCACCCTCACTCGGGATTGCCTATCCTCCCTTTCGGGATTGCTAGATGTTTACCGAGTTCACACTCCAATCGGGACTTATCACCCTCACTCGGGATTGCCTACCCTCCCTTTCGGGATTGCTAGATGTTTACCGAGTTCACACTCTCCTACAAACTTAACCGACTGATTTGGGTAAGGTTTGTTTGGTTTCCAACTAGGTTGAGATTTTCCCTTACATTTGTTTAGCCTCAATGCTAAGGTTGGGAAAATCTCTCTAAGCTTAGGATACATTGTGGGTTGCTTAGATTGGGTTCTAGAACACTTTTGAGCATATTTGTATATCTACAGACTTGTGTTCTAGGGTGGGAATGCTTTGGGTATAACTCTCTTTGGCTCTGTAGCATCTCGTGTTATAATCTCCACGAATCCACACATTAGAATGATGAAAGACCTTGTATTTATAGTGTGGATTTGAATGTTGGATTGGAGAGAATCACATTCAAATCCATACTATTCTTGTAAAGAAAAAGAACTTCTTCAGCCGGGTTGTCTTCCTCTCATTGGTCCACATCACCGATTCTAATGGCTATATTCCTCGATTCCTCACCTTGGAATCATTCAGATTCTCTCGAGTCTCGGTGTCTTCGAGAGACATAATCGAGTCTTGATTCTATCCGAAGTCTCAGATTTTCATCCGAGCCTCAGTTTATCTCGAGCCTCGGGATACTTGATTCAAAGAGACTTTCTTCTACGGACCGTATACGATCAGTATACCGACACTCAGTCGACCGAGTTCGGGCCTTCAATTCGACATATCGACCTTCAGTCACTTTGACTCAGCTATCCGATTTCTTTCTTCGACCTGACACTCCCGATTGATCAGGATCAACACATCTTCGATCAATATCTCGGGATAGCATCAGTTAGGACATTAGGTTGAAAGATATCGGTAAAGACATGTCGATCTCAATCACGTCCCGATCTTGATCATCCGCCATCTTAAATATCCGATCTCGATCACGCCCGATCTTGATGGGGCCCATCCGCCTCCTCCGATCCGCAACCTTCTCTTGATCTTCGGGTTTTTTTCCGATAAACATTCGTTTTATGATCACCATATCACTGGGATCGTTTTTCCGATCATCCGATCAAATTGTTTCGGCCATCCGATCTTCGATCACCGCTTAGCTTTTTTCTCTTCGATTTTGCATGTTTCATCGGTTAACTTCGAACTCATCTAACTCTTCGATCTCGTCGGTCTAAATCTGTGACCTCGGCTCGATCTCGATCATCGTCGATTTCGTGAGTTTCCCCTCAATTTGTTCTCGTTCCCCTCAACTTGTTATCGTAAATTAGCTTCAAAAACACAAGTTGATAATGTTTTGGCATAATTCATCAAAACTAAAATATCCCAACAATTTCCCCCTTTTTGATAATGACGCCAAAACATTAAAATATATGCATTTTCAAAGACAACGGGTTTTCTTTTAAAAAGATCAGTTCAGGTGTTCACTTTGAAATTAGTGAACTTTAGAACTCCTGCTCTGATACCAATTGATGGTCCCAGTTGAAAACCCATTTTGTGCGTGCGGAAGCAAACATTTCGTGTGGTGCATATAAAAACAGGGGTGATGGAATGGTGATTACAGATTTTTCTCTTTTAAGCTCATGTGTTGTGTTTTGCTTATAATCGAATGCATATGACAAGATAAGAACGTAAAGCAGTAAAGAACACAACAAAGTATAGTGGTTCAGAGGCTCAAGCTCCTACATCCACTCTCCCTGTTCCTAGGGAAATTCCTTCAAACTGGACTTATCACCCTCTCGGGTTCGCCTCTAGATATTTAACGAGCTCTCACTCCAACTGGACTTATCACCCTCACTTGGGATTGCCTACCCTCCCTTTCGGGATTGCTAGATGTTTACCGAGTTCACACTCCAATCGAGACTTATCACCCTCACTCGGGATTGCCTACCCTCCCTTTCGGGATTGCTAGATGTTTACCGAGTTCACACTCACCTACAAACTTAACCGACTGATTTGGGTAAGGTTTGTTTGGTTTCCAACTAGGTTGAGATTTTCCCTTACATTTGTTTAGCCTCAATGCTAAGGTTGGGAAAATCTCTCTAAGCTTAGGATACATCGTGGGTTGCTTAGATTGGGTTCTAGAACACTCTTGAGCATATTTGTATATCTACAGACTTGTGTTCTAGGGTGGGAATGCTTTGGGTATAACTCTCTTTGGCTCAGAGCATCTCGTCTTGCTATAATCTCCACGATCGTCCACACATTAGAATGATGAAAGACCTTGTATTTATAGTGTGGATTTGAATGTTACCGTTTGGAGAGAATCACATTCAAATCCATACTATTCTTGTAAGTACAACAGCTTCTTCAGGCTGGTTGTCTTCCTCTCATTGTCCACGTCAGCTGATTCTAACGGCTATATTACTCAGATTCCTCGCCTTGGAATCATTCAGATTCTCTCGAGTCTCGGTCTTCGAGACATACCGAGTCTCGATTTCATCCGAGCCTCGAGGTTTATCGAGCCTCGGGATACTTGATCGTGAGACTTCTTCACCGACCTTGTTCCGATCAAAATATATCGACACTCAGTCGACCGAGTTCTCTCAATTCGGACATCCCGACCTTCAGTCACTTTTGACTCTATCTCGATTTCTTCTTTTCGATCGATCAATTTCGACCGATCGATCAACACATCTTCGGATCAATATCTCGGGATAGCATCAGTCGAAGACATTAGGTTTAACATATTAGTTTAGCACATATCGATCTCAATCACGCCGTCGATCTTGATCATCCGCTCATCTTCATATCTCGATCTCGATCACGCCCGATCTCGTCGATCTCATCCTAACTTCCTCTTCCGACGGTAACCTTCTCCGATCTTCCGGGTCGGTTTTCTCGATCAACATGCATTCTTCCGATCACCATATCGGATCGTTTTTCTTCCGATCATCCGATCAGTTCTGTTACAGTCATCCGATCTTCCGATCACCGGCTTAGCTTTTTCTTCTCTTCGATTTTGCATGACTCATCGCTTAACTCTTGAACTCATCTAACTCATCTAATCTCGATCATTCTTCGCTCTGGAAATTTCCTCGTCGATCTCGGTCATCTACGCCCGATTTCATGAGTTCCCCCTCAATTTGTTCTCTCGTTCCCCCTCAACTTGTTATCTGTAAATTAGCTTCAAAAACACAAGTTGATAATATTTTGGCATAATTCATCAAAACTAAAATATCCCAACAATATGGGACATCTTTCATGTGCTTGATATAAGTTTCAACAGAAGGACAATCCTTCTTTGATAGCTTTATCCCATAATTTATCGGTAGAGACTCTCTCTTAGAGTTCTCCATCGCAAAACGCTTCAACAACTTGTCTACATAGGTAGACTGTGACAGCCCCAACATCCTCTTGGATCTATCCTTGTGGATCATGATCCCTAGGATGTAGCAGGCTTCACCAAGACCCTTCATCATGAAGGTCTTTAACATTCAATCTTTAACGAACTACATTAACGGGATATTGTTTCCAAAAGTCAATATGCCATCGACATACACGATTATAAAAATAATATTCTTCCCGCTGCATTTACAATAAACGCAAGGATCTTCCGAATTTCTGATGAAGTCAAAAGGACTTGATAGCTTCATCAAATCGGATATTCCAACTCCTAGAAGCTTACTTCAATCCATAAATGGATATCTTTATCTTGCATAGCAGATTAGAATTTGACTAAGATGTAAAACCTTCTGGTTGAGTCATAAAAACTTCCTTATCAATGTTTCCATTGAGAAAAGTTATTTTGACATCCATCTATCAAATCTCATAATCGAAGTGTGCTGCTATCGCAAGTAAAATTCGAATGGACTTGATCTTTGCAACTGGTGAGAAGGTCTCGTCACAGTCTGTGCTTTCGCGTTGACTATAACTATTTGTTACCAACCTAACTTTGTAGGTTTGTACTTTGTCATTTGCACTAGTCTTACGCTTGAAGACCCAATCAAAACATATGGGTCTAACCCTTTTAGGTAATTTAACCAAGTCCCAGACTTGATTGGTGTACATAGAGTCCATCTCGGATTTCATGGCTTCATGCCACTTCTCTGAATCAATATCTGATATTGCTTCAGAATAAGTATTAGGATAGTCCTTATCCATTATGTCCATATTATCGAGTTCCTCCAAGAGATAACCGTATCTAATGGGCGGATTACGATTCCTAATTGACTTACAGAGTTGTGGTTGTGTAGGTTATACATTCTGATTGTGAAAATTTTGTGGTGCATCGATATCATCAATGTCCGAAGAGTCTTCAAGAGCTACACTTTCAGATGTCTCTTAGGCGGGAGTTTGAACTATGATGTTCTCATTCAGCCCACTTGGAGGTTCTTGCACTGACAAGCATACTCCAATTACGCTCCCACTAGCTGAAAGACGATCACCTAATGAAAGACTCCCACCGTGAAAGTTGTTGAATGCTCCCACTGATTCCTTGTCATGTTGCTTTGACAAGATATCAGTCTCTTTATTAATTTGTGGTTCTTGAATTTCTTCAAGTTCTATCAGCTTACGACCTTGTTCCTTAAAGACATAGTCTTCTTCGTGGAACTTGGTCTGCCTAGAAACAATTACAAAATGTTTCTCAGGTGGATAGAAGCAATATCCTTTAGTTTCCTTAGGATATCTCACAAAGTAACCCTTTTCACCTTTGGATTCCAACTTGTCGGTAAGCATCCTTTTCACAATCACGGGGCAACCCCATGTTTGATATGTGTAAAAGTTGGCTTATTGCCACACCATGGTTCATATGGTGTATGCTCAACCGATTTAGAAGGAATCCTATTCAGAATATGGATTGAGGTTTATAACGCGTATCCCCATAAGAATGTCGGAAGAGAGAATAAGCTCATCATGGACCTCACCATGTCTAACAAGGTTTGGTTTCTCCTCTTGGACACACTGTTCACCTAAGGTGTTCCGGGAGGAGTCCATTGTGACTGGATTCCATGTAACTTCAAGTAATCAGTGAATTCATGACTAAGACATTCACCTCCTCGATCTGATCGAAGAGTCCTGATACTCTTACCAAGTTGCTTCTCTACTTCAGCCTTAAACTCTTTGAATTTCTCAAAAGATTTGAATTTGTGTTTCATAAGATACACGTATCCGCATCTTGAGAAATCATCAGTAAAAATGATGAAGTATCCGAAGTAACCCCTAGCTAGAGTGGACAATGGTCCACAAACATCATTGTCGATCAACTCTAGAACCTCTTTGGCATGCACCCCTTTCCCAGAAAAGGGTCTGTTGATCATCTTGCCCATGAGATAAGATTCACAATCTCCATAAGACTCACAGTCGAATGGGGTTAAGTAGTCTAACTTTCTTAACCTTGCAATTTTTTTCTCGTTTACATGACCAAGTTCTACAATGCCATAAGTAAGTCGGGTTTTCATGATTACAAAGTTTGAGTCTTTTATTTTGTATATTAAGAACATCATATCCATAATGCAACAAATACATGTTGCAAGTAATAGAAAGAACTAAATGACAATCATTAAGTTCTAATCTAAAACCAAAGGGTATGTCTAACACATAAGTTCCCACACGTTCAGTTAGCAACTCTTGCTTCATTTTCATGTGTAAGACGACTTCACCCGCCCTAACTGTCCTAAGACATATGAGCCCCTTCACATTCGTACAAATGTGTGAGTCATATCCTGTATCTAATACCCAACAATTAACGCTATTTGTGGATATGTCTATCTTAATAAAAAAAACATACATGTTCTAGTGTCAGAAGCACCCAGTACCTTCCTTTTAGCAACCAGAACCTTATAGTCCTCTTCCAGTGCCCTCTTCTACTTATAGTAGAGGCACGCATCCTTGTCTACCCGCTCCTTCTTTTGAACACTATCTTAGTGATAGTGAACTCAAAAGTCCTGATCACGTTGTGAAGTTCAGGCATGGTCGCATCCGTCTTATTCATATTGTAGTTCACAATGAAGATAAAATATGAATCCGAGAGCGACTAGAGGATAGCATAAATGAAAACGTTGGTCTTTTAGCTCAAAGCCTAAATTACCAAGTTTATCAATTAGACCTATCATCTTAAGCACATGAGGTGAAATCTTCTCTCCTTTAGCTAACCGGCATTTGAACAGATCTCTCATCACTTCATAAAGAGATTCAGAATCAAAGAGATCCTTCAGATGCTTGAGCATTAAGAAGGGACCAATTTTCTCGTTACCTTAAGCAATTCAGGAGTAATGTCGAGCAACATCACACACTGCGTCTGGGAAGCATCATTTTGATGCTTATTCTGAGTTGCTACGTCAAACGTAGTTGTCTCAAGAAACCAGCTGCAGGGGTAACAGGGATTGGCGTGTCCAACACGTACTCAATCTTTTCTTACCTTAGCACCAAATGCACGTTTCGTGCCAGTCCAGAAAATTTGGCCTAGCCAATTTGTTTGTTTCCAAAACACATCTCAATAACAGTTATACATTTCAACTAAACAAGAGAAATAAAATAAAACTGGAATTAAACACATAATTCCTATGATCAATATTCATCAATCAAAATAAACATGGCCTTTCTTTTGTGTTTATTTTGTCTCTATTATTTTCACATACTTAACGACCTCATCGAAAAAGTACGAATTTATATCAAATATAAATTATAATGGACTAGGATCCACATTACTACTATCATAATCCCAGCGAGGGCTGATCATTACAATAGCATAACTGGTAGGTCTCCAAACCAATTACAAAACTTCAATTCCTAGTTTGTCGAACCTAGTTCGACTGATGTCCCTTACCCTTGGTTCCCCGCGAGGGCTAGCGAAACAAAGTTAAGTTGGTTTACAACCATCAAGCGGCGACATTACATGTCCCTATAAAAGTCCCGTTAGATATAGATCCCGAGCAAAAGGCGAGGGTCTTTAAATCTTATTGAACGAAATTTCCGGTTTACTTTTAATTTTGATGGAAGACATCTTATCAAATTAATGAGAAAACCATATTTTAGTGAGGAACGTTTTAAAGGCTGGGTATTAATTGCTTAATCGAGATCCAACATGTTAATCTATATCACATTTGAGCAATTATTGGGCGCCGCCTACCCAAACATGATTTACACGGACTAACATTTATATGGTCGCCGTCTACCCAAACAATAATACGGTCCGACAATTATTTGGCGCCGCCTACCTAAACAATTATAGATCGAACCAAAATATTAACTAGTTACTCTAAACAAGTTAACGAAGTGGGAATTGATAATTATTAAAACGTAAACTAAAAGTTTAAGAATTTCAGTATAACCAATTTCAATTTATTATCAATATTCTAATTAATCCAATTAAAACATTTAAAAGTCCAACTTTTAAATTTTGTTTTAAAATTAAACTTTTATTAATTTGGAAACAAAACTTAAACTGTAGTTAATCTAATTAATTACTCAATCCAAGGTCCAACCTTAATTAACTTCAAAATCCAATTTAAAAGTTAAATTATTAATTTGGTTTTCGGAGGGCTCAGGTGCAATTCTCATAATTGCTCAGAGGGGCCTGGTGAAAATCCAATTTTCCAAACAGCCCCTCCTGCATCACAGCCTAATTTCACAGCAACCATTCTGTAAATCGGGCAATCCTATTCCAAACCTAAATCCATCACTATATCCAGACTGCAAAGTTCAATAAGGTAATCAAGATTCATCATCGACAAACCCAACAATTTCAGTCTGGTTGTAACGTAGGAAATCAGATCGCAACAGCACAATGCAACATCAAATACGAAAAGGCCAGGATTTCAAAATCCCCAAATCGCAGAATTAATACAGAGATGCCGTGGAAATCTTAGATTCGTACATCGGATGCGCGCGGTGAGTCACCGCCGTGACATGCAGGCGCGAGTGTAACAAAATTATGGTGGTATCCACAGCCATGAAATATCATTTTTAATCCTAATGACCTAAAATTATTGAAAATAGTAGTAACTGATACACTTTATATTAATTTAATAAATTTTGATAGATATCGCACTATGCCATCATACAGTTTCACAACTTAGCAGCATTATCATTGAAATTCTTGCACCAAAAGGTTGTAAAATTATTTCACGGGAGTGTTTTCATAATCGAATTGATAATCAAGCTGGATATGACATTAACATTGATTGATGGTTCAACCTAGTTCGATTGGAACGCTTTAAAATAATTCCTATAACTTTTGAAAAAATATATCATATGCTATGTTATAAAATAAATTAAATATGCACTTAAAAAAATATAAGATTATAAATTTCATATTAAAATGAGTTGGTATACTGTGAAACTTATTCACCGTGAAATTGATTTTTTTTTACAGGTATACGCTTTAGTAATATAAATCACACCCTTTAGCAATATAAGTCACACCCTTTAGTAATATAAGTCACACCCTCAAGTTATAACTACGACACTCTCTACTATAATATAAGTCACACTCTCCACTTTTATGAGTAATACCCTTTATAGTAAATTGTCACACTCTTTAATAATATAAGTCACGCTCCTTTACCAATTTCACCGTAAAACTTGTCGACCATATACTTTGTCAATTAAAATAAGCACAATAAAGTCATGTACAATACAAAATAATTAAAAATACTAGAGCTTTACATAGAAATGGTTGAAATTCAAATGAATTTTAAAATTAATAAATAATAATAAAAAAAAGTTCAATCGGTTATGCCGATTTCCCAAATGTTACCGGCTCAACCATAAATAATTTTTGACAAAGTCTAGTATGAAAATTTGCATACATGAAAAAACTTTTATTTACAAACAAATTATGTATATGGTGAAGGTAAGACAAAGTCGAGTAGTTCATGGTTCACAAGGTCCAAATAAGTTATGATTTAAGATTTATTATTTAGTGTTTAGGGTGTAGATGGTTCACCCGGCCCGAATAAGTCATGATTTATGACGATTTTATAATTTTTCATACATGAAAATTTTCACACTAGACCTACTCATAATTTTTTGTGGTACGTATTTCGGCCGGTTGGATCGGGTCCTGAAAACACGGTTCTAAATACATATACTCCAAATTAAATAAATAAATATTTCTAAAAAGAAAAATACAAACTAGGCAAGAGAGTTAACACCGCCCCCAAATTCTTGAAACCGTAACGAAATAGGCCCCACCTAACACACGACATATCTTAAGCACAAAATAATTCACATCTTTTCTCCGTGATTTCACCAACGATTCTGTCTTTTTCAGGCGTCAGAAGTCTAAGTCGTGTTAAAATAAAAAAAAAAGTATAAAGCGTGTTTCAAGAATAGAAAAAAGAAAAGAAAAGAAGTATAAGTCGCGTTTATGTTTGGAAGCCGAGACACCGGAGAGAAGTTGTAGTCTGTACATGCCGTCCTGACTATATAAACCCCTAAAAATGCAGTAGAAATACCAAAACCCTTGTTAAAAATTCTCCCAATTTTCAAATCACGCGAAAATGGCTGAACAATTGACGGAGGAGCAGATCGGTGAGTTCAAGGAAGCCTTCAGTCTCTTCGATAAGGATGGCGATGGTATGCTCTCTCTCCCTTTCTCTATCTCCATTTTGAATTCGTTTTTTTTTTTCTGTTATCTTAAGGATTAAGTGTGCTTTCTTTTCGCAGTTGATTCCTGTTGATCTCTCATTTTGTTTCTCTAGTTTATTGTAGAGAAATTTTGTTCGCTGCATTTGGTGCGAGTCATTTTTGTTTTTGTAAAATAACTGAAATGAGAAGCATCTGTTTTAATTTCCGTTTCTTTCGTATTACTGGATTTTCCTGCAATTGTTGGCGCAAAATTTTAAGATCTGTGTGGAATGGTCTCCTTCGGTCAAGTATTTAGTAAACGGGAAGTCAAGAACAAAATAAAAATAGGAACCTTGTATGCTGTTTCTCGATCGATTTGATTATAATGCCTGTATTGTTTAATAATGTTTATATCTATATAGAAGAACTTGTTGGGGCTGTTTGAAGAGTCAATACCGCTCCTATCCTGTCGTCAATCTGGTTAACAGATGATAAATAGATCCTAATTAGTGATAATTCTCTACACAAAATTTGGAATTGAAATCATCACTAGTTGGCTGTTGTTATTTAAAAACCGAATTGTTTTCTTATTAGTACTAGCGTGAACTGATTGGATTGTTTGTCAAATCATTCGTACAAAACCTATCCTTAAATTTGAGGAGTTTTTTAATCTCTCGAGTCTTCACATATATATATATATATATATGTGTGTGTGTGTAAATATATACGTGTGTGTGTGTGTATGTGTGTGTATCACACAGACAATTAAAGCTTCTCTTTGCAGTGTAGACTGTGTAGTAGCAGTAATACAAATTCTAGTCATTCAAGGGAATTGATGGCACGTTAGGCACAAGTGGCTTAATATCCCTTGTCAATTTTGTTTCCAGATTTTAAAATCCTCTACAATCCCACCCTAATTCTCTCTATTAAACCATACTTTTTCACATATGGCTCTATTTCTTAATTTTTCCAATATAACTCATCCGGCAATTACTACACACATTATCCAAAAACAACATGCATTTTTTACTATTCTTCCAGATTTTCAAAATTCATGGAATTCAATGATAGGATTTGCCCGGAACGATTTCAATAGTATATTGGTTTTAATTGGCACCACCAAAAGTTCTTAAAGGATCTATGTTTTTTTTCTTGGTTTCCTTTTCTCTTTAAGGGTGCTTGTTTATGGGAGAGTAAGTTCCATCTCTCCTTTTATGTCCCACACATGTTACTGGTTTGTTAAAATGTCTTTATATTTTACATTATTATGCACAGTCCTACCCATAAATGCTTCAAACTGTTTTTGTGTTTCACATTTTGATTGTCGATATAATTCCTATGTAGGTTGTATCACAACTAAGGAGTTGGGCACAGTGATGAGATCACTTGGGCAGAATCCTACTGAAGCTGAACTTCAGGATATGATCAATGAAGTTGATGCTGATCAAAATGGGACCATTGACTTTCCTGAATTCTTGAATTTGATGGCTCGGAAGATGAAAGTAAGTTTGGTATTATCTAGCCAGTGTTACTTTAATCTGAGTGCACCCTGGAATAACTTGATAGAGAGTGGTAAAAGACCAACTCAATCAAAATAGTTTGGTATTTAGCCCATAAAGCACACCCTTTTGGACCCATTGAACAACATGTTTAATTGTTTGCTGTAATTATCTAATGAATTTGATTGAATTTCTCTTTCTCGTCCAGTGAACTTAATGCATCAATCAAAATAGTTATACAGAGTGAAATCATATGTGAATAAAATTAATTTTTTTTAATAGAAATAGGAGGAAATCAGCATTGTTATTTCTCACTTAAATGCTGAAGTATCAGTTGGGAAATCATCAAGTTAGTAGATGCTAAAGTTGTGGGTTTAATTCTGCAATATGTTAACCTGTAATTGAATTTCTCTGATCTTAACTATTTCTAAATAACTATATTAAATACATTGAATATTTGTCTGTTACCTTTATACTGAGCAACAGCATAGGATGAAGACTGTCAGTTTACATAATAGAGAGTCGATTGTACTTTTATCTGTTTGAGTGACTTTGTCATAGGTTTTGCATGCTAATGGTGTTTTATTGTGTAAATGGCTTATGGTTTTTCCTTTAAAAAGAGACTTTGGCAGACTCTCTTTAAAAAAGGTTCTGATTGTTTTGCTTTAAAAACTTTAATATTGAGATTGAGAAAATAAAGATAAACATGAACCCGCTTCTCTTTGGTTGCACATTTGGTGCATGCTTTTATTTTTTGAAAATTGATGACTGTAGTTTGAAAAGTTTTCCTAATCCATAATGCCTTGTGAAGTTTACTAGGACGAGTTATCTAACAAATAATAGTACTCAAATATTTCAAATGACTATAATGCCTTGTGACTCAAATAATAGTACTAGATAAGTTATCCTGATCCATAATGCCTTGTGTTCCAGTAATAGAAATCTAATAATTGCAACATTTCTGTTTGTAAAGGACACCGACTCAGAGGAAGAACTGAAAGAAGCTTTCAAGGTCTTCGATAAAGATCAAAATGGTTTCATCTCTGCTGCTGAGGTATTTTGTTTAGATTTCTTCGTCCAACTTTCTGTTACTTTAGAAACATATTAAGACATTCCTAAATTCAACATGCATGTTTAATTGCAGCTCCGCCATGTAATGACAAACCTTGGTGAGAAATTGACTGATGAGGAGGTCGAGGAAATGATTAGAGAAGCGGATGTGGATGGTGACGGGCAAGTGAATTATGACGAGTTCGTGAGAATGATGCTTGCTAAGTGAGAGGTGAAATGGAGTCGATATACTATATAGGATAATCTGGTAAGGATACTAGTATCTGTTGTCAATATCCTGGCTAAATGTTTGGTGTTATGCCTTTCCAACAAGGTATTATTACCAGAATTATTGGCTAGCTTTTTAATTTGAAACTACACTTCTCCTTTAATCATCGACTATTTGGGTCCCAACTTGTGATTATTGTCTTGCTTTTCACACCACCTTTAGCTATATTTCAAAGCCCCCTAAATCGCAATGAAATTTTTCATGGTGGGTCCTCGAGTCTTTCAATCAAGATATTAAACCTTAATTTATTTTTGAGTGGGTTTCATGTGTATTCAGGTGCACAGTGCACTCATAGTGCATTTTAGAATCGTGCAACTTGTTATACTAAAAGATGCAACTTGTTTGCACTTAACTGTGCAACTATTAATATGAAAAAATAGTTGTATATTTCAGTATAAATAAATTGCACGGTTCTAAAATGCACTATGAGTGCATGGTACATCTGAATGCATACAAGACTTACCCTTTATTTTTAGGTTCCAAAATATATAAAAAATGAGTATGCCAAGTTGATTGTAAGATTTTTATTTGTTGTAAGCATATTTTCAAAATTACTCATTTTTCTTGGAGATCATTTAATTCCAGACAACATGTCAGGAATAAGATGCTAAATAATCGTACTCGTAGGTTCTTATTTGCAGGCATACATTAAAGAGATTGGGTAATTTAGAAAAGGAAAAAAAAGTCCAATTAAAAGAATCACCACATAGTTTGAAATGAGGGTGCAATTAACTATTCACATTTCACACTATTAATTTCTTGTGAACATTTTTTTTTGATAGGACAAAGTTAGTTGTTAGTAGTTAGAACACCAAGTACTCAAACACTCCACAAATTCACCAAATCACCTTATAACTCTCATACTTCAATTCGTTCCCAAAGGGAATCGAACCTGGGTCTCTCACTCAATTGAGGAGCTCAGTGGCCAAGTGGGCTAAGCCACCTGATTATATTTCAACAATTGGTTAAATGTATTCAAAAGATTAAAAAAAATATACTACCTCATATCCTAAAAAGATCTTTTGATGGTATAGTTTTAATAGAGCATAGGGGCATTCAGGATAAAATCATTTGAAATGTATATACTTTTAGCATGTTTGACCAAATTAATATGTATTTAGAAGAAATTGTTGTGTGAATAGTCATTGAGTAGGTTCTCCTAATTAATTGATCGATAAACACATGCAAAATGTGATTTCCTTTATTATATTTTCTTCCTATTATTATTGATGGATTGTTTCATAAGTTTACAGAGAGAGCAAAGCTGAAAGCTTGAACCCAACCCGGTGTCGTTTTAGTTCGCACTCAATCTTCTTTATACTTTAGAAATATTTTCGCCAATTCAAAATATCTGATATTTGAGAATTTGTTGATGAAATTAAGAATAATTGCATAATGACAAACATATCCTTCATGAATAAAGGCAAGTTCAAAATTATATGAGATTTTTTTTTTTTTTTGAAAGGTAAAATTATATGAGATTTACATAATTGTGATAAGTGCAATAGAGGGAAAAGGGATTAAAATTATCTAAAGCATCAAATATTTTGAATCAAGAACACTACTCTCAAAAGTCACTTATTTTGAATAACCGATTCAACTAACATGACTGTGCAATCATGAATACGTAGCTCAATTAAAGCTCTTTTGAACTCGACTAGATTAATTATTAAGCAAGCTCTAACACGAATTTAAAAGCTAGGTAACATTTCAAATAAATTTGAACAATATTGCGTGCCGCTCAGCCCATTTACAGTTCTAACCGGACAATACAGAACCATGAAACAAGTTATAGAAATTGTCCATTTCAGACATGTTTGAGCAATCAACGTGTGAAAATAACTAGTTAATCATATCCCAAACAAGATGCACCTGCACCCATTCTTTTAAGAATAAAATGTACACTCATGATATTGTTTTGTGGGGTCCTTGCTCTACTTTCAATCTGTAAATCTTGGTAGTGCATAGCTAATAATTCTGATTGCACCATCTTTCAAGATTATACTTTACTATTTCATCGTATAGATACACAATACTTAAAAAATAATCAATAAGTATTTAACATTGAAAATATATATGTTAGAAATTCATATAGTATATTATATGACGTAACATGGTATGAATCTCGTATTTCATCTTTGATTTCAAAATAATCACCAATTGTCGCATGTAATGAACAAAATCACTAAACATAATGAAATATAAAAAATATAAACGAAATAGAGACCCTAACTCGGCATTTTGATCGATACGAAATTCATATTCCCAATGACGAAATCCATATTCCTAGCCAATTCTAATTTTAAAAGATCTTTTTTGTCCAAAATTATAATTTCATTCTTTTTTAGCCAAGAAAATATTTTTTTTACCAACTTTATCATCATCTATTTTTTCTCAAAATAACCTGTTATTTTTCCCCCCTCCCTCTTTTATGCGTTACTTTACTTACCAATACTTTAAAAAAATAAATTGTGCGCTAATTGCTCCTTTTTGATGCCCTCTCACGCCCTCCAATATTTGCAGCCTCCAATTATCTCCTTCCTGCTCCAATTTCTTTCTCTTCAACAATGGTGGTCGTGCGTTTTCTTCTTTCATCAAGTTTTTTTTTAC
This sequence comes from Stenogyne calaminthoides, assembly GCA_037126765.1. Taxonomy (NCBI): domain Eukaryota; kingdom Viridiplantae; phylum Streptophyta; class Magnoliopsida; order Lamiales; family Lamiaceae; genus Stenogyne; species Stenogyne calaminthoides. The sequence continues at coordinate 2,015,081 of JBBCBC010000012.1, forward strand.
ATTAGGGTTTAAAATATAATTATACGGTGATACATGATTAAAAAAAATATATAATTATATTGTGCTTAAAATTGTGATACAAACTTAATATATAGTGGTACATACTTAACAAGATGTGGTACGAAGTGAATAAATAGTAGTATGAGCTTAACATATGATGGCACGAGTTTAAATAAATTGTAATATATGGTGGTACGGACTTAATAGAGTGTGGTACGTGATGAATTAATGGTGGTACGGGCTTCAATAAAGTGTTGTACGGGTGAAAAAATGGTGGTACGAACTTCAATAAAATGTGGTACGAGGTGAAGTAATGGTAGTACGGACTTCAATAAAAATGTGAATTAATGGTGGTACGGACTTCAATAAAGTATGGTACGAGTGAAAAAAAAGGTGATACGAACTTAAATAAAATATGGTACGAGGTGAATTAATGGTGGTACGACCTCAATAATGTGTGGTACGGAGTAAATTAATGGTGATGCACCCTTCATAAAGTGTGGTACGGGATGAATAATCAATGGTAGTACGAGCTTAATAAAATGTGGTACAAGATGAATCAATGTTTGGGTAGTACGGTGTAGTATTAGAGTGTTGATTGGATGAGAGAGAGAGAGAATGTTATAATTTTTAGGAGAAAATGTCGCTGATACTTTTTTAAGAATGCAACTCTTTTTTTCATATTTTATTTAATTCTTTTAGTTAATTAAATAAGGGTATAAGAGTCTAACTAATAATTCTCTTGGTTAGAAAAGAACAAATTGAAATATAATGACATAAAAAAATATTTACTTTTACATTGGACTATTTATAACATTACCCCCAATTCCAATTCTACCATCTACTTTTTCACTCTCTCAATTATTTCCATCTGTCCAATTTACCATAATCAACTATCCCTAACAACACTTCCAAACATATATTCCAAATGATTTAAAAAGGAAATAATTATTCGAGGATCAATCAATACATTATGATAAATCTAACCCATGAAAGAAATTCAGAGAATGAAATATTAAATGAAATAAGAATATAACATTGTATAATAGGAGATCTCGCTCAATTTCATGAATTACTCATAATGCAACTTCTAATTCCTCCCATCTTCCACATTTTACAGAATTAAGAGTTTCAACAATACTGTTCAAATATGTTATTATCACAAGAAAAACAATTAATTTAATTAGAATCTGACAATTGTGCCCCCCTCTCTCCATTATAAGAAAATCGATCTATAATGACAGAAATCCCGTCATTAGAGCTTCTCTTGCTAAAAATTATTAATGACAATATACGATCTTTAGTGACAGTTCCTGCTAACGATAAAATATCGTTCTCCATCGTTAGCGACACTTTAACGACGGGATCTTGTCACTAAAGATCGTTTCCTGTCATTAACAAAACTTTTAGCTAGAAAAGCTCTGACGACAGTCGTTTATGTGATTATACAGGTCAATTTTCTTGCGATACTGTTCTATACATATACAAATGATTCACTACTGATCATCAGTGAGAGAAGATGCTGCATTCCCATTAGAAGCTGCAGAATTAGTAGTATTATTCTTGTGATTATGCATCCATACTTTGAACACCTTCCTACTAATCCCAACCCCTCTGCAGAACTTCTCAATCTCATCTTCTTCATCTCTTCTCTGCATTCTCCACCCCAGCTTCTCCGCGAACGCGAGCATCTGCTCCTTCTGCTTGTCCGTGAACTTCGTTCTGAACCTCTTCTTGCTGCTCGTCTCGGGCGAGTACTCCGTCGCCTGCTGCTGCCACCCGGAGGAGGAAACCTTGCGGTGGAAGTTGCGGTGGCAGCCGCATGCAGCGCAGTTGAAGCTGCTGCTGCTGCAGGCGGCGGGGGTAGAATAGTCCGGGATGAATTCTCCGCAGCCGTCTGTGGCGTAGCTGCCAAGGCTTGCTGCATGATTTCTTAGGCATTCTCTGTACGTAATGTCATTATCACCCTCCATCTCTCCCTTTTTCTCTGTTTTTCTCTGTTTTCCTCTGTTTTAATCTGTTTCTTGATAGTATATGGTTTGGAGGAAAGTGAAGAAGGAATGAACGTGGTAGCAATGAATTACACTGTGCAGTGTTGACTCTTGTGTATTTACCAACATATATACTGGGGATTTAATTAGTTAAAATTCAATTTCGTCACACAACTTTGGACTTTTGCGCTGAAAGTCCCGAAATTTTGGGATTTTTAATTTAGCCACGTAACTCACCAAGTGGTCTGATTCAGGTCATTTTTTTGTTGGGAAATTAGAAAAGACGACGTATAGTCTGATTTATTTCGCACCATATGACAGTCGTTTCTAGTTTTCTTGAGAAAATAGGACCAAAATCAGATCGATCAATTTGTAAGTTTTTGGACTAAATTGAAAATTGGAATATTTTGGGACTTTTTGCGAGAATATTTAATATTTGTGGGACGAGAAATTGAATTTTAAGTAGAATTTAATAGAGGTTAGGTGTATGAAAGGGTTGCATTTCATGCAGTAATTAAATGTTGTTTCCTGCGAGGACAAGAGGACAATTGACAGCAATGTAGGTATTTTTCTATTTATAGAAAAATGAATTATGAGAAACAGGAGGATCTTATCAATATGTGAGGTTTGTATAGGTCTTAGGTCTTGTGTAGAGATTGTGGCTACATTACAGCCAATCATGTTTAATATATATATATATATATATATATATATATATATATATATCTTTGTGTTTCTTTTTATAAGTTTCAGATTCTATGTATTAATCTCATGTTGATTGTGCAATTAGAGTTTAATCGATAGGGATACTGATGTAGTAAGCACGACTAGTACTAGACCAAGACTCCAAGTTATATATTATCCAAAATAACCTTACCAAGACATGAATTCAAATTTAATTACCCACACTTTCTTTTAATTTGTTTGTTTTATGGGAGGGATGCCAATTTCATGCCAACTCAATGAACAACCTCACATATTATACCTTACCCGAGTAAACGAGAATGTTTTTATTTATTAACTCCATTAAATATAGCGCGAACACTTGACGAGGCATAATTTGAGAATCACGATGTCACACATTGAAAGATATGAGTGTGATTTGTGTTGGTTTCTAACATGTTTAGTACGAGTTTTTGCCTCCCCTTATGACAAGAACTCGTGTGAGACGGGGTACATGCTAGCACAAATCAACATTCACCACTTTCAAAATATTAAAGGGTTATTGCCTAAATTATATTTCGTCTCATTATGAGATCGTCTCACACAAGTATGTCTCATTTATCGACTATTGTATGTTGAAATGGAAACTGTAAGACATATTCTATTTGAATGCTCTTTCCCTTATCAATTTTGAATGGAATGTGTCATATGATTTGGGATTAAATCGGTCCTATCCTCTAACCCGGTGAGGAATGTGCTACAATTTAGTAGATTTCTTATAGGAAATGAGGGTAGGGTCCTTGCGGTTTGTACATGGGAATGCGTGGCATGGTTGTTATGAAAGTCTAGAAATTCGATCATATTTCGAAACGAGAGACCTCAACTTAAACATTTATTGAAGAATTCAAATCTCGACTTTAGAGATGGTACTTAACCAAGACAAATAGGAGATCACTAGCTACTTTTGCGGTGGCTATCGCTTGTACCCAAAATTCGAAGAATTTCTCCTTTTTCCGATTAAAAAAAAAAAGGTATGAGAACGAGATCTAATATTAAAATAGTACAAACTTTCCCGTGAAATTTATTCATAATATGAAATTCATACCATTACACTTATAAAGTGATATCATTACTTTTATAAACTAGTACCTATTCATTTAATACTATGATCTCAATTTATAAATGTATTAGTATCAGTTGATAAGTATAGTGGTATTAATTCATAAATATAGTGATAAAAATTTCGTACTATGAATAAATTTAACCAGAGACCTACCTTAAAATAATATTTGAAGTGCCCTTGAAAAAAATAGTGTGTTGTATAAGCGCATTGCCTTAGAATAATAACACGACAGCCTACCATAATATATATGGCAATTATAATAAATAATAACAATTTGCCCCTCTCGATTGGACATAGACACATGAAGAGATGAATGAAAATTGGTGCAAAAGCAATGTATCTCTGGTAATTGCTATTAATTATTAGTTGGAAGAGCTTAGCCCCTCAGAGTCAGCTCTGTCCCAATTCATGAACACAAATATTCTCTAAGTACTATTTTGTTTGAACATCTTCTTATTAAATGCATAAAATTTAGGGATTAAATTTTGTGTAGTCATGTAACTTTGTATCGTTTTGAAATTGGTCCCGATTGTTTTGACCTTTTGATTTTGGTCCTGTAAGTTTTCTAAAATTTTAATATTGACCATTTTCACCTGCTGCAGCAGGTTACAAGCAGGTAAATACTACATATGCAATTATTTTTATTTTCTCTTTAATTTCGAAGCGTCACTTGAACTTTTTAATCCTAATATTTTGTTAGGTTTTAGGTCGGGTTTAAAATAATTTGTATATTAAAAACAAAGCAAATTGGGTCCATTTGCTGGGTCTAAATTGACCCAAAAATAAAATAATTAAATCAATATATGCATAAAATCACTCTCCCTTCCTAAAAAAATGCAAAAAAAAAATCTCGACACAAATTATTTGGATTAAAAAAATTTAGGTGACATTTCAAAATTAAAGAAAAAATACAAAATAATTACATAGGTGACGGTTACCTGTTTGGTGACCTGCTACAACAGGTTAAAAGATCAATTTCAAAATTTTTGATAACTTACAGGACCAAAATAAAAAAATCAAAATAATCGGGATCAATTTCAAAACGAGGCAAAGTTACAGAATTACAAAAAATTTAAACCCTAAAATTTAATTGATAAAAGTATACACGAACCTCCCTTAATTTTATTAAATGTATAAAATCTCACGTGTTTGATAAAAGTGAGCACGAAATTCTCACCAGCCACTTCTTGAGACACAGTTTGTGTCTCTGTGTTTCTGTCCAAGTGTATATTGTGTGCTTGCTTTTTCTTTATACAAAAGACAATTATGTAAGTTCACATTTCAATTTTACGTCGTCAGTGTTCTTTGAATGAAAGTGGACAGTACTACAATAGAGATCTCATGGGTATTTTTATAAAACATATGAGAATTTTTTGCAAAATTAATGAAACACATTGAAGTTTTGTGCATATTTCATTAAAAAATATAGGGATTTTTTTTTTGTAACCCATAAGTACTTGCTTTTAATTAACCCTTTCACTTAACATATATAAATTGACAAAATTCTTGTGCAGTAATAATGATGTAATAACATTGATCAGATGTATTATGAGATTTATGCAAGTTAAATTTACTCTTCTTTATTACCTGATTTGAACCACTGTTTTAGATTAATTATTGAATTTTGTTTTGTCCCACCTAAAACAATTTCAAGAGTTGGCATCTTGTATAAACAACATGTTTATCGAACTAATTAAAACAATACAGTATATATATATATATATATATATATATATATATTATCATCTCTTTACATATTACATATGAATCATGCACAGATAGGATGATCCATCAAACAGTATGGGCATAGCCAATAATTGGGAAGATGCAAAAAACTAATATATCACCCATACACCCTAATAACAATTTCTCGTCGACTTTCTAAGGATTTTATTTAATTGATTAAGGCAAAAAAGTTTCATATTATACTATTCACTAATTTTCCAACTAAACTTATTCATAACATAAAATTAATAACATTACATTTATAAACTAATGTTATTATTCATATTAATCAATACCAGTAACACGTAATATTATAATCTTAGTTTATAAATGTAATGGTATCAGTTAATAAGTGTACTGATATTAATTTTGTTAACCCAGAAAAGTAGTACCTGAAATAGAATAAACTAATACCGTTTCCCTCTGCAACTAATACCCTTAACCCAGAAAACAGAAAATCAACACCACAAATCAAACAAAGAACGCAACAACGATTTTACGTGGTTCGATCGAAGTGATCTACATCCACGGAGGATCAAGGACGACTTTCACTATCATACAATCACCAATTACAAGATACAATCGCTCAATTCACGGAGCATTCACCAAGTTCTATCGATTTTGAATATGAACCCTAAATCTCAAAATTGAACTATGCTCTCTCAATGATTCCAAATGATAACTGAATCACTAAACTCAAATGTATAACAGAATTGAAACCCCTAACAAACCTGAACGGAATCGCTGCTCACGACTCGAATAGCTTGGACGCGTTTTGCGCGTGTAACGGTCATAACCGTCTGAAGAATACGGGCTCAACTTCTGAAACTCGTTCTTGGGCCTGACTTGGCTATTGGGCCAAAGGAATGAATTAAAGACTTGGGCCGAAACTCAGATGCAAGTCCATAAGCAAACAAACCGGTCCAAAGTGTATCAGTATCAGTTCTGACTCTGAACAGTATTAGTTGAGCTTCATTCTTTGACATTGCATTTACTTCATCAAATTTATAAATATAAGGCAAATTCTCCTGTGCACCATTTGCACAAAATCAATTTGGTGCAATTTAATTTTAGGAGTTCTTTTTCTTATTTTTTTTAGTTTCAGTTTTCTTTTTAACTTTAATTTCAGTTTTTTTTTTCTTTTTCTCTTGACCCGGACCCAATCCCGCCCCGAGTGGTTCATGGTTCACTCGGCTCAAGTGGTTCATAGTTCACCCGACCCGAATGGTTCATATATGATTTAGAGTTCATTGTTTAGGGGTTAGGGTTTAGAGTGCATAGTTCATCCAAATTAAAATTGAATCCAATTAAATTGGTGCATGAGGTGCAGATGAGAGTGACTCTAAATATAATGCTATAAATTTCATACTATAAACAAGATTTCACCTGAGTTTTACTCTATACGAAGAAGAGTTCTTATCAAATTAAAAAAATATTATACATATAAATGAAAAAAAAAATACAAATTACGACAAACATCAATATTTATCCAAAATCTTGAGACATTTTGAATCTGCAATCGATTTTTACTTTGCGACGGATATACATTTTTTTTTTGACAGGTGCGACGGATATACTTTATAAACTATTATAAAATTCTCACTATCCAACATTACAAGAAAATAAATAAATGTCTACGAAAATTTTCAAATAGCTACAGAATTTTTCAACAAAAAATAATTTGATATTTAAATAGTGAGAATTGCATATGAATTGTCTATGAATTTTAATAGATATATAAATTACCTATAAACAAACTGTTATACATTTGTAATTTTGTAGGCAAATAAATTATCTACCCAATAATTCTCTAGACAACTTACATTTTCGTAGACAATTATATTTATAGTTTAGAAATGACTTATAAACAAAATTTATCTGTGAAATATATTTTTATAGACAAATTTACCTATATATAAAGATGTCTATATATTAGAAAATTTTGTAGACAGATCGTAGACAATTCTTATTATTTAAAGATAAAATTATTTCATTAGCAATTCCACAAACGTATTAGAATATTTCGTAGACAAAACTCTATTCCTTTGTAGTATAAATAAATTCGACCAAATTTAAACGTTGACATCTATTAGTAAATGGACACTGCAATTCCTCAAGAATTATAAAACTGCCTCAAGATTTGCATTCCTAACTTTCTCAACTACAATTGCATAATTTGCAATTCTCATTATGACTTAGCAGTCATCATGATCTCTTAAAAGTTTCGAAGATTCGCTTTGTTTCCGCAGAAACTTTTGTTTCGTAGTGCAATTAAAATTAACTTAAAAAAATTCATTGTATCATATTGGAGATAATTATTGTAGCCTGCAAATATTAAATTATGGAATAATTTCGTTTTACGTAAAAAGTGAAGAACGTACTCTTTTCTTGACTTTGTTTGGTTCAAGTTACTTGGAAGTATAAAGTTGTTTTACATGTGTGAGATTTCCAGTGAGAACTGTTACAATTATAACAGATGCAATAAAGATACTACGTACGTTCACAGGTCAAAGAAAACATATCATGTTGAGAAGTGGCCATAATACAGAATTACGACCCCCACAAACTCAGTGTCAGGATTTATTATTTAGATTTTAGAGGGTGTCTGAAAAAAATTATTATGATTTTGAAGAATTAATTAAAACAGTGTTTATGAGAAAATTGGTTAACAGTAGAAATTGATAGAGTAACATTTGTGTGCACTAATTACACAAGATACAATTGGTGCAATTAGATTCAATTTTAATTTGGATGAATCATCTACACCATAAACACTAAATCATGAAACCTAAATCATGACATATTCGGGTCGGGTGAACTATGAACCACTCGGGCCGAGTCAGGTCGGGCCCAGAGAAAAAAAAAAAAACTGAAATTGAAATCCAATTGCACTAAATTAAAATTGGTGCACAGGAGAATTTGACAATTGATAATAGTCTTTGTTAAAAAATTTAAAGAAAAATTGATAGTGTTTACAAAAAATAATTATTACTAATATTTTAAAAAAAAGGCTCATAATTAAGCCCCCTTCAACTTTTAACTTTTGATAGCTCAATTAATCTAATAAAGGAGAGAAAAAACATTCCAAATTATCTGTACACAATTCTAACTTATAATTTTTTGCAAACATCCCCTTAATATTATAAGAAAATAAAGAATTAATTACGAAATTTTATAATGTGGTTACAAAATTTTCAACAAAATAATTACATCTTTAAATAGTGAAAATTGCCTACAATTTGCGTACAAAATTTTTCTAATATTTATGTAGCCATGCATCTTCATTCATCAAATTACCTAAAAACAAATTGTTTTATAAGGAAATGTGACTCATAGCTAGGCAATATGTTTTGTAGGTAATTTCCATTGACAATTTGTTTATAGGTAATTTAAAGAATGAAGATGCTTATATGATTAAAAAAATATGTAGACAAATTATAAATAATCTTTACTATTTATGTTTATAGGTAATTTAAGGGATGGAGATGCGTACATGATATCTTAAAAAAACCTGTAGACCAGTTATAAACAATTAATCTTTATTAGTATTTGTTAAAAATTTCGTAGCTATGTTACAAAATCCGTAGCCAATTCAAACGCTCTTTCTTTTTCTTTCTTCTTTTCTCCTTTTCCGTATAAATAAAATCAGATATTAACCAAATGTAAGGTGATGATGATCACGTACAGTGTACATATATAAATAAATATATGTGTAAGTGTTGGCAATTGTTAGAAGAGAAATGTTTGCAATGATGGCAATCACTATATATAATTCAGAGGTCACATGCAAATGCAAGCCACAAATTTGTACAAAATGTAGTGTGTGGGTCTCTCCTCAATTGCAACTACCAATTTTGTGTCCTTATGATTAATCTCATTCCTCCTTTTCTTTTTTGTCTTAACCAAGCAAATTACTGTTTAACTGTACCTTTGCAACACATCTTTCAAAAACATTATCAATTTCTTGTTGAAACTATTGAATATGTTAATAAATAATACTATTGTGTTTGTAATCATGCTTTTTCTAATTTCAGCCACAAGATCATAGAAGAAGCATTGTACTTATCCAGGTAATTGACATTATGCATCTTTGAAACTCTACATGCGGTGTAAGGTGGATGATTAAGTACCAGCTGTTTGCAAACTTAGTAAAAAAAAAATTTTTTTTTTAAAGATATATCTAACTTTAAAAATAAATGTTTATAGAACACTTTTTTAAGTTCTAAAACACACATTAAATATAATGTTAGCTTTTTAGAGCAATTTACAATTATAAAATTTGTTAGTTCTTTTTCTTACTCGTTAAATTTGAGATTACTTGACAAATAATTTAGAATGGAATGTTTTTTTACAACTACATAACTGATTCGATCGTTAAAATATTTCTAAACCACACTTTGATTTTTATAGACAAAAAAAAAACTGATTTTTTAAAAGAAAATAATTTATAAAAGTAATTAGACATTTTTATTGAGAAATGAAAATTTAACTAATACTTACAAATTATACAATGAATAGAAATTCAACAATAAACAATTGATTGGTTGAAATACAATTTCATTCCATAACTTTAAAAATTTTCGGAAAAAAAATTCAAAAAATTTACGATTTTCATTTTCGTTATATAAATTACTCTGTAATTTTTAACTATTTTTAACTGAATTTTAAACTTTTAGTCTCATAACTTAGAAATTTTCCGCAAACTTAAGGTCCAAGTAAATACGATTCGCGAATTTTGAACATAAAATTGGACCAATTAAAGAATAATGAGACAAAACTGAAAACTTTAAACTTTTTTTTACCTCATGTTACAAAATCTAAAATTATGCGATGGAATTAAATTTTAACTCAACAATTGAGATATTCTTTTGAATGAGATGGTCAAAATTCAGTAGTAGATTAAAAATTAATTAGCCGGAGTGAATTTGTGGGGCCGACCCGAAATGCAGCAATGATGCGTATATCCGAATAGAAATTAAGAAGCTAAATTAATACAACCAAATGAGGTTTCCACACACAAAAAATAGGCCTCTTTTTTGTGCCTGCCGACGGTGGGCCCTCCTAAATTTTAACTGCCAGTAACACCCACAGCCCATAACATTTAAAAACAAAAGTCCTTTAATATAGGATCAATTATGATTGATGAACATATGATCCCCAATATATATTTATATAAAGAGTGGGTGGGGGAGGGGAGATGGGGTGGGTTAGGCCAAGTAATTACAATATTAATGCCCAAGACCGGCCTGATTCATATGTGGGGCGGGCCTGACTTGACCCATTTTAAAAATGGGTTGGGGCTGACCTGACTCAACCTAGACGGGGCTGGGCGGATCAATTTCGGACGGACATTTTGTCATATCCCTATTTACTCCTTTCTATAAAAGATAATAAAATAATTATATTTTTTTCAATTATTTCCTCCAAACATCTCAAAACTACATCTCATGTCATTACTTTTACTTTAAAAAATCATCTACTTTAATAATAAAATTAAAAAAACACTACAATATACTCAATTAAAAGTCATTTTATCACTTTAATTATTAATAAACAACTCCCACATTAAAATTCATGCTAAAACAAAAGAGATAAATAACTTTGGGACGGATGAAGTACTTAATTCAAGGCGGACCGGTCCCTTAAATGTGGCAAAAAACTGCAAAAGTTCCTTTCAATTCATGTTAAAAAAATTTACCAAGTTTATGGGCCCAAATAATTTTATTATCTTATATATATAAAATAAAAGGTATTTGCACAAATATTGTCTACTAATTCACACGTGTTCGAACTCTATTACTAAGGAAAAAGAAGAGGAGGGAAAAAAAATAGAAATAAAATGGAAAGAACTTTTTTGAGAGAAGATTTAAAAAATAATGACTGGGTACAACATTCTTCTCTTCTTTCTCCTTTTCAAGGACTTTCCGATTTAATTTCATGTCTCAATTTCAAAACTCTAATTTTAGAAACTTTTTATTTTAATTGATTCTTTTTATATTTTTTACTAGTTTAAATGGGGTGAGTCTCATGTGCACCAGATGTACCATGCACTCCACAATGTATTTTAGAAACTTTCAACTTGTTGAACTGAAACATTTGACTTGTTATACTAAAACGTGTAACCTATGTTCGTAAATTATAGTTGCGCGTTTTAGTGTAACAAGTCACAAATTTTAATACAATAAATTATAAAATTTTAAAATACATTATGAAATATACAGTACACGTGATGCATATAACCTGCTGGTGTTTAAATGCATGATAATAACTTTGAGAATTATGTGCGATGTTGGTTGATAATGGAAACGAGAAATTACAACTCTAACCTCAGCTTACATATTGATATACGTACGACTCTCAATCATACTTTTAAAAGCTCTCTTGTTATTGCATGAATTATGAATTGTTTGTTTAGTTCTTCAATTCTCATTTACAATTTTCTTACAGTAGAGGGCCATATTACGAAATTTGATTCAAGAAAAAATGTTATTAGGACCGGCACTGCTTAAATAATTACAGGTAATTATAATTTGAATAACGTAATAAAGCAAACATGAATAACGAGAAAAAATGGAAATTACAAGTTAGGATTATTAAAATTAATATATATAATATATTTGTAATATATTTGTATGATTAAGCTTGGGGAATGATTGCAAAAGACATATATTCTCGATGTGTAGGCTGTTGCTGCATGTGTCGTACGTCGGAATATCTTATTATGTCCGTTTTATTTCAGCACTACTATATATATATATAGTCCACATCCTTCACCCATTAATCATCTTTCTTTCTTTTTTTCTTGTCATTTTTCTTATTACATTGCAACACATGATATTTAGATATTATACATATACATTGTTGGGAGTTCTTACATGTATTTGTCTTATGCATTAAAGTACTATTATTGTTGTGCTGCAGGTTGTTGAAATTATTGTTATTATCATTGATTGTTAAAATTATTATTATTTGTTATTGTTCATTATCAAATTTTATTAGTATTATCTTATTTTAAAATTATACTAGTAAATATTTTTATTCTTTTTTATTACTGGATTTATTATTTTAATTAATTTTTTAAAATTTTATTGTTATTTATTGATTGTTGAATTACTATTATTAATAATATAACAATATTATTATTGATATTAATAATATTAAATAGTATTAAATATATTATTAATTTTTAAAATTATTAATATCATAGTGACACACAAGAGAGAGAGAGAGGGGGGAAGTATGGAGGAGACATGGACTTCAATTAATTTGCTGGGCCAAAATATCCACAGACCCACTATGGCCCAACAACATAATTTAATTGAAAAAATGTTAGTTTTCAATAAAAAAAACAAGGGTTTTGCTTTGGGTTATAATTGTGTTTCGAATTCATAAAACTCTTAAATGCAATGGTAGGGAAGCTTGTTTTGGGCAGGCTAGGGTTTTTATATGAAATGAATTTGCAGAATTTCTTCAGTTCTTGCTAGTGCTTTATAGCTTCAGCGGTTTCTTTGCCTCTAAATTTAAATTTGTTGGTTTAAGGATAAATTGTAAAAACATGATTTATTTTGTACTAATTACAATTTAAAAACTAAAGTTTCAACTTTTGCAAGATAGGTATTGAATTTTTAAATTGTTGCAAAACAGTGGGGTATTTTCATCAATTCAGATGTGGATGTTTTGTCTGCTAATAATTTATACGAGATTTTTTTTTTTTTTTTTTTTGCAACAATTTAGTTTTATATTCGCCCTATAAAAATCAAAAGTTCGGCCCTTAAAGTGAAAATAGTGGCAAAATTAAGTCTTGTTTCTGTGATTAATTTGTCCTTGGTTTAATTATAAATTTCTTGTGTTCGTTACACAATGAGTTTTCGTTGAACGAGATTACCTGTTTCATTATTGGTGTTCCATTTTATATTTAATAATATGAATGGATGACACGTGAAATAATAAAAAATATCGAATAAACTACCATATTCTGGATGCGGATTTGATGTTGTACAAGAGGGCGTTGTGCACCCTCCCCACCATTGGATCACACACACCAGCACGGGTGTGTGTGCGCGCGTGTGTGATCCAATAGTGGGGGAGGGTGCACAACACCTCCTGTACAACACCAAATCCTTCCCCATATTTTGAGTCCATGTTTTAATAATTAAGCAAAAATAAATTATGCAAATTTTGAGTCCACAACTATATCCAATTAATTGCAATTCTTATATATTACTATCAAGTTTATATATATACATATATGTTTTGCTCTCAATATTAAATTATGCAAATTTTGTTTGCAATGCTATATTTGAAACATCTTACAATGCTTATAAAACTTTTTAGCACACCCTTTACTAGCTAGTTCTTAGAAATGATAAAAAAAAAATTAATTACAATTGGAGATATCTCTTGTGTAATAATGCCTGATGTACGTAATGTCTAAAACTTGCCTTAAATGTCCACTTGAAATTGGAAACAATTATAGATGTTGTATGTACCACGTGCATTCTATAGTGTATTTTAAAAATATACAATTTATTATATTAAAATATATAACTTATTAAATTAAAACTTATAACTTATTTTATAAACACGTGTTATATATTTCAGTGTAACAGTGTAATAAATTGTATATTTTATTATAATAAATTATGTGTTTTTAACCATTCCTATTAATTTTTTTATCTTTTTTCATAAAAGTGTTTAGTTTCATTTTTTAAGCCAAAAAAAAAGTGCTTTTTTTTTCCTATTATACTATTTTAATTATTTAGGTAAAGTTCTCCCTTGTTACCTTGTAAATTAAGCTTGTACTATCATTTATTTTAGTTTGTACCATCCTCTCGTACTACAATTTAATTCATTGTGTGTCATAATATTTAAGTTCGTACCACTATATATTAAATCCGTAAACAACTTAATTCAATATGTACCAAAAATTTTTATTCCGTATCAATATTTTTTTTATCTTTTTCACTTATAAAATAATGGTCCTAGTTAATGAAATAATGGTCATACTTAAAAAATATTATTTTCGCTAATCAAATAATGATTTCAAGTAATTATGACAAAGTTTTTTTTTCCTATGTTTGGCTATTTATATATTCATTCCTATATATATCTTAAGTTTATGATTTATTTTCAGATATTAATAAATGTAAAATATTAAGCTGGAACCCTGGTGGCAATGGTAATACTAAATATATTTATGTACTTTTATATATATTTGCAAGTGGTGATTGTATTGCGCGCCAATATTCTCAACAATGATCAATAATCTCAATTGTGGCCTGAAATGTATGAAAGAAAGAATCTGCTATGTTTAGAAGAAATATTAAGTCTTGGTTTTCATCAATGTTTGTGCTTCTCCATATAGGTGAGACCTCATTGTCAGGTGGGCTTCTGATGGAGAGACTACATTAATAATTAAATTTGTTTGTGAAGAAAATTTCTGTTAAAAAGTACTTTTATTTTATTAGTCTGAAAATGCCTTTTATATAGTATTACCTCCGTCCTCTAATGCACGGATTCTTAAAAAATTAACAGTATGCAGTATCGGATTCGTTTGGGGTGGGATTCGCTTGAGATTCGCACCCGATTCGCCACGTGGCAAATCCCAATTTTTTTTTTACTATCGGATACGCGTATCCTGTTCCAAGGATATGCGTATCGGATACGTATCGGGGTTTTTTTGTAAAATTTATTAAATTTTGGGGGTTTTTTTTTTGTAAAAAATTAAAACTTACTAATAATTTGAAGGACACACTCTAAAACTTATTAAATATTAAAATTTATCAATCTTTTATTATGATTTATGATTGTGTAGGTTAATGATATTTGATTTAATTGTTGTTTTTTTACTTATGGGATGAATTCCTTGATATTAGTACATGTGTTTTAAATACTCTTGATATTATTACATATGTTATATATAATTGTTGTATATTTTTTAATATTATTATAGGTGATATATATAATTAAATTAAAAAAATTGACGTATCCTTGCCGTATCGTATCCTAAAAATTTGAAAATCTACGAATCCCCGCATCCGAATCATATCGTATCTGCACCCCGCACCCGTATCCGTGCAACACAGTCTCCGTCCCAAGATAACGTGCACACTAACTTTATTATCGAGTTTTTGCGAGCGAGTTGTTTATTAGTATTTAAAATGACAAAATAACTTTTAAGGAGGGGTATGATAGATCCATCTCTCTTCTATTATATGCATCTTTAAAAAATAATTTATCATTTTAAATACTAATAAAAAATTCGCTCGCTAAAACACATGAAAATATTAAACGTGCACGCTATTATGGGACGGAGGGAGTATTATGTTTGAGTATGTATTGATTGAGTAACCTGAAAATACACTCATGACATATTTGCAATACTTTAATCATGATTTTTTTAAGTTTTACAAAATCGTACTATTTCCTATTTTTTTGTAATTCAATTTACCGTTTATTTTACAACTTAATTACTATTTACATGACAAACATTTTCAATGGTATTATTGTAAACCGTTGGAAAAGAGTATCGTGCATAAGTTGATCTCCGGTGAAGTTGTCATTATATTCATAAAAAGTTTGCGGCTAACCACATACGAGATTTTACTCTACACACTTAAAATAATTTTATGTCTAAAACGCCCTAGTGTAAATGGCCAAATATATCCTTCGTGTATATTTTTTATATAATAATTTATAATTTTTTTTAATCAAATACACCCAAATCTTAAATCCGCACACATAGCGGTGAAGGACATTGGACGTTGCGTCGCGTTGTAGGGATGATAGCGATGGACGCTGCGTCGCGTTGAGAAGAAAAGAAGTGTGGGGCTTTTTTTTTTCAATTTATGTTACTTTTGGGTGTACAGGCGTTGTGTAGATTTATATTATATTTTAAATTTTTAATAGGAAAGGGTAAAATTGACCATATACAATGGTGTATTGAGTAAAGACTAATATATTAAATGGGTGTGTAAAGTAATAGGTGTGTAGAGTAAAAACTCGTGTGTGATTTAGTGTGAATAAAAAATAATATTATATTATAATACTTATCAATTAATACAATTACGTTTATAAACTAATATGTTATTTAGTGTGAATGTTATAATATTAATATATAAGAGTAATTATATCAATAAATGAATGATATGATATTAATATGATTATAATTTCATATTGTGAGCAAATTTTATCGTATTCTTTTTTATTTTTTGCAATTCAATCACGAGATTAATATTTTACAACTTACTATTTATATAACAAATATTTTCAATAGTAAACCGTCGGAAAGGCGTATCATCGTGCATAGGGGTGAAAAATATACCGAATATACTGGTACATCGGGTTTACCGTACCGAAAAATACTGAATTTAGCGAAAACTTCAGTATAATCGAAATTTTCGGTACGGTATGATTACCGTACCAAATATTTCAGTACGGTATGATTACCGTATCAAATATTTCGGTACGGTAACGGTATAAAATTTTGGAAGGTCCGGTATACCGAAAAATATACCGGTATACGGTACATATACCGTACCATTATATATATATATAATATTTTTTATTTTTTTAATTTAATTAAAATTTTAGTTTACAAACCTTAGCCTTAGTATTTTCTCTCGCACTAGACTCTTTCTCTTTTAACATTTATTGAAACATGGATTATATTATTTTTAATATTTATTGTATTGAACGGTTAGACTACTAAGACTATAGGACTTTTTTTAATAAATAATTAAGGTATGAATGGTATACCATTTTTTTGGTATGAAACGGTATACCATTAATTCGGTATATGCCGGAAATTTCGGTATGGTACGGTATATCGAAAATTTGGTACGGTATACGGTATGAGATTTTAGCATACCGAAATATTCGATATGGTACGGTATGATTTTTCTTATACCGTAAATTTTGATACGGTACATGGTATAACCAATACAGTACAATATGACAACCCTAATCGTGCATTGAATACACATCAATAAATTACATATAGCTTCTAAGAAATAAACAAAAAAATTATCATTTAATGAGAGTGTTAACAATGACTATAAAAGCTATCTTTAATAACAAGCGTTTTAAAGAGAGTTTTGATAACCCTCGGCACTAATGAAAAATTTCAAAGCCTTTATTACTAACAAAGGTGTTAACGAATAATAAATTTGCCCTCGTTAATATCGAGAGCTTTAATAAGCACTTTAATAGCCTTCACTAATAGCGAAGACATAGTCTCCTCTTTAAAAATATAGAAAATATATGATACATATTTATTAGAAAT
Organism: Stenogyne calaminthoides; assembly: GCA_037126765.1. Classification (NCBI taxonomy): domain Eukaryota; kingdom Viridiplantae; phylum Streptophyta; class Magnoliopsida; order Lamiales; family Lamiaceae; genus Stenogyne; species Stenogyne calaminthoides. The sequence goes on from JBBCBC010000012.1 coordinate 2,032,866, forward strand.
AAAAGTTTAATGAATGAGCCAATACAGAAAATATATGATAGATATTTATTAGAATTTTTTTTAAAGAATGAGTTACTTGGCTCAATGGTAATTGTAGGGAACATAGTAGCTACAGGTTGAGGGTTCAAAACCTAAGTTTCATGAAATCCGCTGACATTTTATAATTTTCATATTGTAGATGAATGAGTCACTTAGTGCCCGTTTGCAAACTCACTTATTTTAAAAGTACTCCAGAAGCACTTATTTTAAAAGTACAATGACAAATTCTGATTAAATTTTATAAATTTTTGTTTAGCAAAGGCTAATATCAAGTGCACATTTGCCTTCGTTTTTGATTAAATTTTATAATTTTTTGTTTAGCAAAGGACATTTGCCCTCGTTTTCGATTAAATTTTATAATTTTTCGTTTAGCAAAGGCTAATATTGATGCCACATTTGCCCTCGTTAATACTAAGGGTTTGTAATTATCCTTATTAAATGTTAACGAGGAAAAAATTATCAAGGGTTACTCACCCTTGTTAACTCTCTCGTCAAATCAATTTAACAAGGACATGCACTCCTTAACGTCGTTCTGGCTAGATGACAATTTTTTATTTTTTTTTGTAGTAGTACTACTCTAGAAATTAAGGTATTATTCTCAACCTGAAAGTAGATGAAATGCAAGGGGCCTGATACAGATGTCAATTTATACAAATGGGGTCAAGACGATAAAATAACAAATACTACAAATTGCACCTGATTGTGTTGGGAACTAAAAATGCCAATTATAGATATAATCATATAATATTGTGCAACCTAAAATTAATCTACATATGTCTATAGTAAAAAAGAGGCCGGAATTTAATTAATCTGAACAGTAATAACGCTCGGTAAAAAATGAATAAAAATGAATATAAAATACTTATTTTATATATTGGTACAATAAAATTGTTTCAGAATTGTAAGTAAATGATTAAGAATATTCTCGATTATATATATATTCCCACTAATAATGTAGAGTGAGGAAATTGAGTGGGTAATTAAGGCACCAGCTTGAGACAACCTATGAGAAATATATTTTCCAATTGAATTATATTTACAATGTACATCAATATTTATATACACTATGAGGAAGTATCTAGATACAATAACAATATTATGGAAATACAATCAAATCCCTTAATTAATGTAGATGACCACATCAGCCGGCTATCCCTTATTCTTTGGCAATTTGATCGTGATTTGATGCGGTAATTCGGGCGTGAACATTTCCCTTAATACCCCCCGTCAAGCGTTGCGTGGGATGCAAGCAAACGCAAAGCTTGGAACGAAGGAGCTCAAAGGCCGGTCGAGGGAGGCTCTTTGTGAAGATATCCGCCAGCTGAAGATGAGATGGAACGAAACGAGTAGCAAGTTTCCCAGAAGATACTAGTTCACGAACAAAATGATAATCAAGATCAATGTGTTTAGCCCGTTTGTGAGCAACAGGATTCTGACTGAGAAAGATAGCACTTTTGTTGTCACAAAGCAAAACAGGCCAAGAAGGAGGCAACATCCGAAGCTCTCGAAGAAGATTAGATAACCAGACTAGTTCGGCTGAAGCATTCGCCATAGCACGGTATTCTGACTCACAACTTGAGCGAGCAACCGTGGGCTGCTTTTTTGCACTCCAAGAAACAAGATTACCCCCAAGGAAGATGGAGTAACCATAAGTTGAACGACGTGTCTCTATACATCGAGCCCAATCGGCATCTGAGTAACCCACAATTGAATACTCAGGATGTTGCCGAAAGGAGAGACCATAATGAACTGTGCCCTTTACGTAACGAAGAATCCTCTTAACAGCCAAGAAGTGATCATCTGTAGGAGAATGGAGGAACTGACTCACAAGATTTACAGCATATGATAAGTCGGGGCGAGTGATAGTGAGATATTGAAGAGCACCAACAAGAGACCGGTACAATGTCGGATCACGGAACGAAGAACCATCACTAACAAGCACCTCTCCGGTGCTTAAAGGAGTCGCGACCGGTTTGAGTCAACCGATTCAAAGACGATCCAAAATGTCATGAGCGTACTTGGCTTGTCCAACAAAAAGTCCATCTGAAGTGTAAGAAATTTCAAGGCCAAGAAAATAGTTGAGTCGGCCGAGATCTTTGATGGCAAATTCTCGATGAGTACGAGAAATAAAATTCCGGAGCATGGCAGGGTCATTTCCTGTAATAATGATGTCGTCTACATATAATAGAAGGAAAATGACAGACTTACCCCGAGAAAGATGGAACAAAGATGAATCACAACGACTGGCGAGAAGCCCAAACTTAATAGATAAGTGCTGAAACGTTGAAACCAAGCAAGTGGAGCTTGACGAAGTCCGTAAAGGGCCTTTTTAAGGCGACAAACATGATTCGGAAACCGAGCATCCACAAAGCCAGGGGGTTGAGACATGAAAACTGGTTTGTCAAGATTGCCATTGAGAAATGCGTTCTTGACATCCAATTGATGAAGATGTCAGTGGTGCTGGACCGAAAGAGCCAATATGATCTAACGATTGGCGCCTTTTTAACAACAGGACTGAAAGTATGATGAAAATCAATGCCAGGGATCTGGGTGAAACCCTGAGCAACTAACCGAGCCTTATGACGTTCAACAGAGCCATCTGCATGAAACTTCGTTCGAAATACCCATTTGGAACCAACAATGTTCGTGTCCGGAGGTCGAGGAACTAGCTCCCAAGTCTGATTTGATCGTAGGGCGTCAATTTCCTCCTGCATGGCAGCTAACCACTCAGGGGATTTAGCAAATAGCCTTGAAGCCACGAGGCGGGGATGCAAAGAACGAGAGAGCAGAGAGTAGAGCGTGGAAGCAAGATTGACAGGATAACGGGCTTGAAGATCCCGGCTTTGGCCCGCTGCGGGTCATCTGGATGAGAGGGGGGGATGTACGCTGACCACAAAGTTGCCGGTCGGGCGGTGGTGGCCGTTCGGGAAGTCGGGCAGTTCGATAGGGGGCTCAGCGGGCTATTCAACCAAAGGAGCAGGCTGGCCGAATGACTGGACCATTTCGTCATCGGGTAAAACACGATGTACGGGCTGAATGACGGGCGTAGGAGGAGGCACGGGTGTGGGCGGTCGAGGGGAAGAGTCACTCGACTGAAGATCCGAAGCCTCAAGAAAACTAGTAATCTGTAGATCCTGTAACTTTGACGTTGAAGGAGCTCGTGAAAATGAAAATAAGAGCTCATCAAATTGAGCATGGCGAGTAACAAAGATCCGTGGAATGCGGATCAAAGCAACGAAAAGCCCTTGTAGAATCGCTATATCGAGAAAAAAATACATGGACGATCGCGGTGCCAATTTATTTTACAAGATAATCTCTTAAGAAAGGAAATACCCGCAAGAACCTAAAAGGCTTGAAATTTCCATAATTTGGAGCTGAACCATAGAGTAGCTCAAAGGGCGATATGCCAGATAAAACGGAAGATGGTAAACGATTAATAATATATACTGCTGTGGCAAAGGCATCGAACCAGAGAGATGCTGGTGCATGTGCGTGAAAAAGCATAGAGAGGCCTGTCTCAGAAATATGACGATGTTTTCGTTCAGCCCGTCCATTTTGCTGTGGAGTATAAGGACACGACAAACGATGATGAATGCCATGGAGCTGCATAAAGTCACGTACTCTAGTATTTACGAATTCAGTACCTCCATCACTCTGAAAGACTTTGATAGTACTAGAGAATTGATTGCAGACAAACTTTTGGAAACGGACTAACGTATCATAAAATTCAGACTTTGCACGTAGCGGAAAAATCCAAGAAAAACGCGAATAATCATCCACAAAAGCAGCATAGTAACGAAAACCATCATTAGTAGAAATAGGTGCAGGACCCCACAAATCACAGTGAATTAACTCAAGCACAGATGTAGCACGTTTATCATTCAACTGAAAAGATAATCGCTTACTTTTTGCCAACTGACAAGATTCACAAACACCAGGATTTGGTAAAACAGAAGTGACAGATAAATGCCGTAATTTATTTAACTGCGAAATAATGAAAAATGGGACATGCCCCAGGCGTAAGTGCCATAAATCATAACTCGCCTTCAACACTGTTGACTTGATCGCTGCCACCAAAGCCGGAACACCTCGATCAAGTAAGTATAGACCCCGATCACATCACCAAACGTTCTTTGCATGAGACAATGTTTTTGTTGCCTGCCACTGTTACATTCATGCTCTTGTCGACCCAATTAATATTTATTTTATTTTATTTTAATTACTATAATATACAGATTTTATAAATAAATATTTAGGGTACAATTTTGTGTACTAGAATTTTAAACATATGCGATCTTCGTTTCTAAAAAATCACAATTCACGAATTTGTATAATTACATATAGGGCTGGAAATATTAGTTGTATATGCTGATGTGAGTAGGCCTGGAAAAAATAATGAAAATTTTGGTATACCGTACTTATCATACAAAAAAATATCGAATTTATCAAAAATTTTAGTATACTAAATTTTTCAGTGCGGTATGATATACCGTATTGAAAGCTTTTGATACAGTAATGGTATGCCAAATAAAAATTTAGGTATTTCGGTATAATACAGATATACTGAATTTTTTTTTGTATTTCGGTATATATCGGTATACTGAATTTTATTATATATTTCTATGGTATCTCGATATTTCAACATCTTGTCGTAAATGCTCTAAAAAAATCGGTATGAAAAGGTTCGACATGGAACGGTATATAAAATTTTCGGTATGAAACAATATTTTATTGAAAATTCAATATGGTACACTATACCAAATTTTCGGTACAGTATATGGTACGATATACAGAAGTTTCTGGTACGGTAACGGTATTTTTTTTTTTTTGGATCCCTAAAATTTCGGTACGATGTACGGTATGATCCTATATTTTTGATACAGTACGATATGCCACCCCTAGAGGCGAGACATCTCAATGTGAGAATTGTTGATGTTGCCACCAATGTTACCACACTGGCCACAACATCAGTTCTTGTCCTTTCTTTTGACAACTAACTCTTATTGGTCAATGTTGTTCTTGATGTTTTTGACTGCACGTTGATGATCCCATAATGAACTCCAAGATTCCAGAAGGATCTACAAAGCTCGATAAAAGTTGGGAGAATTTTAGATCATGCGGCTACAATCACAAGAAAGATTAAGATAACCCACTAATGACAGTTATCACACGAGATCATGGAGGAGTTGAAGAGCAGGTGTTTCTAGATGCTTCAAGGTGGATCTATGGATGAAGACAGCGTTGTCTATAAACAGAAGATTGCATCTTAATCACAAGGCCAAAGAATAACCGAGCATCAACTGTAGAGTGCTAATATATCAAGAGTGATAGGGTCGTTATTCTTCCTTTTATGTAACTTCAAGTGTTGTTCCATTCCGAGTAACAATGAATCAATTTTATAGTGTAGAGATACACTTCGCCTTTAGATCATAAACATTATTTAGATCTTAGTTTGTTAAGAGAAGATTCTATATGTGAATCACTCTCCACAATTTTTATATTCACCTCTCAGTTTATAGTGAAAGTTTCTCCATAAGGTGTTGGGGGAAATATAAATGAATTGATTCTCGTCCCTCTCTAAAAGTTCGGACTTTTAGATGAGACATAATTCGTTCATGGTATCAGAGTCTCTGGCTCAGCCCGTGGAAGCACTCCACCCATATAAATTGTCCACTCGTTGGGCCTCCTCCCTAGAGGGCAAAGACAATGATTCGATCCACGAGTGAGGGGGAGTGTTGGGGGAAATATAAATGAATTGATTCCCTCCCTCTCTAAAAGTTCGGACTTTTAGATGAGACGAAATTCTTTCATAAGGCATCACAAACTATATTATTGTTTGTGCAAAATTTTAATCCATTGCAAATTGTGTTTAAGTTTTCCGTTGTTTAAAGTGGTGTTACATTGAGTGTTAAAACATTGATCATTACAACATTCTTTTGATTTTATATAAACACAACCCCGATCACACTTTAAAGAATAATAGTGTTTTTTTATGTTTTAATAATTAAGATAAAAGTATTTAATCGTTTCACTATACAAATATTCACATAAAATTTTATCCTGATAAAATTTTGTTTGTGTTTCGATGAGGTCACCAAAATCATTTCTTGCACACGGACGTATGGCTGTGCGTAAATTATACGTACAAACTGCATTCATATTTGTTTTTTTTTAAAAGTCGAACACAGATCTCCTGTAAAATTTCTTAATAGTATGAAACTGATATTATTATACTTATAAATTGATATCACTACTCTTAAATTAATACTAATAGTATTTAATACTATGATTTTAGATTATAAGTGTAATAATATGATCAGTTGATAAATGTAATAGGGTTAATAACAAATTGCAACATGTACTATTGTGTTTTTTATAAATTGCAACATGTACTATTTTCCTTAACAAAATGCAACCCGTACTAATAAAATTTGACAAATTCCAACCCCGACTCATGTTTTTTTAAATCTTTCTATTGAATTTCTTCAATTTGATGTTTGTTAAAATACTTTTTTGCATAGTGGTATATACAACATATCATTTATTATTATATTTAACCGAAAAGTTTCACAAAAAATGAGTCTCGGGTTGAAATTGATCATTTTTTAATAGTACGGGTTGCACTTTATTAAGAAAAATAGTACATATTGCAATTTATAAAAAATATAACAGTACAAGTTACAATTTATAATTAACCTAATTTAATTAATATTAATTTACAAATGTAATATATAGTATAAATTCATACTATAAACAAACTTAACGAAAGCTTACGCAAAGTCGAAAGAAGTAGTTTCGAAAAAATAAATAAAAAATTACCCCACCCTGTAAAATTTGCAGTCGCCACACATTAACCTTTTAACTTTCTTGACTTTTCTTTTGCGGTGAATTGAATAAAAAGAGTACTTGAACTATGATGATAATATTAATCAATAATGATATGGACAACAAAATAAACGCAGTTCACAATTATTTCTACTTTTATTTATTTGGTCCAATACCTCAACATAATAATTATTAAAATAATTAAATAAAATATTATCAGGTTTATTTTTTGTATAAGTAACTACCAAACCTTTCAAATATTTTAGTTGGATTTAATACATGATCCTACAATAGAATAACTCAAAAGGATATTATAAGTGGGACTTTCTTGTACAATCAATATTATACGGTGCAATACTATTATAAATGGGAAGGTGTTGAAAATTTATGGATCATAGATAAGAAGTCTCATATACAATAAATGCATAATATATAGGTGCATAATTAATATTTTTTAATTAGTAAAAACAATTGACATTATTATGTAAAAATAATTAATATTGTTCAATAAAAATATTTAATAATATTTATTAAAAATAATTAATACCATTTAAAAAATGCAACTAATTAATGCATGGTACACCTAATGCATACCTTGATGTTAAAAAAAAAAAGAGTTTATAAATAGTTTAACATAAAAATAAAAGTTCTTTTGCGTCATAAAATTTGTAATTAATTTTGTTTAGCCAAGAGAACATTTTTTTCCAACTCTACCATTTTTTTTATCCTTTCATTATTTTAGTTTGTAACATCATACATACACATCTCGTACCAACATCATTTCAGCCCGTACCACTATTCAATTAACCCTTACCACATTTATTTCAATCTCGTATCACTATCATTTCAGCCCGTACCACTATCTTGTACCACCCTTATTTTAACATCATACCACCATTATTTCAACAAGTACCACAATTTAATTCAACTCATACCATCATTTTTAATTAAATTTGCAGCATAATTTAATTAAGTTCATACTACAATATATTAACCCCGTACCATAATTTTTTTAAAACTTTTTGTTAATTTTATAAAGGGTATAATTGTCAAAAAAATATTCTCCTAACTAAAAAGTAATGGAATTAAAAAACTTGATAGAAAAAACTTTTTAAATGAAAAGGAGCTAAAAATTGGGAATTTGTCATAGGAAAAATGTCTTTTTAGTGTCGATTTAATCTTATTCATCTTTCATTTTTGTCCAGGTCGAGTTCCAAATTTCGAAAATTTCATCCAGATTTTTGGGGGTAAACCATAATGTCACAGCCTTTTTTTCTTTTCTTTTTTTTTTCTTTTGAAATGAGGTAGTTGCTCTTGCTTACGGGACATTTTTTCCTAATATATTTTCATTTAAAGAAGAATTACATAATTTATATTCAATAAATTCAAAAAAGATAATAATTTTTTTTTATAAAAAAATAAAATATAGTATTTCAACCATAATTTGAGAAGTACAAAAGAATAGTTCAAAAAAACTAAATATAAAGAAATATAATTTGAGAAATTGTAACATAATTAATAAGCAAAATATATCTTAAATTTATTAAGACTATAAAAAATTTGCAGTTATTATATATTTAAATTAAATACAAATTATTAAAAAATATTTTTATCAATTTGTGTTGGTTTAATGATTTTTGTTGAAAGTAGTATTTATTAAAATTGCAGATCTATTTTATTTAAAGTATACTTACATGATTTTTTCCTTAAATTTTTATTTAAATTTTCCAACAACAACAAATGTTTTCATTTTTATATTATCTTTAAATTTTTTGAGAAATTAATACTTTCGTTATAAAAAAAATATCATCAATAAAAAAAAATACCGTTCTTAAGAATAAAAAAAACACTTTGATATAAATACTTATAAAAATTTTATACAAATTAAGTATGCAATCATAATCGTGCATTGTACGGGTTCAGTTACTAGTTTAAATTAAATACAAATTCTTAAAAAATATTTTTATAATATTAAGCATTAATTTCAAACTTTTATTTTCATTTGTTATTTTAACATTTTCAAATTCAGTTATGATTTTAGCTTTAACAATTTATTTTATATCATAATATCATACATTTTCAAACTTTTATTTTTACAATATCATACTTTTTTTTTCAATTTTATCATCGATATGAATTCTTAATCTGACGTGACAAAATATAATATTGCAAAAAAAAAAAAAAATTACTATAATGCTAAAAATATCAAAAGGTCAAGAATTTATTTGCAATTTTTTCGAAGAGTTTTTTCAACCCCACCAATAGTAAATTATCGTAAAGTAACCGTCTTCAATAATATTATTTAAACATAACCTCTCCTGTAAATTCATACTGTGAAATTGAGGAATCATATTTTAAATGGTCCCATAATTTTGTAATTTTATAATTTAGTCCCATAATTATTTTTTTTTAAAAAAATTTAATTCAATAACTACTAATTGCTCAATTTTTGTCATAAAACTATTTTTTGGAATGATTTAGGGTGTGTTTTGAAACACTTAAAACAGATTCCAGAAACATTTATTTTTAAAAGCTATGAGAGGGAGTTTTGAAAATAAGTGATTCTGAAAGTTATTTTAAGTGTTTCAAAACACACCCTTAGTAGGGATGGGAATAGGTCGGGTCGAGCTAGTCCTCACATAAAAAAGTTTGGGCCTGGTATTTAATTTTGGGCCCAAGCCTGACCTGTTATCTATCATAGGCTTTTTAAAGAGCCTATGCCTGACTTGTTTATTAAATAGGTCGGGTCTGAAAGACTTTTAAAAGTCTATATAAAATATATACTCCTTTTGTACAACCTTATTATGACTACTATTCATTGTAAAAAATTCAAAATTGCACCTATAAAAATTTTAAGTGTACAAATAACAATACTAAGTGCTTCATCAAATCACCAAAAACAGTAACAAAATTATTATAAAAGTGAATAGTTGTTAAAATATTTAAAGCATTATAAAAGTTAATAATTACAGTATTGTGTTACTTGCATTTGCTAGATATATACTACTACTAGTTATTAGTATTAAATATTATCTATGTTATTAATATATTATTTACAATTATATAATTATATATATATATATATATATAGAGTTTAATATGTCGGCCTGTTGGACTTAAAAGACCTACGAAAAAACTCAAGTATGACCTATTTAAGTAAATAAACTTTTAAAAATGTCTGAGTCTGACTTGATTATTAAACGAGCCGAGCCGAGCCAAACTTTAGTAGGTCAGGCCGTAGGCCCCTGTCGGGTAGTTTGACTTATTTCCACCCCTATGATTTAGTCTCATAACTAATATAATTGCTCAATTTTCATCCCATAACTATTTTTTAAATGATTTAGTCTCATAACTACTAAAATTTCTCAATTTTCATTACATGTTATCGGAAATCACCTAAAACGATGTCATTTCACCAATGTGCCGTCACGTGCCATTATATATTGGGGATTATGGCGAGGCTCGTGTTTTAGGCACTGATTTGACACAATTGAGTTCTCGTTCATTTAGGGTTGAATATTGGGGAAGTACTTGATTTCAGAGAATTTGGGGAATTTAATCCCGTCCTTTAGTTTAGATTTGTTTCCATAATTTTTCTTTTTCTTTTTGTATTAATTATAAATTATGTGTATTTTATTTAATTGACATGTGTATTAAGTTGTGTCAAATTTATGACTAAAATACGTGCGAATTTTAGTAGTTATGGAACTAAATCTTTCAAAAAATAGTTATGGGCGAAAATTGAGCAATTCTAGTAGTTATTGGACTAAATCGTTCCAAAAAATAGTTATGAGATAAAAATCGAACAATTTTAGTAGTTATGGAACTAAACCATTCCAAAAAATAGTTATGGGACTAATAAAAAAAGATACAAAATTATGGGATCATTTATGATTTAATCTCATGAAATTGATATCTTCAAACTTAATTATAAACCGATACCACTATTTTTATAAACTAATACCTATAACATTTAATGTTATGATCTCAATTTATAAATGTAGTAATATTAGTTGATAAGTGTTATGGTATTCATTTATAAATATAGCATTACAAATTATAAAAAAAATCATCAAACCATATCATTAACCCAAATAAACAACATGACGAAATGTTGTGGGCATAAATAACATGAGAATGCGAGATATAGGGGTAAGAAAGTAATTAGGATAGCTACAGTGTCGAGATAAATAATAGAATATGGGGCCATATGCAACTGACAAAAGTTACACCCCTAACGTGTACGTATATATGCAATTGGCCTCTTCACTCTTGCTGTACTTATTTGCATGCAAAAAAAAAAAATTAAAAATATTTTTTTTTTTTAAATTTACTGTATCATAATGAGTATGCTTTTGTTCCTTTGTGGGGATTTCTTCGGTCCATTGCTGCTTTCAACTTGGAACTATATATTGACTTCATTGGGTCAAGACCCCCCCTCTCTCTCTCTCTCTCTCATCACTCTCTCTCTCTAAAATCTATTAATTTGAGGGTTTAAATCTTTTTCTTGAAGGAAAAAGGGTGGATGTGAAAGCTTAAAGCTGAAAGAAAACAGATTTATAGTAGCACACTTTTTTCATTTCTTCAAAAGATTACAATTTCCTAAATTTTATGCAAATTAAATAAAGAAATTCATAAGTCTGGCCATGTTGAACTGCCTCGATCCCTCCCCGTCGTCCTACCCCTTTTCGTCCTCCGAAAACGGCAGCAAGAGGAGGCGCAGGCCCGCTGGAACCCCAGGTACCACCCTAGTGAATATAGATATCATAATCGAATCTTTCCTCACTCACACCTTAATAAAAGATAGCAAAAATTGGCACCAGATCCAGATGCGGAAGTGGTGTCGCTGTCCCCGAAAACCCTCCTGGAATCGGACCGGTACGTCTGCGAGATCTGCAACCAGGGGTTCCAGCGCGACCAGAATCTACAGATGCACCGCCGCAGGCACAAAGTGCCCTGGAAATTGCTGAAGCGCGAAACTCCGATCGCCAAAAAGCGCGTCTTCGTATGCCCCGAGCCGAGCTGCCTGCACCACGACCCGTGCCACGCGCTCGGCGATCTCGTCGGGATTAAAAAACACTTTAGGAGGAAGCACAGCAACCACAAGCAGTGGGTGTGTGAGAAATGCTCAAAAGGGTATGCAGTACATTCTGACTACAAAGCCCATCTCAAAACTTGTGGCACCCGAGGGCATTCTTGTGATTGTGGCCGTGTTTTTTCAAGGTAATTTAATTAATTCATTGGTTTAATTAATCTGACGTACATGTATGATGCATCATGTCATTGATGATTGTTGAATTGTATTCAGTGCAGGAATGTTTAAGCATAATTGGATCAGTTTCTCTTTCTAAAAATTTAAGACTGTGTGTGTGGTCAAATCATTTTCTGCGCCTAAATAGCATATTAATACATAGACTGGGTTTTATTTGACCTATGTCACCTCATTTAATTAGTTAAATATTTGTATGGTACTCGTTTTAGTACGTACGCTCACCAAGATCAAGGACTAATTTTCCAATTTTGAGTATTGTTAATTTTACCAAATCTATAGTCCAAATCATTTGATTTTGTGCATGGATATAGTACTCTTTTGGAGTTTAACGTGTTTAACTCTATTCTCTACACATTGTTATTAAATTAATAATGACTTACTTGACTCAAAATTATAATTAGAAATTGATAAACATTCAAGTCAGCCACCACCATTAGCATCATAAGTACCATTAATTAGACATAATGGTTTACTTAAAAGGGGAAAAAGAAAAAGCAATTACCTTTATTACTAAATTGAGATGGAGAGATAATTGAAGTTATTATAAACAATCGTCCTATAATTTATAGGCCGTGTTCATTTTCGGTACGTATTTTATTACTTTTTTCAACTTTGGTTATTATATTGTAAATTTTGGAACTATAGTTTTTTTTCCAGCTTTAGTCATTTTTTTTAATAAAATTGTAGTTCTATATGTTTTTACGTTTTTCAATTCTGAAAAACAAGCCTGTCCTAATTTTCAATTTTCACTAATTAAGTAGGTTGCATTTGCAGGGTGGAGAGCTTCATAGAGCACCAAGACGCTTGTAGCATGGGGCGGCTCCGATCAGAATGCAACCCTCCGCCTCTACAGGCGGCCGCCTGCCTACCCCGAACAGCGTCGAGCCCCAGCGACACCAATATGAGCGGTGGCGCCGCCATGTTCATGGGGGGCCCATCGACCCCCCAGAAGACCTCACGCCCCCCGAACCTCGAGTTGCAGCTCCTCACTAAGGCCACCGACCACTCGCCGGAGAGGAGCTGCAGCACGAGCGAGGTGGCGGAGGAGCAGCTCCGCGTCGCCATGGCAGAGAAGGCGTACGCGGAGGAGGCGCGGCGGGAGGTCAAGCACCAGATAGAGGCCGCGGAGCGCGAATTCGCCAATGCGAAAAGAATCCGGCAGCAGGCGCTGGCGGAGCTGGAGAAGGCGCAGTCGGCGAAGGAGCAGGCGGCGAAGCAGGTCGATTCCGCGGTTTTGGGAATCATGTGCCATTCCTGCAGGCACAGGTTCCAATTTGCCGAGACGCACTCGTCATCTTCGTCCTCGTTGAGCTACATCTCTGCTGCCCTGCGAGAATGGAACTACAAGAAAATCGACCTATAATGACAGAAAGTATTTTGCTACGAAAATCCTGTCATTAAAGACTGTTGGCAGCTGACCATGCATGCAAACGGTTATAATTAATTACTCGAGATTAATTAACTTTAATTTGTTTGTAGGCATTTAAATTAATTAGTTGAAAATTAAGGGGTGGATTAATTCGTGTTAGTATTATACATGTTTGGTTTGTTGTGAATGTTACTTTTTTTTTGTTAGATTTGTTCATTTATTTCCGTAGATTTGGCTAGATACTAAGATGTGCTTTTTTCAGGAAGCCTTTTCAGGAACAATGATGTCGTCTTTTAAATTTGTTGCTCTTACTTGTCTCTTTCTTTAGGAAAAAAGATGTAAGGTTGCGTGACATTCATCAGAGTCGCAGTAATGGCTATTCATCTTTATATTAATTCACTCTTGGAGTGTTTGTTATATTGGTGTACCTTAATTGGACTCTCCACTTTTTCATCCTTCAATTTTGAAGAAACAATGATTGTGTAGGTTTTATCTAACTACTTTAACCTATTTGTTTCAAATTTTGAAGAAAGAATCATTGTGCAGGTTTTTTCCACTTTTACCTAGATTTTGTGAGCTAGCTAGATTATTTGCACCCAAAAATGTTAAATACATGTACTCTTTGGTCAAATGTGTTAATAGGAATTTAAAGTAATGTTCTTATAAATATTCTTACATTTTTCAAATGTGTTATCGTTCATTTAAATTTTAGCTTATTTTTCATCTCATATCCTATAGTAAAAGTGAAATAAATTCACCCTAGACCATGATATCATTTTAAAGATTATAAATAAAAATAAACATACGAAATATATATATATATATATATATATATATATATATATATATATATATATATTAACTTTTAGCAAGCATGAGGACATTTTTAATATTTCTTGGTAATTTTTACATTACTGATTAGAGTTGACCAATTGATGGGTGTCTGTCTTTAGCAATTTTCATATTTGGAAATGATGCTATCCTTTTATATAATGTTTTTCTTTACTAAAACCACATAATATAACATAATGATCACAAAAACTAGTATGCAATATTGCATACAAGTGATATGTGCAATTAACCCAAATAGAAGATATATTTATTTTTCGCGGATCAGGCCCAAAGCCATTTTAGATCCGGCGCTGGCCGTTTTCTTCTTCCTCGCGTTCTTTTTCCTCGCGATTCCAGATTTTACTGTGGTGCGGTTTTTTCTTCTCTTATTTTGTTCTTCCTTTTCTTTTCTTTCTCTTCCTTATTCAAATTCTTCCATATTCTTCTCCATTTTTTTAGTTTTCTCATCCTCGCAAATTTGCAGGTCATTCCGTTCGTTTTTCTCTTGATTTTCTGGCGCAATTTTTTAGATGCTTCTGCACTCTTTTCACGTTGTTAATGTAAATATGTAATTTTGGACTGAAGATTTTTTTTCGCGTTTGTACTGATTTTTATTCATGCAGTAACACTCTTTTGCTCATAGGGTAACAATCTGGCGCAATTTTTTAGATGCTTCTGCACTCTTTTCACGTTGTTTCTGTAAATCTGTAATTTTGGACTGAATATTTTTTTTCGCGTTTTTATTGATTTTTGTTCATGTAGTAACAATCTTTTGCTCATAGGGTAACAATCTTTTGTTTATGTAGTAACACATAAAGTTGTTCTTTAAATCTGTAATTTTGGACTGAGGATTTCTTTCCGCGCTTGTACTGGTTTTGTTCATGTGGTAACACTCTTTTGTTCATGTAGTAACACACAAAAACAACTTGAAAAAAAATTTGGACTGAAGATTTTTTTTCGCGCTTGTACTGGTTTTTGTTCATGTAGTAACATTCTTTTGCTCATAGGGTAACACTCTTTTGTTCATGTAGTAACACATCAAGTTGTTCTTTAAATCTGCAATTTTGGACTGGGGATTTCTTTTCGCGCTTGTACTGGTTTTGTTCATGTGGTAATACATTTTTCTTCATAGCGTAACACTTTTTGTTCATGTAGTAACACACAAAAATAAATTGAAAAAAAAAATTAAAAATTATGTGCTTAATAAGAATTGAACCTGGACCAAATACACTGAAAATAGACCAAAACCATTAGGCTACAACAATTATTGATAAAAATATCCTTGCATAAAATGTAATACATAAATAGCCAAGTGACCTACCCAACCTTCTCAGCCCGCCCGACCCGCCCGCCCAGCTCACGTGACCAGCGAATTTTAACATATTTTGCTTTAATTGTGTGGTATTGCACATAACACTAGTGTGCAATATTTCAGACAAGACCTACTCCATAATGATAGTATAATATCTTCTATTACACTATTAAATGAATGATATGTATATATCACATTTATTATTTTATAATTTCTCTTTATTTACCCAGTTTATGCATCACTCATCTAAATAGTGTAACAGAGAGGAAGTTATATTTATAAAGAGAGTTAAGTGACATATTCCAATTCACCCTTCTACTAATTTCTCTTAACAATGTGCATTACTATTTAAATAAATATTTAAAAGGGTAAACAGAACATATTACACATATATTTATTTTTATTTAATAATTAGTTCGCGCAACATCTTTAATCGATAAATAAAATGGATGAAAAGAGTAATGAATGTTGATTAGATTAAATTAGGACCTTCCAAGAATATGCCCAATTAAGAAAAGGATGAGAGACACCCAAAAAAAGGAGTGAGTCATGTGCATATGGGTGCACCGTGCATTCACTGTGTATTTTACAATTATGCAATTTATTATACTGAAAAATATAACGTGTTTACATTGAACCATGTAATTATTTTTCCATATTAATAGTTGCACGGTTCAGTATAAATAAGTTATATCTTTTAATAAAAAAATTACATTATTCTAAAATACACTATAAGTGCACGGTGAATCCAGATACATATAAAACTTAACCAAAAAAATAGAGTGGTGTTTGAGTAGATTATCGAGTGTGATTTGAAGTTTAAATTTGGTAGTGATAGATTTTGTGTTTGGACTATTACAAGATCTTTGTTAGCTGAGGTAGTCAGAAACATGGAGCTCATTTACCTCCCTCCACAGACCAGCCATTAAATAACGCCACTGCCACAAAAATTATTGCACAATATTATAATAGTATTATATACTACAAGTAAATAAAGCGAGACACGAGATAACAATAATGTTAAAATTGTCAGAAAATAAGAGGCCTGGGTGCATATAAATGTTAATTGAAAAAAAACAGCATGGTTTTCAGTGCCATAGTTGTAATGGTTGATGCCCGACTCGTCTTTCTCAACTCACAGACTCACTCACAACCTCCATTCATTTCAAAATTTTCACCCGCCGTACATTAAAATCCGTGCCATACCTTTGTTACCTTTTATGAGGAGACCATTGCTTAACATATTTAACTCCCCCTCCCTCCCTGTCTCTTTTTATAGTTTTACAGTATTGTACATCTGCTTTAATATGTTGTACTTTCTTCGTTCGAAATTAGTTTTTACTTTTGTTTGGTCACAAAAATCAATAAAGCATTGTTTTTTGCTTATTAAAGTGATAAATTAAGGGTATTTGAGTAAAATTAATTTTAATTATGTAGGTTGTAAATTAATTGTGTTAAATAAAATAAGGACACAATAGGATAAATAAATGTATACATGTATCCTCATTTAGGTGTGAAAACTAATGTGGAACAAATAAAAAATAAAAGTGTGAAAAATAATATGGGACAGATAGTGTACTATACAATACTATTTTGATGAGTCATAGGATATTATAACAACTGCTTTGATGAATTTTAGTGTACAATCTTACTTTGATGTGTTGTATTGTACAACGCATTAAGACAGATGGTACAACAGATTTGGATCTTCTGCAGTAATTTTACGGTGCAATTCGTTGTAGAGTCGTTAGATCACATGTGTTAAATTTAATGACTCTGCAGTGAACTGCACCATTCAATTACTGCTAGGATGTGTTATATATTAATTTTTTGCGTATAACTTAGGACTTTTCTGTAAAAACAAGGTCGTAGAAAATTTGGGATTTCCAATTTATATAATCTCATATCTTACAAACTAGTCTAATTTTTGTCTTATTTTTATTCGGAAAATAAAAAACGACGGTGTTTGCTCTCACGTTTTTAGCACCATACCACATCATTTGGACTTTTCGGCGAAAAAAATCAAACGTGTTTCTGATTTTTTTGACAAAAATGGGACTACAATTGAACATATTGGTAAATTATGGAGTAAAACTCACTTTTGATCCCACAGGGCACGGTACCTCACGATTTTGGTCCCAACACCCACTAATTCCAAATTCATTTTTTCACGTAGTTTTGGTACTACAATTATGTTTTTCGTTAAAGTCAATTGCAGTTTTGGTCACACGGGACATTGTATCTCACTATTTTGGTCTCAAAACTGCAACTGACTTTAAACGTAACAGTGGTACCAAAAGTGCATGAAAAAAATATTTTGAAACCAAAGTGATGGTTGTTGAGACAAAAATCATGAGATATCGTGTCCTGTGAGACCAAAAATGAATTTTAATAGTAAATTATGAGATCACGAGATTGAATTTTAAGTGGGTAGACTGTAGAGTGTAGGGAAAGACAACATCAACAGCACGCAGTAAATTTTCTTCTTGTAATAAAAGAACCACTCTCTCTCTCTCTTCTCTCATGCTCATTTTGTCACTTGCAACTTTAATTTGGACCACAACGATTTCTAAATTTCATCTATTTATTCTGTGTATAAATGTGGTACTAGCGGCTATGTTTTTCCTATTAACAGAATAATAATTTTTTGAAGAGATGCATGCCAAACCTCTCCTAATATTGATAACTTATCGAGGTATATACG
Organism: Stenogyne calaminthoides; assembly: GCA_037126765.1. NCBI lineage: Eukaryota > Viridiplantae > Streptophyta > Magnoliopsida > Lamiales > Lamiaceae > Stenogyne > Stenogyne calaminthoides. The sequence continues at coordinate 2,051,218 of JBBCBC010000012.1, forward strand.
CATGTGATTTTAAAAGTTCTATCTACTCAACGAAATAGGCGCCATTATGAATTGTAAGATTGATTGAAGTGTATTTATTTACTTGAATTATCGAACTTGTACTTTAAATCTTAACCACTAAATTTATGTGCATTTTGGCCACCAAAATAACTGTTCATATCCGCCACTAAAGTTAAAAAAATATTTATATGAACAATGACAAAAAATTGTGTGAACCTGAATTCATCTTTGACTCGATTTTTTTAGAGTGACTGTTTATATAAAAACTATCACTATATAAAAACTATAACTGTTATGTATAAAAATTATAATATTATGCATAAAAACTATTACTCCCTCCGTACCAATCTTAATTGCATTCTTTCCATTAAAGACGTCACAATCTTAATTGTACATTTTTTTAAATGGAAATATTCACTTTATCATTTTATTACATAAAATACTAATAAATAATTCTTTCAATCTTCAATATTTTATCACTTTATCACATAAAATACTAATAAACAACTCTTTCTTCCCCAACACTTTATCACTTTATCATTTTTTCTTAAACTCCGAGCACACAACCAGATTGAGACGGGGGGAGTAATATTTAAAAAATATTGTATATTTTTAAATAATTAAAAATTTTGTGCATACAGTGATAATTATTTTTGCACGTAATAGTAATAAAATTCATGCATAGACCTAGTTCATAGGAATATTATTCCCGAATAATGGTCGGTACTGTTTATAATAAATGTGTTTTAAATTTTGAATTGTCAAAATTGGGATTGACTTCAATTAATAAATTAGGAACCTTTTCCGTAATTACCTACAATGAATATATCATCTACTTTTTCAAGAAATCAGAAATTTATTCTGGAGAAATTAAATAATGTGTTTTCTCTAAAAGTTGTACAAAAAATTCAGCTAGAACTCGTGTAGTACTGTGTATGGATTGTACATGGCATGATGCAAGATATAGACTTTTTTGATAACTCGGTATCCTGCTTTAGGAGCGACCAGATGCAAGAGAGACATATATACCTTATCTTAATCTTAATTAATAGCAATAAACCCTTGGAACATTTAATTGAGTAGTCCCATAACTAACAACTATTTCTACCGAATCTCCAAGTTATTATCTTAGCTACACATTTTCCAAAACTTAAAAAAAGAAATGGAATAAAATCTCGTGTGAAATGGATATAAATTCCTCGATTATTAACAAGTCTTAGCTGGTAATTAACTAATATTATTCAGAAAAAATAATTGATATTGTTGGGAGATGAATTTAATAAAAGATATATGATTTTGATTTGATCCCAAAAACCCTGAGTATGACATGTTCAGAATGATCTTGATAGTTGAGTCAGGATTCAGTTTTAGAATATTCAGGATGTTATCTGCAGAATGTATAGTCAGCAGATATAGTTCAGAGATAGATCAAGACTCGATGAGGATACTGAGGAACTGAAGACTCAACACGAAGATTCAGTGTATCAGTCAGTAGACTCAGAAGACTCTGAAGACTCGGAAGACTCAAGACTCGAGAAGACTCAAGACTAAAGATCAAGATCAAGAAGAATGAAGATCAAGAATACTGAAGGCATAGTAATTACTGAAGACTCAGTAAAGTATTGAATGCTCAGTATGAACCTGAATGTTCCGAGGCTCTGAATATATCTATCTGAAGGATGCAATACTGAGAAAGACGCGATTCCTTAGAAAGTTAGATATTGCCAAGACATTCAAAAGCAGACAAAAGGAACTAAGTTTGAAGTGTTGTTAAGGTTATATCAAACTCAGAGTTTGTAACCAAAAGAGCCGTTGAAGGTGTCTATCTTTAACTGGAGACAAAAGTCAAAAAGAGGAAGACAACATTGTACCATACTGACACTGACAGTGACAGGTCGCTGAAAAGGATGTCAGATGTACAAAAGTTCCAGACTGCAAAAAGTAAAGACCGGCTACATGAAAGGCTATTGCCTAGAACGTGTTAGGGAGTTTCAAACCCTAAATATAGCCGTTTCTCACACACCATAAGAGGTAACTCACGAAGCTGTCTCTCCAACGGATAGTTTTCAAGAGTGACCTTGATGTATGCCTATAAATACTGGTGACCTTCTACATTGTAAGGTTACGGGAAATTTATACGCAACTCAAGAGCTCAAACTTATTCTTGCAAAAGTTAAAGCACTCGAAAAACTTTGAATTTACCAAGTGCTTCTACATTGAAGAGAGCTCACTATACTAAGCCTAGCTTGATAAGAATTATCCAAAGCTTAGTCGAGATATCCTAACCCTTTACATTGTGCTTCATTGTAAAGGATATCTCATCCTAGTTGGAAACCAACCGAGAAACCCCAAACCCTTGAGAAGGTAGTTGGAGTGTGTTTGTTTGTGAGAAGAGTTGTAAAGAGTTAGTAAACTACGCGGAGTAGTCAGAAAACTCTAGAGGAGAAGTTAGTAAGCTACAGGGGTAGTCTGAAAGCTTGTTTGTGTTTGAGTAAGTAAACTACGGAGGTAGTCAGAAAACTCAAGGTCGGGTTGAGTAAGTAAACTACGTGGAGTAGTCAGAAAACTCAGGGCCGAGTTGAGTAAGTAAACTACGAGAGGTAGTCGAAGCTCGAAGTTGATAGTGAATTTTCTCGAGGATCGAGAGAGAGTGGATGTAGGAGCTTGAGTCTCCGAACCACTATAATTGCTATGTTCTTTATTGCTTTCCTTATACGTGCCCTAACCGCATTTGCATTGACTTGATTTTGAAAGCATACTTTTTCAGCGATATTGGTTGGAATCAATCCTTTGAAGTTGCATGTAATTGAATCACGACTTAATCACTATTTCATAAAGGGAAGGTTTTCAAAGAAAGCTTAAAAGCAGTATAAACTAAGGGCCAACCATTCATACGGTCGAAAGTAGCTAGAACAGAGATAGTTACCAAATTGAACTCTCATTTGAGGATTGATAAGTTAGTTATCGATCCAAGCAACTCGGGATCTCTGAGACTTCGAGGACTCGGTTGGGATTATCTCGAGGTATCTGAAAGAAATTTCGGGATCATCATCTCGATGAGACTTTGACTCGAGAGCGATCCAGGCTTTCGAACCGAATCTTGAGGATTATCGACCTAAGTGACCTCGAAGAAGAAAAAGTTTTAAAAACCATGAACACGTGTATTCCCCTCATACGTGTAAGCTCGTTTACACGGGACCAACAAGTGGTATCGAGTAGTGGTTCAACTTGACCCTTCTTTGTGTTGACCAAAGTTTTATTTTCAAAAATACTTGTGGTCTATCTCGAATCGATCTTATTTCTTTGAAACTTTTTACTTTTCAAAAGATCAGAAAAATGTCTTCTAAAAAACTTCCCATGTTCTCAGTGGAGAACTATGACCTATGGAGACTGAGAATGCAGGCTCATCTGTATTCCAAACATGAGCGTATGTGGAGAGTGGTCTCTCAAGGACCATTCCAATTTACTGTAGTGAATCCAGGAGGAAAGAAGATGAGAGAATTGATCCTAGAGCGAAATTTCCTAAGTCGATGACCAACTGACTCTGAGGAGAGAAAGTTAGTCAATCTAGACTACATTGCAAAAACACACTATTATACAAGATCAATTGATGATGGTGTGATGGGAATGATCTCTCCTTTGTATCTTGCTAAAGAGATTTGGGATACACTAGGCAATGTTATGTGCCAAGGCACATATCATATAAAAAAAACAAACTTTTCAAATTGGCAATTGGAAAGTTTGATAGTTTTGAAATGGATGATGGTGAATCAATAGACAAATTGGAAGTCAGATTCACTAGCATCATGAATGATCTAAATGCACTTGGAAAGAAATATCCACAGAGAGAAGTTGCATTGAAAATTCTTAGAGGTCTTTCTAAGAAATGGGATATTCATGCAGTGGTGATTGAAAACACCAAGAATATTAATTCAATGCCTTACCAACAAGTCTTCTCTGATCTGAAGGCCTATGAATTTGTAATTGATAAGAAATCCAAAAAGGCTGACAGCAAAGATGATTCTTCTTCATCGAGTAAAAATGTGGCTTTAAAAGCCAAAGATAAAAACTCAGAAGACTAGAGAGTCGAGAACCCCATGCCAAACATCGGGATGAGCTTGAGGAAAAACTAAAGACCGATGGCAAGGAGGTTTGATGAGACTTAATAAGTAGATTTGGAAAATATAAAAAGCTATTACAGGGAACCACGGTGAAGAAAAACCCGAGGACAGATCAACCGGAGAAGAAGAAGGACCTGAAAGCTGAAGGATCTTCATCCAAGAGGAAAGACTCCAAGTCCAAAGAAGAAAATGATCAGGATGATGATACCAACAGATGCTATAATTGCCAGAAGAAAGGTCACTTCCAGTATGATTGTCCAGATTTGAGTGCTAAGGAGAGAAGAGAAAGACAAGCTAAAAGAGACCAGAAGTTCTCTAGCAAAAAGACCATGGTTGTAGAAGAAGAACACTCTGAGGAGGGATCTAGCTCTTCAGATGAGATATTCTCAGACAGTGAAAGTGATGACATCTGTCTGATGGCCATTGAGGAGGTAAACTCTTCTTTCTCTGTTGTTGCTCCTACACTAGCACAAGAGTTTTCAAGTTCCACTGAAAACAATCATTTTGACCTGATGGATTCTTTTGAGAATCGATGAAGGACTATCTTTGTTTTTGCAAGGATCGCTAAATAGAACTCAAGAGCGAATAAGAACCGAAAATTTGAAAATCTAAAATGGAAAGACTCTAGCAATATTGAAATCACTTCTCAATTAATGGGAGCTACTGATGAACTGGATGTTTTGAAAGTACAACTCTCGGAGAAAGAGAAGTTGACAATGTCCTTAACTGAAAAGCTAGAGAAATCCACTGAAGAAATTTAGCTAATCAGAACTGAGTTCAATGACCTCTCTGAGAAGCATAAAACTCTACATAACTGTGAGGATAATGCACAGAAGAAGTTAATTCTATTGAATAATGCATCTAATGTAATAGATGAAATTCAGAGTTACCAGAGATCTGTGACTATAAAAACTGGATTAGGATTTATTCCAGGGGGAACCTCACAATTTCATCTAAATGTTGCATCAAGTAGCAAGAAGACTATCTTTGTAAAACCAGTGGCACCTACACTTCAAGCTGAAGTAATGCCCAAGGTTGTAGACAAGGGAAAAGGACCTATGGTCTCAAAAAAACCGAATGATCGGGTTAGAAGCCCCAAACCTCGGTGAAGGCTAGAAAACCCGAAGCGATCGATTGGAAAGTTCCGAGCAAGTACTTCAAAGCCTCGGGCTAAGAATGCAAACACGAAAGGCTCCACATGAACCATCGGAGGAATCCTCGGATGAGAAACACTCACCGAGACATTCTCAATGAAGAGACCAAGTCCTCGGTATCTTTGAAAGACCAGATTTCAAAGACAGCAAACCTGAACCCCACTTGCCTATGGGTAAAGGTTACCCGACCCGAAGTCAACAAAGATTTAGGCCAAAGACAAAAAGCCTAAGCAAATGAAAAGAAGGCTGAACCAAAGAAGAATTCAAAGGCACATATTCATGCTAAAGCCAAAGACACATATCTAAAACGCTAAGGCACCCAGAGTAGTGGATGTATATGTTGATGTTTATGGAAGACAAATTAGCCACTCTAAAGTGATTAGAGTTGTCGAAAGATTTGGATTCGAAAGGTACATCTAACCTTGTAGGACCCTACACAAATTGGGTACCTAAGAATTGATCTATTTTTCGGGGAGGAAAACAAGGGCCTTCGAATCGACTAAAGATCACATGACACCGATGAGCGAGAGATGAAAAAAAGCTCGATGTATGGTATCTTGACGGTGGATGTTCAAGACATATGACAGATACAAGAAGATACTCGGTGACTATGTTGAACAAAGAGGCCCTGAGATCACTTTTGGAGATAACTCAAGGGATGGTGAAGGATATGGAACTTTGGAAGTCGACTCGATTCATATCCATGGTGTTTCATATGTATCGGATTGAAGCATAACTTGCTTTCAATTAGCCAATTACGTGATAAAGGTTTCAATGTTGAGTTCTCTAAGAACTTATGTTTTGTGAAAGATGATACATCACGAAAGTATTCTTCGACCGGGTACAAGAAAAGGGAATGTGTATCTTGGCGATTGGAGTTCAACTCCTAAAGATACATGTTTAGTTGCTAAAAGTTCCCGAGATACCGATTGTTAGTTATGGCATAAAAGAATGAATCACCTAAATTTCAAAACCCTGAACAAACTTGCAAGATTAGCTCTTGTGAGAGGGTTGCCTAATGAAGTGTTCAGTAAGGAACATATTTGTGATGTGTGCCAGAAAGGAAAACAAATAAAAGCATCATTTAAAAGCAAAGTAGAAGTTTCTCTTGATGAGAATACTTCGATTCATTGCATATGGATCTTTTTGGTCCTATAACACTGTGACCACTAATGGCGGGGAAATACACATTGGTAGTAGTTGATGACTACTCAAGATATACTTGGGTCATATTCTTACTCAGCAAGAAAGAGACTCAGATAAAGCTGCCAGAGTGTGGTCAAAATCAGATCTGACAAAGGAACTGAATTTATAAATCATATCATATCTGATTATTGTGCAGAGAATGTAATTTCACATGAAACATCACGGTCAGAAGGACCCCTCAACAAAATGGTGTTCTTTGAAAGAAGGAACAAGACTACGAAAAGAAGTGCAAGAAGGACAATGATAGTGAAGGTCGATATTCCTAAAAGGTTTTTGGGTGGTATCAACCTTTGCATGCTACTCTCGTAACAGATCCATGCTGACCAAGAGTCAAGGCAAAACACCTTATGAGCTTTGGAATGAAAGGAAGCCTCTTGTTTTTTTCTTTCTTTCGTGTGTTTGGTTGCAAGTGTTTCATACACAATAATGGTAAAGATCGGTTGAAAACATTTGATAGTAAAAATTTAATGAAGGAATATTCTTAGGATATTTCAAGTCGATAAAGCTTTCGAGTTTACAACTATAGGACTCTTATTGTGGGGGAAACACCTCATGTTGTTTTTGATGAATCTACTTGTGTTCGGAAGAAACGGGAACATGATCTTGAGATGAACCGACTAAGAGGATCACTAGATTAAGCACGAAAGCAGAAAGATAAATCATCATTTGAACGAGAAAAGAAAAGCCGATCCACATCCTATGATTGGGTGACTCGAGACTTCGAATAAAGAAGTTCGGGATGGAAATCGGGATGGTGAGACTCGGGAAAGCCAACACTCCAAAAAGGTGACCAATCTGAACACACACGATTCGGACTTCGGTATGTGATGCCAATGAAGATGTGGTCTGGTGAGGCAAATTCTGAATCTATCAACCAAAGGGGAACAAATGTCTCGACAATTTCGAATAGAATTTTCCCCGAGGAAGATGATTCCTTTCTCCTTTTCTTTTGTTCCTCGAAGTTTCTTGATTTAATCGAACCTAACATTTCAAATGTTGAGGATATTATTGAAGGGGAACATCAAGAAGGAAATGGTTAGATAGTCATCCGACAAGTCGATTGTGGGTGATCTAACTGAAGGAGTCAAAAAAACAAGAAGGTTCCATGGTGAGAGTGCACTATTCTGCCGCTTCCTATCGGAGAAAGAACCTCTTTTGAGATTGGTGAAGCTCTACAAGATTCTCATTGGATGATCTAGCTATGCAAGATGAGATGGTGAATCAATTCTCAAGGAATGAAGTATGGGGGAATGTGGTAGATAGACCGAGAAAGGCACAATGTCATTGGAACCAAGTGGGTTTTCAAGAATAAAAGAGATGAAAACAACAACATTGTGAGAAACAAGGCAAATTTAGTTGCACAAGGTTATTCCCAAGAAGAAGGCTTGGATTATGATGAAACCTTTGCACTGTTGCAAGACTAGAAGCCATCAGATTGTTTCTTGCATATGCCGCCCACATGAAGTTCACGATCTATCAAATGGATGTGAAAAGTGCATTTCTGAGCGGTGTGCTTAAAGAAAGGGGTTTATGTGGAACAACCTCCCCGGTTTCAAAAGCAGAATGATCAAGTTTGAGGCTCGGAAAAGCTTTGTATGGTCTCAAACAAGCACCCGGAGCATGGTATGATACTCTTTCACGTTTTTCTTCTTGACCATGGTTTTGTCAAAAGAAGCATTGATAGAACCTGATTGGGGATAGAGGATGGGGAAGATATCTTGCTAGTTAGGATATATGTTGATGACATCATTTTTGGATCTCCAAACCATCAATTTGTGTGAAAAGTTTTCAACAACGATGAAAGGCAAGTTTGAGATGTCAATGATGGGAGAGATGAATTTCTTTCTAGGTCTTCAAGTGAAACAATCAAAGGAAGGAATATTCATCAACGAGCAAAGTACACACGAGATCGATTGCTAAATATGGTGTACAAAATTGCAATCTGATTAGGATTCCTATGAATACTAACTACAAGATGGATCCCGATTACGAAGGCCGTCGGTAAGCCATCCGATTATAGAGGAATCATTGGATCATTGTTCTATCTTATAGCAAGTAAGGCGGATATAACATTTCTTTGTTGGGATATGTGCAAGATACCAAGCTAATCCTAAAAATTTAGTCACATGGAGGTCGCCAAAAAGATCTTGAAGTATCTTAAGGGCCGCGATGAATAGAGGATTATGGTATCGGTGATGATAACCTTTAATTAGCGGTTACTCGGATGCGATTATATGGAGGTTGCAGGATTGACCGGGAAGTCCACTTGGGGAACTTGTCAATTTCTAGGAAATGGCGATATCTTGGTTTTCGAAGAAAGCAGGACCTCGGTAGCAACAAGTACTCTTTGGAAATTTGAATACATGGCTGCAAGAAGTTTGTTGTGCTTTCAGATTCTTTGGCTCGGATAACAATTAAGGGATTATAAAGTTGTAGCCAATGAAGTACCAATATTTTGTGACAATAATAGTGCCATTCTTTATTTCACAAAATCGGTATTGCACACCGGATGTAAGCATGTGGATATCGAGACATCACTTCATCGGAGATCATGTCGAGAAGAAGGACATAAGGATGGAGAAAATTCACAGCGATAAGCAGAGGTGATATCTTGACTAAACCTTTGCATTTGAATCAAGATTTCGGGAACTTTCGATTGAATTAGGGATGTTAGAACCGGTGTATAGAGTAAAATCGAAAAATTGAAGGTTTTCGGATGCATGAAGTTTTTCTCGAATTCTCTTGAAGCTCAGGATAAAATGGAAATCTTCGAATCGAGTCTCGAAACTTCAGATTCTTGAAGGTCATTGCTTCAAGAAGAGATATCTTGAACCAATTCAAGATTTCGAGATTATCTTGACATTTTATCAAAGTCGATTTTCGATAAAGACTGATAAAGAGAAATTAGTCTGAAGAAGTAATGACTCATGCGACTCATTTATTGCTCAAGTAAAACTCAGTAATCATTCGCAATAAATACAAAACACCTGAGGAATGTTTTTGGGCGGGATCGTTTTGAATTCCGAAGAAGGTCAACAGTCATTTAATGCTCTGCTACATTAATGACCAATGAGGATATTTTAGCGGCTTACTTTTCGGAGATCGTCGGTTCGTATACCCGATTAATCGGTGATTAATCTCATCCATTGTTTTTCACCTAACCAACACGATTCCCCACGATCTCGAAGCTATATAAACCCCAATAAGCCATTCAAAGCCAAAATTTTATCAAACCCTTCGTTCCCAAATCCTCTGCAAATAAATCCCCTTTGCCAGAAATTCCCAAAACCTAAAGCTTCATTTCTTCAATCAATCTCTAAAATGGCCCCAACCTTGTTCGAGAGATTAGCCGAAACCAACAAGCTGTGGTACGAGTTCGTTGTCTCACTTGAAAGCACAACCAACTCAAAGCCAGAAGAGGAGGCTCTGCGATATGATTCGGTGGCTAAACTCACCCCAACTAATCATGGCCGACCCGGACGGGAGTTTGCGAAAGAGGTAATCGAGTTCATCTATAACCTGAAGATAGATGAAGAGGGTTGTATGCATTCTAAGTTAACTGTATCACATTTAGAGTAGTCGTCCAAATACATCGATTTTGAGAGGGATCTGTATATAGTTTCGAAAAATCTGAATGATGTTTTTGAGCTCTGTGATAGAGGAGAGGATCCTACGATGTATATGTCGGGAAGAGAGCAGGAGTACTTAGATAGGATTGCTGAGAATCCTGTTAAGTTTGAGGCGACATTGCATAAGAAGCACTTAAATCCACAATATCGTGTGTTGATGGATATTGTGAGTAAGAGCATCATGAGTCTTGCGGGGAGTTTTGAGCAGATCAGTACCCCGAAGCTCAGATTGATGGCGGCAATCGAGGCCTCACCCACCACAGACTTCAACTGGCTGAAGTTTTTGATTCAGACGGTGAGTGAAAGCGGACCAAAGTTTTGAAGAAGGGTGGCCAGGCGATCTCAATAAAAGGCAAGATCCACCATGCCACCAAAATTGCTTATATTTTGGAGATGTGCAGAGAGGAGGAGGATATCTTCGCCAATTCGACCCCATTCCCTAAATCCAAAATTCTCTTTAAACCCATTGGTGCAAAGAAGCAGACCATCAGGGGGAAGAGAGAAAAGAAGGTAGAATCACCGATTCTTGGTGAAAAAAGAGACTCAACAAACCGGGGGAAGGTTTTGTTGGAGGCAAAGATGGAGCAGGGTGCAAGAATAATGAAGCAGAAGAAATTTGCCCCAAAGCGCAGAAGATTGATGGTTCTCACTGATGAAGATGGTAGTGATTCTGAGAAGATTCAACCCGAGGGCCAAACAGCTCATAGTTCGCCATTGCAAGTTTTGGCTCAGGTTATCTCAAAAGGCACAAGAAACGGTGAGGAGGCGGGTCTTCTCGAGGTGCTTGAGACATCTCTAAGTTCGGATAAAATTTCTCGGGAAATTTTCAAAGGAACTCAGACCTCAGAGATTCCTATTGAAAAAGTGCCGGCTCGAGACGGCCCGGAAGAGCCAACTTCAGAACCCATCCGAGGAAGTGTCATTTCGGGACCCAGAACCCACTCGGGATCTGGAGGACTGTTGCACAACCCGGAGGAGGTCTTTGAGACTTCGGAGCAGAATATTCTTGATGAGCTCCTGAGTGATCTACTACTTGATCCCTCGTGAAGCTTCAAGCCCAAACGAAGAGCCCGAGATGGAAGAAGGGCGAGGTCAAGCGCGAGTGGAGGAGCAAGGGAAAGGTTCATTCTTGACCCTACTACGAGCTCGGCTCATACCCCGATCGCAAGGCGTTTTCTTGATTAAGGACAACTATATTCATCCTCAATCGGACTCTTCCCGAGATGCTTGATATTGCCTTTTCGGAGGGAAGGCCGGTGGAATGAGGAGACAACCTTTCTGACCGACTTCTCAGGGTTCAGAAGGACAAAGCTCAGGATGAAAAACTCCGATTTTGATGAGCTGGTTCAGAGGAAGTTAGCTGAAAGAAAAGCTACTGAAGTTGGTGCCCCAAGCAGCGGAGACAAATCTCAAGATGGAGATGGGGACCAACAGGGAGATGTTGAGAATCAGTCTCAGATGGAAAATGAGACTTCTGTTGCTGATCAACCTGAAATTGGTCAACCTCAGACTGAAGCTAGCACTCTTCAGGTACCTTTTGGCACTATTAACAATTATGCCAAAGTTACTGAAAGTTCTATCTTTAATTAAAGTGTCGATAAAGCGGTGAGGCTCGATTGGAGATCGAGCTCGAGAATGAAGCTGATGCTCAGGATGATCAAATAGCACAAAAGGGGCAGAAGGTTCCTGAGATTGATCTCACACCCTTGATGGAGAAACTTGAGAAGGTTGAGCCAATGATGATCAAGATTGCTCAGATGGAAGAAACATTGGCCAATCAAGCTCAACAGATGGAAAGTCTTAGTCACTCTCAGAAATTGGTGCTAATCCAAAACACTCGACCTCACGGATGACCTCCATGGAAGATAATTTGAATGAAAAGTGGAGGAGTCAAGGTTGAGCTCGATCTTTGAAATGAATCAGAAGCACCAGGAGTCAACTGCATTTCTAGAGGTGAAATTGGCAGAGAGGAATGAAGTGATGATTAAATCTGTTGTTGAGGAAATGAGCTCAGTGCTCATGACCAAGATAATGAGAGATGCTTATGAGTCTCTCTCGGCGGTTGCCCACTTATACGAGAAGAATTTTTACGTGGCCAAGAACCATCTAAGAAATTTGGAAGGCGAACAAGATCGAGATAGCGAGGAGAAGTTATTTGTGTGAGCAAAGAACAATATCACATGGACCAAACTCTCAGATTTCTTCCAAATTACGGTGCCAAGAAGGGGAAAAGGAAGGTGAAGACCTCAGGAAGTTCATGGCACGTACTTTGGAGAAGAAGGCTCAGAAAGATGCTGAGATGTATAATCTAGCCAAAGCCTCAAGAGAAGTCGAAGCTACTCGAGAAGTTGAGTTATTTCAGTAGAGAAGCCTATCTACACTCAAGTTTCGAGCAAACCATGCTTGATGTTGCAAGAGAGAAACCGAAAGTGCTAGAGCAAAGGTTGGAACAAGCCGGTATTTCCGCCGAAGCGCCTATGAAGAGGAAAGCCTTGGCGTTGTTCGCTTTGTAAGCAAACGTCGCGAAGGCTTCTAAGCCAATCAGAGAAAAGCGATTACGGATGATGAAGAAACAGAAGAATCTGAGTCTCAACCTCAGAAGAAAGTCTTCAACACGAGAGATGCTCTGAAGACACTCCAAATAGAACAAGCTAAGAAAGTTGCTGCTTCGGTCTCAGGAGCGTCTGTGATCAGAAAGAAGATAGGCGAAAAGCGAAGCGAAAAAAGAGTGATTTCGGGAAGTTTGTGAGCAAGAGGAAAGGAACATCAAAAGCACTAAAAAGTGGCCCCACGTTGATAAATGGATGCCTATCAAACTCAACGATATGTGGGAAGAAGTCAAGAGAACCTTACGGTTCAATTATGATGTTCTCGAGGGGAATGGAGAGGGAAAGCTCGGATCGAATGAAGCATTCATTGAATATCTCCTAACCTTCTATCCAAAGTATCTACAGGGCTGGATTAACCTTGCAGATGAAGGAGAGGTACAGATAGTAGCCCCTGGTCCATATTCCTATCCTCCTCCAAGACTTGGTAATGGCTTGGTAAATGAGAAGGATATTACTCAAGAGATTGCTCAAGATTATCTTTGGTCATTGGGGTCTAAGAAAACAATCCGGACATCATCAAGGAAAGAAATGAAATTTGAAGAAGAGATTTTTTTTGGAATGTTCGATCCGGAGGTGCCCGTGATGAAGTTGAGAATGAAGCAAATCAAGAGCGTAAGACCAAGAAGCCAAATCAAGATCAAGATCGAAGACTCGTAAGATTCTCGTAATCTTTAAATTTTTGTCTTTTTGATTTTGTTGATAAACTCATTGTAATCTGTAATGGGATACCAATCATCAATGAAGATTTATCATTATGCTCAAAAGATAATATCTCATTATCTTATTTACATGTCTTTTATTTTGATATGCCTGAATGAATGTCTCTGAACTGATTGTATGATTATATGGGAGAAATTGTTTAAGTATTTGGTAATGAACTATTTAAAGAGATTCATTACTGAAGAAATTGTTAAATGATTTAAATCAATTAGGAGACTCTCTGAAATTGTTGGGAGTTTTTCTGATTCAGGAAAATTGTTGGGAGACAATCAATCTTGTAATAGGATAAACTGAAACCTGAGTATAGGTTATATGTTTGTAACAAGATAGGTTTTTGGCATCATCAAAAAGGGGGAAATTGTTGGGAGATGAATTTAATAAAAGATATATGATTTTGATTTGATCTCAAAAACCCTGAGTATGACATGTTCAGAATGATCTTGATAGTTGAGTCAGGATTCAGTTTTAGAATATTCAGGATGTTATCTGCAGAATGTATAGTCGTGAGATATAGTTCGGAGATAGTCTTGAAGACTCGAGAGGATCTTGAAGGCGAAGATTCAAAGACGAAGATTGATTGTATCGGTCGATGAGACTCGAAGACTCGAAGACCACGAAGACTCGAAGACTCGAAGACGAAAAGATCAAGATCGAAGAATAAAGATCAAGAATACTGAAGGCACAATAATTCATGAAGACTTCGATAAAAATCTTTGAATCTTTCGATATGAACTGAATGTTCCGAGGCTCTGAATATATCTATCTGAAGGATGCAATACTGAGAAAGACGCGATTCTTTAGAAAGTTAGATATTGCCAAGACATTCAAAAGCAGACAAAAGGAACTAAGTTTGAAGTGTTGTTAAGGTTATATCAAACTCAGAGTTTGTAACCAAAAAGCCGTTGAAGGTGTCTATCTTTAATCGGAGACAAAAAGTCAAAAGAGAAGAAACCTTTGTACCATCATACGGGCAATCGACAATGATGGTCATTAAAAAAAGGATGTCGGATGTACAAAAGTTCGGATCGCAAAAAAAAGTAAAGACCGGCTACATGAAAGGCTATTGCCTAGAACGTGTTAGGGAGTTTCAAACCCTAAATATAGCCGTTTCTCACACACCATAAGAGGTAACTCACGAAGCTGTCTCTCCAACGGATAGTTTTCAAGAGTGACCTTGATGTATGCCTATAAATACTGGTGACCTTCTACATTGTAAGGTTACGGAAATTTATATGCAACTCAAGAGCTCAAACTTATTCTTGCAAAAGTTAAAGCTTTCGAAAAACTTAGAATTTCCCAAGTGCTTCTACATTGAAGAGAGCTCACTATACTAAGCCTAGCTTGATAAGAATTATCAAAGCTTAGTCGAGATATCCTAACCCTTTGCATTGTGCTTCATTGTAAAGGATATCTCATCTAGTTGAAACCAACGAGAAACCCCAAACCCTCGAGAAGGTAGTTGGAGTGTGTTTGTTGGTGAGAAGAGTTGTAAAGAGTTAGTAAACTACGGCGGAGTAGTCGAGAAAACTCTAGAGGAGAAGTTAGTAAGCTTCTGAGGGGTAGTCCGAAAGCTTGTTTGTGTTTGAGTAAGTAAACTACGGAGGTAGTCAGAAAACTCAAGGTCGGGTTGAGTAAGTAAACTACGTGGAGTAGTCAGAAAACTCAGGGCCGAGTTGAGTAAGTAAACTACGCGAGGTAGTCAGAAAGCTCAGAAGTTGATAGTGAATTTCTCTGAGGATCAGAGAGAGTGGATGTAGGAGCTTGAGTCTACGAACCACTATAATTGTTGTGTTCTTTATTGCTTTTCCTTATCGTGTCTAACTATTTGCATGGACTTGATTTTGAAAGCATACTTTTCACTGATATTAGTTGGAATCAATCCACTGAAGTTGCATGTAATTGAATCACAGCTTAATCACTATTTCATAAAGGGAAGGTTTTTAGCAAAGCTTAAAACGAGTATAAACTAAGGGCCAACCATTCCAAGACGGTTGAGTAGCTAGAAACAGAGATAGTTACCAAACCGAACTCTCATTTGAGGATTGATAAGTTAGTTATCGATCCAAGCAACTTCGGGATCTCTGAACTCGAGGACTCGGTTGGGATTATCGAGGTATCGAAAGCATTTCGGGATCCTTTGTCTCGATGAGACTTTGACTCAGAGCGATCTGTGCTTTCTCGAAACCGAATCTTAAGGATTATCTAACCCAAGTGACCTCAGTAAGAAAAAGTTTTAAAAACACTGAACACGTGTATTCCCCCCCATACACGTGTAAGACTCGTTTGCACCGGGACCAACAGATATTTTAAAAGTATCAATTGTTTACACTGAACAATATTGATATTGAGTTGCACGTTCACCTGTTGTATATAAAACTTTATCAAAGTATAATTTCTGCCCATTTTAAGTTGTCTTTCTAGAGAATAAATTGTTCATCCAAAATAATCTAGAAGAATTAATTATTATATTTTAATTTTGCCCTTTTATCCATATAAGTAAATAAAATGGTAAAAATTCATAGTATATATTTATTAATATTTCATGACTCTCTTAATTCGCGAGAAATTGTTAAACAAACAAAGTGAATAAGTGGTTAATTAGAAGAACACATGCATTTTCTTTGTCAAAAAGAAGTTTCATATTTCATGAATGTGCATTAAATCCTGGGTACATGGTTCCTCAGTGAAGTAATTAAGGGCCTCCACTTACTTTTATTTTTAATCATATATAAATTCAATGAAAATATTTTTAGAATTAATGTCTGTTTTAAATTTATTTTTATTTTTTTGAAAGGGTGTGTTTTAAAATTTTTAATTGTCAAAACTGGAACAGAAAAGTTAGTTGTAGCAATTAGAATGCATCATTTATACAAATGAGTTCTAGGTACATACCGTACATTGTTCAATTCATGATTAATAGGCACTTCATTTATTGAAAATTTTCAGATCTAAAATTGAATTTTTATCGCCTCTTCCTCCTCTTACTGAAACTTTGCATAGCTAATTCCGTTGTTACATTTTACTTTTTTTTTTTTCTAACTGAAATTTCTAAATATTGGACTATCTTTGTACAATTTTGCTTTGATAGAGTCTTGAAAATAGTTAGGTGATCATGATCCGTTGATTTACTAGTATAATATAAACAAGCTTGAAAAATGAAGTTTATGTTAAGTCAAAATAAAAATTGTAAATAGAGCTAGTCTCCTATGAAACTTGTTCACAGTATAAAATTATAATTATATAATTACACTTATACTTAATATTATAATATTTATTAATTAATATCATTATATTTTTAAATTAACACCATAAAATGCATGTGTGTGTAATGTTATGGTATTAATTTGTTTATTATAAGAGTAACGGTGTATGTTAATGAATATTATGATATCAATATGGATCATGAAAGAATTATATCTCATCTAAAAGTCCAAACTTATAAAAAAAATATAAAAATAATTTGTTTATTTAATTTTCCGGGATTTAATTCAAAATGGTCTCATAACTTTTTACCTTTTTTGATTTAGTCCCGTAATTATTTTTTGATACGATTTAGTCTTCTATTAAAATTGCTCAATTTTTGTCCCATAACTATTTTTTGAAATGCTTTAGTCTCATAACTACTAGAATTGCTCAAATTTTGTCCCCTAACTTTTTTTTTTTTTGGAATGATTTAGTCCCATAACTACTAGAATTGTTCAATTTTTGTTCTATTTTGCCGAAAATCTCCCAAAACGACGTTGTTTCACCAGCGTATCAGTCATGTGCCATTTTTAATTCGGGATTCCGAAGAAGCTCGTGTTTTAGTCACTAGTTTGCAAATTTTCATACCCTTGTCAATCAACTGAAATACACACCATTAATTAACAAAAAATGTATATATATTACTGAAACAAATCTAAAAGGGGGCGAGATTTTTTTTTCTTTTTCTTTTTAAGGAAGAAACGGGGCGAGATTAAATCTCCCCCAAATCTAGTATTAATTTCCCCAATATTAAACCCCAAATCCGCGAGAACACACTATAAATTTTCAGGTGTTTAAATTAGGTCAAATAAGTGCCTAAAAACACGAGCCTCGTCGGAATTCCCAATTTATAGTTGCACATGACCGACAAACTGGTGAAACAATGTCGTTTTTGGTGATTTTCGGCAAAATAGGACTGAAATTGAGCAATTCTAGTAGTCATGGGACAATGTCATTCCAAAAAATAGTTATGGGATGGAAATTGAGAAATTTTAATAGTTATGGGACTAACTCGTTCTAAAAAATAGTTATGGGACTAAATCAAAAAAGGTAAAAAGTTATGGGATCATTTTGGATTTAATTCCTAATTTTCTTAATACTCCCTCTCATTATGACCTGAATTCTCTTACTCCATCATAAAAAGAGGAGGCCCATTGAGTGGACAATTTAATATGGGTGGATGTGTGTGTGAGCCTGAAGACTCTGATACCATGAAAGAATTCATTATATCTAAAAGTCCGAACTTATAGAGATGTGTGAAATTAATCCGTTTATTTAATTTTCCTAACAAATCCAATTTCATACTGTGAACAAGTTTCATAGGAAAGTGCGTCTAGTAAAAATAATTATGTTTAAAAGTATATATGATTTTTCTAAATAATATTCTGAGTAAATGATTTTTTTTAAGAATGTGACATTATTTTTAAATTGTGTTAAATAAGGTAAGTAGGATGGGAAAGAAGCGTAATAGTTCAAGTGGTTTAAGCACTACTATATATAGGGATTAAATTCAAAATGATCTCATAACTTATCGCCTTTTTTAAAATAGTCCCAAGAAAGTTTGATTAACACAATTAGTCCCAATTTTTTTCGAATTGTACAATTTTAGTCCCAAAATTCGCCGAAAATCCGGAACAATACGAAACGACGTCGTTTCGTGTCATGTGCCAAACACGTGCGCCTCTTTCTCCGGCGAAATTGCTGACTGTGTTAATAATAATAATTTATATTTATTTTAAAGACAAATACAATTTTTTTTAATTTCCACGGCACTAATTCAACTAAAAAACTAAATCAATAATAATTAATCCCCCCAAATCATTTTCTTCCCCAAAATTGCGTTCCACCAGCCCATTCACCAATCTCGTCTTCTTCCCCAAATTTCTTTCAGGTTATAGAAAAAAATCATAACTTTCCCAAAGGCAAAAATCTCGGCGATTGAATCTCTGACAGTAGCATCTTTACCTCTTGTGAGCTTCCATCATGGGTTGGGAGACCAAAATTCTCCCCATCGATCGCAACATCAAATTCGATTCTCTACTCGCGAAGTTGATCTCTCTCTACGAGAGTGATAATATTTTTTTTAAATATCAGTTACCTGGTGAAGATCTGGATGCTTTGATTTCGGTGATGAACGATGATGATTTGGAGCACATGATGTACGAGTATGAGCGGCGAGATTAAGGAATTTCATTTTTCAGACTTTGAATCAAAGCTTGAATTCCTCGACTCGAAGCTTCGGCTCAGAGAAGGAGGGGTTCGTTGAGGCGCTGAAATAATTACTCAACCGTCTTCGGTGTCTTCTGCTGCGCCACATGTTGGGATTATACTAGAAAGTATGCTTTTTACTTTGTATAATCGAAACTGAATTTTCAGACTTATTTACTGAAATAAATTGTTTATCACTGATGCTTTAAATATTATCGAATGTTACATATATTTACTGCATAACTGTTCAATAAGTTGTACGTGTTACATTATAGTTAATTTAGTGATACCAGCTCACAGAAGATTAAATTAACGGTCCCTTGTAACTAAAAGTACGCCATTCACGACCTAGATGGAAATGAACAACCCATCGTGAAAGGTTGAAGTGTAAGGCTCAGATTGACTTGTCTTGACCAAGAGATTACACTAGTGCATGACTGATGCACTGAATAGGACCTACAGGAGGACAAATTCTTCAGAACTGAACAAGGAAGAATTAGACCTCAGTGGTTCGTTATTTCTTAATCTTCGTTCCTTAAATAGGATCAAGTGTGATTGGCAACTATTGCTTTGACTTATCATGGGTAGAGAATCAACGAGATTCAATACTTTTTATCTTGGGCAATATTATTAGTCAAATGTGATTGCTAAAATTTAAAACGAAGAATCGTGTGCAAGTACGCTTGTTTGATTTGCCCCCTTGGGAGGTTCATAAGCTTTATCATACCAAATCTTGCAAGTAGAATTAGTTTCCGGTATGGATAATAATGTTGAACCGTTCCTTGACCAAGGATAAAAGATATTAATTAATGGAAAGCTATTTCAGTGGCTTGAATTAATTAATGGGCTAGATAATCTTAAACACGGGAAATAATAACCGGGAGCCATATTGACTGTAATATGAGTTAAGATGGATAGTGCAATATTAATTATGTAGTGGGATTAATTAATATTTATGGGCTTGAATAATATTGTGGCTCAATATTAGATATTCAAGGTCCATTAGAAGGTCCAATCTTAATTCTCCTAAAGGCCCCCTAAGTAGCCCAACATATAGTCCAATAACTGAAAAGGTGATTAAAATAAAATAAATATTGTTGCTTATTTTTCCAGGAAAAATTCGAAAATTATGGATAAGTTGGGAGAAAGATTTTCTTTGAATTTTGTTATGGAATGAAGATATGTATTCTTGGAATACAAGATTATCTCATTAAATTCAAGAAATCTCCCACTTGATTAATTCATAATAGTTTTTCGAAAATTTGAAAATAAGGGGCAAGAAAGATTTTCTTGATTTTCTTGAAAAGATATTATGGAAGATATGTATTTCTTGAAATACAAGAATATCTCATAAATTCAAGAAGATCCAAATCTTGGATTCTTGGCACCCTATATTTTCGAAATTTACCATAAAATAGAGTGGGTGGGATTTTTGTGGAATATTATAATTATGGGAAAAAGAATATATGAGATATATTCAAGATTTCTTGGAGATCAAGAAAAGATTTTCCCACATTGTTTTATCACAAAATTTCGTCCACTTCATGCTCTATAAATAGGGGATGATTCTTTCATTCCCAAGTACAATTTCATGTGCTGGAAAAATTAGTAAATCCACAAAGGTGGTGCAACATAATTTATTTCCTTTTGTTAAATCGTTCACAAGAGTCCTTCCACCGGATAGTCGAGCGAGGACTAAGGGAATACTTGGGAAGTCCTTTCGGTTAGTCTATTCAGTCATACCGTTGCCATCCCAAGAGGTACGTTCACGTAAACTCGTAGAATTCTGCATGCGTAGGTTTTACGTGAATTATTATATGTGTGATATGTTGTTGGATTATTATTTGAATTAATATAGGATTAATTCATGCTAGTAATAATTATAAGAATTAAATTTGTATTTAAATATTCACCCCGAATAGATCTGTGCAACTTATTCCCCAACAACTGGTATCAGAGCCACGGTTTCGGGCTCTGAATTTTTTTAAATTGTAATTTAATTTGTTGGCATTAAATTTGAAATTGGATAATAGAATTGCTAGATCTGTTTTGCAGGTATCCAATTGTCATGGAATATAATGTGTTTATTTATTCATGCATATAAATTGTGGTTTTTTAATTCGATTCGTTCGGATTCGTTTTGCCTCGTGAGAAAATCCACGAGTAGATTAAGATTTGTTTGATTTGATCAATGTAATTGACTAGTCTAGATCTAGGTTTATTTATTTTTTGTAAATAAATTTGTAACCGAATCGAAAACGAGACGGAGCGAAGAATTAAAGGACAAAATCGAAGCGCAAGGGCGTGGCGGCGTCGCGTCGCGTGTGAACGGCCAAGGGAGGCACGCGATGCGACGCTGGCATGCACGCGACCTGGGGCGAGCGCCGCCGACAAGGGCGCTAGGCGCACCTAAAGAATGTGAGCTTAAGCAGGCGGGCGGAGGCCGATCGTCTTGTGGCCTGTGAGACGCGTCTTGTAGTCTTTGAAATCTGCATGGCGAGCAATTTGGCAGTGCGTGCCGTGAATCTGTGTGATTCTGCTGTCATGTCGCTGTCGAACCCTCGAAATTTGTCGGTTTGTGAAGGCCACGACCACCGAAAAGCCTTCTGAGGCTTGAACACAATCAAGTGGTCAATTTGGATCACGGAGCATCGTCCGCTTGTATTGCTGGCGTGGCGTTCGAGATGGAGTATTTTTTGAGACGATCGAGTGGGAGAAATTCAAAGGCGGTGTTTCTTCAAGATCAAGCCAAGAAAAATCAAACCATGACAATTGGATAATTTGTGCCCAATATGTTTATTTTTCTGTTTTGCTTGATTTATTTTGTGTTATCTTATACTTTATTTAATTTGTTTAAATGTGTTTGCATGAGAGTTGCCCAAATGAAAAATCTCACCTTCAAAATTACTAAGTATGTTTAAATAATTAATTGACAATTTTATTCAGGATAATAAAATTGAATTAATTTTGACCTCCATGATTTATTTATTTGTGAATTTTTTTGGAGAAATTCCCCCCACGGGACGGTCAAAAGATAGTTTTCACATGAATGAATTCCAAATGGATGATTGTGGGTTATTACTAGTGGCGACGATGACCCTCCCCACGAGGCTCGTTCAAAATGAAATAATAATCATGTATTTAATCATGGTTATTACTTAGGTATAAAATTGATATGCATATACTTCCCGAAGTCCCTGTCAATTTTATATTGGTCAAGTGGGAGCCAACTATTAATCTGGATATTAAAGGTTTGTAACTGTTCTTGTTTGTAACCTGCTTGAATGTGTTTAAATAATGACCCACCTCACGTGGCTTATTTAAACTGTTTTGAGATGTTGGCTGATTCATGTTCATATTTTTTTTAGATTTTAAATATGATGCATGTGATCGAATCTTGTGATATACTTGTGCTTATGCATATAGTTATTTATTTCAGTTCAGCATGTCGTTACCTTTTAATCCACTGTTATTATAATTAAAGTCAATACAATATGGAAACTATATTGATTGGAAAATTATAATTGTCCTAACTGCACAAAAGCACAAATGGATTTTTGACACACCAAAATCAGATGAGCCAACTGACGAGTCAAAACATGCGGGACTCGTCAGATCACCTTGCGAGAGATGTCATCGCTGAAAATGGTGGAGGGCAAACCCGTAAGGGATTACGTCCTCAAAATAGATGGCCCATCTGAACAAACTTGAGATTCTGAGTGCAGATTGTAATCTGGAGACTCAGATGAATTTGGTACTTCACTCTCTGCCCAAAAGTTTTTGAGCATTTTGGCCTCGCTAGCTGATTTGTTGCAAGCTTTTGGTCTCGGCAGAGATGATGATGGGGCACCAAACTCAAAGCTTTGACGGCAAGTGGTCCGTCTTCATCTTCTAGGCCAAGGGAAGGCAAGATAAAGAAGAGGACCAAAAGCCATAAGCAATTAAACTCAACTGTTGCCAAGGGCAATGGTAAGATGAGGAATGCTTGTGATGTCAAGGAAAATCCAAAGAGGAAGTGCTTAAGTTGCGGTGAGAGAGGACAGTGGAGGTTTTGCCTGTTCCAACCCCAAAAGGGATGGAAAGAAAGGTAATTCTCATGCACTAGTTGTTGAAACTTGTTTAGCGGCGTATACTACCCATTCGTGGGTGGTTGATACGAGATCCACTAATCATGTTGGCTTCACGGGTTCAAACTGATCCGGCAACTTAGTGGGAGTGAGATCCTTATCACACTGGGCGACGTTACGAAAGTAGCAATTATTGCAATGCTACGTAAGTGGCAGACATTGCAATGCTACGATAGTAACCATTATTGCAATACTACGCAAGTAGCAGACATTACAATGCTACATAAGTAGTGGTTAAAGCAGTGGGAGAAGTGCACCTATCTTTTGAAGATAAAGTTTTTTTTTAGATTATCTTTATGTTCCTAGTTTTAGAAAGAATTCACTTTTAGTTTCTAAAATTCGATTAAAGGACACTAAGTTTCTTCTAATAAGAATGACATCATTTCTTGAAATGATGAGTGTATCTGTTACGGGACATTGATGGAAAATCTCTATACAATTAACTGTGCACACCACTCACGAAATGCATCCTATAACACATCAACTATTTTCGACAAAAGAAAAGTGAACGAGACACTTCTTTGGCATCTAAGATTGGGTCATATAAATCCAAAGAGGATCCAAAGGTTGGTGAAAGACGGTTCACTGAAGTCTCTCCAAGTTGAACCAATTCCAACCTGCGAATCATGTTTGGAGGGTAAAAATGACCAAGAGGGCATTTGGAGCCAAGGGGAATAGGGCCAAAGAAGTGTTAGAGATCGTTCACACAGACGTATGTGGTCCAATGTCAACCAAACTAAGAGGAGGTTATGAGTATTTTGTCACTTTTATTGATGATAACTCAAGGTACGGTTATATTTTCCTTATGAAGCATAAAACTGAGACCTTTGAGAAATTCAAAGAATTTAAGGCTCAAACAGAGAATCATAGGAAAAAACGTATCAAGTCTCTACGATCTAATCGTGGAGGCGAATACCTCAGCAATGATTTTTTGAACTACTTATCTGATGAAGGGATTGCATCCCAGCTCACTGCACCCGGAACCCCTCAACAAAACGGGGTTGCAGAGCGAAGAAACAGAACTCTTTTGGAAATGGTTAGATCTATGATGAGTTATGCGGATCTTCCCAAGTCGTTCTGGGGTCATGCCTTGGAAACAGCAGCTTACATTCTGAACTTGGTGCCATCCAAATCGGTTCCCAAAACTCCCAAAGAATTGTGGACCGGGCGCAAGCCTAGTATAAGACACATGAGAATTTGGGGGTGTCTGGCCTACGTGTTGGACAAGGAAGCCGGTAAATTGGATCCTCGATCAGAATTAAGGTTGTTTGTAGGATACCCCGAGGGAACAAAAGGGTGTATGTTCTATGGTCCCGAAGATCAAAAGGTGGTCATAAGCACCCACTTTAGATTTTTGGAAGAAGACTATATGAACAAAAGAAAACCCAGAAGTGAGATTACCTTAAATGAGCTAAGAGGGCAAACCTCAATGCCAACTGTACTAAATGGTATACCAAAAGACACACTTTCACAACCGGAGCCTCGTCGTAGTGGGAGGGTTGTAAGACAATCCGAGAGATTCATGGGAATAGGAGAGTCCTCGAACTTGATTCCCGGACAAGACGAATCAGACCCATGGACATATGACGAGGCACTCCAAGACAAGGATACAGATTCTTGGCAAACATCAATGAAAGCCGAAATGGGTTCTTTATTTCATAACAGAGTGTGGGAGCTAGTCGAACCACTTAATGAGGTCAGACCCATTGGATGCAAGTGGGTATATAAGAGAAAAAGAGGACCGGACGGGAGGGTTGAAACCTTCAAAGCAAGACTAGTAGCGAAAGGTTATACTCAGAAAGAAGGGATCGATTATGAGGAAACTTTTTCGCCAGTAGCCATGCTTAAGTCCGTCCGTATTCTCTTATCGATTGCTGCACATTTCGACTTTGAAATCTGGCAAATGGATGTCAAGACAGCTTTCCTTAACCGAAGTCTTGATGAAGAGATCTATATGCAACAACCCCAAGGTTTCATTGAAACAGGCCAAGAACACCTAGTTTGTAAGCTCAAGAAGTCCATTTACGGACTCAAACAGGCATCCAGAGCTTGGAACCAATGTTTTGATCATGTTATAAAGTCTTATGGGTTCGATCAAAACGAGTTTGAAAGTTGTGTGTATAAAAAGTGTGTTGGGCGCATTGGTATTCTTAGTACTATCGTAGATGACATTCGATCATCGGGAACGATGTGAAGGTGTTATTAGACGTAAGGGCATGGCTTTCAAAAGCAGGTTTGATATGAAAGACTTAGGGAAGCCGGACACATCCTTGGGATCAAGATCACTTTCGAGATCGCAAGAAAATGATGATCGGGTTATCATAAGCTTCATACATAGACATTGTCTTGAAACACTTCAAAGATGCAAGATTCCAAGAAAGGCCCGTACCTTTCGGGCATGGAATCCATCTATCGAAAATGTCCCTAAGACGCAAAAAAGGAGATAGATGACATGAAATGTATTCCTTATGCTTATTTGTCGAAAGTTTTATGTATGCAATGTTGTGTACGAGACTGGATATCTGCTTTTTGCCGTAGGCATGGTGGCAAGATATCAAAGTAACCCGGGGAAAGAGCATTGGACGACAGTTAAAAATATTCTGAAGTATTTGAAAAGAACTCGGGATAGAATGTTGGTTTATCAGTCAGATAGTCCAATCCCCATCGGTTACACGGACTCAGATTTTCAATCAGACATAGACTCCAGAAAATCTACCTCCGGTAGTGTGTTTTGCATGGGGAGGAGCCGTGACATGGAGAAGCGTCAGCGCATAAATCGTCGCTAATTCTACCATGGAAGCGAATATGTAGCACAAGCTAGCGAAGCGAAGCGTGAAAGAAGCGGTTTGGCTCAAGCACTTCCTAGTGGACTTAGATGTGGTTCCGAATTTGCCCAGCAGATTCACTGTTTATTGTGATAATGCCGGAGCAATTGCAAATTCAAGGGAACCAAGAGCCCACAAAGCCAGCAAACACAATGAAAGGAAATACCATCTTATACGAGATATCATTAAGAGAAGAGATATAGATGTGTCAAAGATAGCGTCCGAAGACAACCCAGCGAGATCCATTCACAAAAGAGTGCGCCTCTGAATACATTCGAGAGACATGTGGAAGGAATGGGTGTCAAGACCGTTGCCAATCTGCTTTGAGTATAAGTGGGAGAAATTATTAGGTTCGTGTAGGTGACATTAGATGTCACGGACTACACGAGACATGTTGTAGTATACTTAAAAGCAGACTTTGAGTATAAGTGGGAGATTGTTGGGATTATACTAGAAAGTATGCTTTTTACTTTGTATAATCGAAAACCGAATTTTCGGACTTATTTCTTGAAATAAATTGTTTATCGATGCTTTTAAATATTATCGAATGTTACATATATTTCTTTGCATAACTGCAATTCAATAAGTCGACGTGCTACATTGTAGTTAATTTAGTGATACCGGATCACGAAGATTAAATTAACGGTCCCTTGTAACTAAAAAAACGCCATTCACGACCTAGATGGAAATGAACAACCCATCGTGAAAGGTTGAAGTGTAAGGCTCGATTGGCTTGTCTTGACCAAGAGATTACACTAGTGCATGGTGATGCCTTTGAATAAGACCCTCTGGGAGGACAAATTCTTGAATCGAACAAGGAAAAATTAGACCCCGGTGGTTCATTATTTCTTAATATTCGTTCCTTAAATAGGATCACGTGTGATTGGTAACTATTGCTTTGACTTATCATGGGTAGAGAATCAGCGAGATTCAATACTTTTTATCTTGGGCAATATATTATTAGTCACGTGTGATTACTAAGATTTATCTGAAGAAGAATCTTGTGCAAGCACGCTTTGTTTGATTTGCCCCTTGGGAGGTTCATAAGCTTTATCATATCAAATCTTGCAAGTGGAATTAGTTTTCGGATATGGATAATAATGTTGAACCGATTTCCTTGACCAAGGATAAAAGATATTAATTAATGGAAAGCTATTTCGGTGGCTTGAATTAATTAATGGGCTAGATAATCTTAAACACTGGGGGAAATAATAACGGGAGCCATATTGATCGTAATATGGGGTTAAGATGGATAGTGCAATATTAATTATGTAGTGGGATTAATTAATATTTATGGGCTTGAATAATATTGTGGCTCAATATTAGATATTCAAGGTCCATTAGAAGGTCCAATCTTAATTCTTCTAAAGACCCCCTAAGTAGCCCAACATATAGTTCAATAAATGAAAAGGTGATTAAAATAAAATAAATATTGTTGCTTATTTTTCCAAGAAAAATTCGAAAATTATGGATAAGTTGGGAGAAAGATTTTCTTTGAATTTTGTTATGGAATGAAGATATGTATTCTTGGAATACAAGATTATCTCATTAAATTCAAGAAATCTCCCACTTGGTTAATTCATAATAGTTTTTCGAAAATTTGAAAATAAGGGGCAAGAAAGATTTTCTTGATTTTCTTGAAAAGATATTATGGAAGATATGTATTTCTTGAAATACAAGAATATCTCATAAATTCAAGAAGATCCAAATCTTGGATTCTTGGCACCCTATATTTTCGAAATTTACCATAAAATAGAGTAGGTGGGATTTTTGTGGAATCTTATAATTATGGGAAAAAGAATATAGGAGATATATTCAAGATTTCTTGGAGATCAAGAAAAGATTTTCCCACATTGTTTTATCACAAAATTTCGTCCACTTCATGCTCTATAAATAAGGGATGATTCTTTCATTCCCAAGTACAATTCCATGTGCTGGAAAAATTAGTAAATCCACAAAGGTGGTGCAACATAATTTATTTCCTTTTGTTAAATCGTTCACAAGAGTCCTTCCACCGGATAGTCGAGCGAGGGCTAAGGGAATACTTGGGAAGTCCTTTCGGTTAGTCTATTCAGCCATACCGTTGTCATCCCAAGAGGTACGTTCACGTAAACTCGTAGAATTCCGCATGCGTAGGTTTTACGTGAATTATTATATGCGTGATATGTTGTTGGATTATTATTTGAATTAATATAGGATTAATTCATGCTAGTAATAATTATAAGAATTAAATTTATATATAAATTATCACCCCGAATAGATCTGTGCAACGTATTCCCCAACACCACAACCGCAACCTCTGGTTAGTAATGTTGATTTTTTGTTTGGATTGGAGAAAGTAAATGCGATGGCTGCACAGGCTTCGATGCAACATCCGGTGGTTGGGAGAGTTCTGGAGGTTGAGGATCCGGTTTATGTTCCTAATTCTGATGAGAGGTTTATGAGATTAGATCCGATGTAGAAGCACATTCAAGATTTGCAGAGGCTGAGGCTGGAAGAGCATCAAGGAATCCAACGCAGGAAATCAGATCCGAATTTCTCCGGCAGATTAACGGGCGAAGAGTATTACAAGGCACAAGAAAAAGGACCACCGCCGGCGATTTAGGGCGGCGGCGGTCCTTACTGGACCGATAAGCAAGTTCCGGTCGGAGTCTTTCTGGCGAGCTTCGGCAACAACGAACAGTCGTATTTACATGATTTAATAATTATTGATTTAGTTTTTTAGTTGAATTAGTGACATGGAAATTAAAAAAAATTGCATTTTTCTTTAAAAATAAATATAAATTATTGAATTTTGGGACTAAAATTGTACAATTCGAAAAAATTTGGAATTAATTGTGTGAGTCAAACTTTGTTGTGACCATTTCAAAAAATTTAAAAATTATGAGACCATTTTGAATTTATTCCCACTACATATATCATGAGGTTATGATTCTGAGTTATTTTTTGTCCTTTAAAAAAACTAGGTGAAATGTAAAAAATTATCATTCTACATTGGAAAATGTGCATCATATTATGCACATTTTATACAATAAATGGTGATCTATTACCCCCTCGTTCCATAAAGAGATTTTGTGTCATCGTCCTAGAAGTATATCAAAGCATATTGACTAACTCACATTTCAAGTTCAAATACCGCTCAAAGCAGTTATACTCATATTAAATTGAAGTACGATCCTATAATATGTATATATGATTTTTTTTTTCTTTTCTATGTTATAATATTGGACACTACTATTTGAGTTGAGCGGTTGCATTACGTGAGAAGAAATTCAACAAACCGTATAATTGCACGTTTTGGTTCTTTTGGGAAAGAAGCTTTTTCATCTTTTAGATTAGATGCTTTGAGCCATTTGACTTTTAGACTCGTTCTTTTTCCCTCTTGGATCACCACACCCACATGGTGTGTTTCTTCACTTATAATTCCATTCTTTAGTTTAGTACCTCTCTTGCTATTTACAATTTTTTTCTCTTCATCTCAACTTTATTACAAAAGCAAATATTTTTAATTATAAATCACCAAATCGGACCGCAAAGCATAACTAATCCCTTGTGGATAATTAAAAATCCCCATCTTGGAAAAATTGCAATATTTTGCTACCATACATTTTTATTTTGTATACATAATACTAGTTTTTAAACAATGAACTAGATTTAGCTAGAATGAGGTAATCATGTAATTTACGATGGAACTTTTCTTTTCAAAAGAAGTATTCAAAGGAATTTATGATCAGGAAGAAGGATGATGGTGCTATATATATGTAACAAAATAATGAGTTTTCTCATTATCTAAAATCTTAATCAAGTATTGGACATAAGTGATACTCCCTCCATTTTTAACTTGTTGGATGTTTTAGGATAGCGTTCTTGTTTAAAAGTATTTGATATTTTAGCAATTTTTGCCCGATTTTGCCCTTAGGTTATGATTCCCCCTAAAATCAGGGTAATTAGTGTAAAATATATAATCTTATTTTTAGGGTAATTATTTTTCATCTCTTCATAGGTTATGATTCCCCCCAAAATTAGGGGTAAAGTTTGTGATTAAGAAAGTGATCAAGAAAGGAGGAAAATGATAAATTGATAGATTCCAAAATTGTTGGACCCCATGTTCTTCATGGATTGATGATTAGGGTTTGTTAGGTATGATTTTCCATGTGTATAGATAAAAGGTGAGCCGTGAGCCCCCATCTTCTCTTTCGATCCTTCTTTAGATCATTCAAACAAGCTTTTTGGGAGTTATATTTATACATATATGAACTATTGATGGCAGCTTTATCCCCTTTCTCCCACTTAAGTGCATGTGTGCGACATGTTACTTACTCCACTCTACCCTATTAGGTTTTACTTTTTGTTTCTTCTCATGTCATCTCTTTGATTAATATTTGTAGACACTATTTCATGGGAGAAAGAGTCCAAATATATTAAAACAAAATGAAAATCGAAGGTAAGTCATTACATACATTTAGATAGGGGGTGTTAGCATATAAGGTGGAGATGGTAGGAACATTAAGTATTTTTAAAGTTGTCCTCTCATATTTTTTAACTTCTGAGAAATGATTTTAAATTGTGAGTGGAGTTTACAAATATCATCTTAATTGAATCTATAGTTAAGAGTTATACGGCCCCATACTAAAATTTATTAAGGTCCGTTTGGTTGGAGTTAATGGAAATTATTTCTATTAATATTATTTGACAGTTTTGATGTGACCGTAATGAAAATAGAAGAAAATAATTAATTATTCTACATTTGAATTGCGCGATGTACTTATTGCGTATAAAACTTTGTCCTAATTTTTTATTTTCAATATGTAATTTGTCTTTTATGATTAGGTGTTTTGAAAATAAAAAATCAATACACCTAATTATAATTACATTTGTTAAAAAAAATATATTGGAAAGACAAATTTCTTGTGTTACATATGCAAATCCATTGACTTTTCTCTGTCACACACTAACCCGATTGCATTCATCTTCTTTGGAGTATTAATTAATTAACTTTGTCCATCTCATTAAAAAAGTGTCTCAATTGAAAATGAGGGTTTAAAATAAAACCAAAAATCACCTTTGCCTCTAATACTATGATGGAGCTACTCACATGGATACTAAAAAGTTCTTCCCGCAAAAGTTGAAGACATTGCAACCCAAATTTTAAAAAAGAGAAAAGGGGATATTGAAAAGATGAGTGAAAGAAGAACCACCCATGCTCCCTGTCCTAATGGCTAAATGTACTTTCAACCCTTTATTTAATAATTTATTATTCCAAAACATAATTACTTTTACATTTTATACATCTAATCAAGTTATACTTTCTATCTAAACAAGTAATATTTTTCTATTTAAACAAGTTATATATACTTTTTTTTCTAAACAAATAATACTTTTATATTTAAATAAGTTATATATATTTTTCTGTTTAAACAAGTAATATTTTTCTATATAAACAAGTTTATATATTTTTGAGATACAAGTTTATCCCATAAATTCAAGAAAGGTAAAAGATCTTATTCCTTCTCTACACATAATGAAATTTTCGATAATTATGACGAATGAGGAGAAGAAAATTTTGTTGGAAAATATTTTGGGAAATAGAATATATTGGATATATTCATGTTTGTATCTTGAGGAAGAAACAATGAAATTTTCCAAAAGCCCAACTAGGTCAAATTTTCGTCCCACCTAGTCCTATAAATAGGGGATGATTTTTTCATCCCTCAAGGTAATTCCATGTGTTTGAAAAATTAGAAATCCACAAAGGTGGTGCAAATATTTTTAGTTTTCTCCTTTATTAAAATCGTTCGTGAGAATCCTTCCACCGGATTACGTTCGTGGACTTGGGACATATTTGAGAAGACATTTTGGGTTGATCCATCGTCTCAACGGTTGTCTCTACAAGAGGTATGTAATTTCGTAACTCCTAGATTCCGCATGCTTAGAATTTACGTGAATTATGTGTACGAATGTTGTTGTTGCTTATTTAATTATTATGTTGAATTAATTTAGGATTGATTCATGTTAGTAATTAATTGAATAATTTAAATATGTATTTAAATACACCTCGAATAGATCGGGCACCCCGAATTTCCCAACAATATATACTTTTTTATCTAAACAAGTAATACTTTACTATTTAAACAAGTAATACTTTTCTATTTAAACAAGTTATATACACTTTTCTATTTAAATAAGTTATACTTTTCTATCTAAACAAGTAATATTTTTCTATCTAAACAAGTAATATATTTCTATTTAAACAAGTAATACTTTTCTATTTAAACAAGTAATACTTTTCTATTTAAACAAGTAATACTTTTCATCTAATCAAGTTATACTTTTCTATCTAAACAAGTAATACTTTTCTATTTAAACAAGTTATACTTTTCATCCAATCAAGTTATATTTTTCTATCTAAACAAGTAATACTTTTCTATTTAAACAAGTTATATATACTTTTCTATTTAAACAAGTTATACTTTTCTATTTAAACAAGTAATACTTTTCAATCTAAACAAGTAATACTTTTCTATTTAAACAAGTAATACTTTTCTATTTAAACAAGTAATACTTTTCTATTTAAACAAGTAATACTTTTCATCTAATCAAGTTATACTTTTCTATCTAAACAAGTAATACTTTTCTATTTAAACAAGTTATACTTTTCATCCAATCAAGTTATATTTTTCTATCTAAACAAGTAATACTTTTCTATTTAAACAAGTTATATATACTTTTCTATTTAAACAAGTTATACTTTTCTATTTAAACAAGTAATACTTTTCTATCTAAACAAGTAATACTTTTCTATTTAAACAAGTTATATATACTTTCATATCTAAACAAGTAATACTTTTTCTATTTTTTTAAACAAATCCTTAGGAACTTTTTTTTTTTTTACCTAACCAACTTGCACACCTTAAAATGGCAAAGAATCTCACAATCTCCACCCTACAATCTCCACCCTCACAATCTCCACCCTTCATCCCCATTGAAAAGTCAACAAAATACACAAAAAGCCATTTTTCCTTAATATGTGTGCAAAAGTAAGTGTGAAGATTGGTGGGGGACGGAGGGAGTAATATTTTTCTATTTAAACAAGTTATATATACTTTTCTATTTAAACAAGCTATATATATTTTTCTATTTAAACAAGTTATACTTTTCTATTTAAACAAGTAATACATTTCTATTTAAACAAGTAATACTTTTCATCTAATCAAGTTTTAAACAAGTATTACTTTTCTATTTAAACAAGTTATACTTTTCATGTAATCAAATTATACTTTTCTATCTAAACAAGTAATACTTTTCTATTTAAACAAGTTAGATATACATTTTATCTAAACAAGTAATACTTTTCTATTTAAACAAGTTATATATACTTTTCTATCTAAACAAGTAATACTTTTCTATTTAAACAGGTAATACTTTTCTATTTAAACAAGTTATATATACTTTTCTCTTTAAACAAGTTATACTTTTCTATTTAAACTAGTAATACTTTTCTATTTAAACAAGTAATACTTTTCTATCTAAACAAGTAATATTTTTCTATTTAAACAAGTAATACTTTTCTATCTAAACAAGTAATAATTTTCTATTTAAACAAGTTATATATACTTTTCTATTTAAACAAGTTATATATACTTTCTATTTAAACAAGTTATACTTTTCTATTTAAACAAGTAATACTTTTCTATCTAAACAAGTAATACTTTTTTTATTTAAACAAGTAATACTTTTCTATCTAAACAAGTAATACTTTTCTATTTAAACAAGTAATATTTTTCTATTTAAATAAGTTATACATTAATCTAAAAAAACGACAAATAAATTATATGCATACATAAACATTATACATAAACGACGGATTACTTGTCAGAATGTTGAACGTCCAGGTTATATAATTGGAATTTAGCGACGGATACTTAATATCCGTCGCTAGTAGCGACGGTCAATAACTGTCGCTATATTCAAAAAACCGCCGCTAAACTCGGCCTGGGCGGTGGTCCAAGTGCCGAGACGTTTCGTGCTCCGGATCCGACTTTAGTGACAGATTTAACTGTCGGTAAATGACCCGATTTGACCCGGTTTGAATTTTTCGTCGTTAAATCGCCGCTATTCCGTTGCTATAGCGAGGGTTAACAAAACCGTCGCTAAATACGGTGACTTTGACCGTCTGACTTAATCCGTCTCTAAAACCATCGCTACTAGCGACGGTTTGTCTAGCCATCGCTAATATCCGTCGTTAAACACCGCTTTTTTTATAGTGTTTATAAGCGAAATTGAGTCAAAATTCTAACGGTCCATTTTGATCGAACACAGCTAAAATATGCCCAAAAAAATAGTCGATTAGGATCCATAACCCAACATTCTGGCTAAAAGTTTTTAATAACAAGAAATTGTCTTGTTTTTATTCTCAATTTATATTTAGTCTGTCAATCCATATACATCAATTTTTTTATAGCGTTTATTAATGTTTTTATGAATTATTATCAATACATATATCCACCAATTTAAGATAATAATATTTCCATTAAATGATATTGATATTTCAATGATCATGAATTTCACATGATCGATGAAAAAACTAATGTAAGATGTATGACTCTTCCAAGGGGAGTTCTTTTGGTGAACTCAATTAAAATACAGAATTGTTGAACTCTGGACATAATTTGTGAATGGATGATTGGCAATTAAATACTTATTTTCGGTATATATATGTTATGGAGAAGAAAAGGGTGATATATCTTTTGGGTTGCAAAGTGACAAAGTTAAACCTAGACCACACTATAGATGGTCTCTTATATGTCTCTTTCTGAGCATTCCTCAATTGCTTTTGATGCACCTCTTCTTGTTGCCCCCAATTTCATACTATTTCAACATATATAGTGGACTCATTGCATCCACCACTAATATAACTTTATCATTAATTCCCCTCACTTTCTCTACATTTTGGATTTTCTACATTCCAAATGTATATAGGTGAGTTTCTAAGTGTGAAATATTATTACATTTATAAATTGAGATCATAGTATTAAATGTTATAGATACTAATTTATAAGAGTAGTGGTATCACTTTATAAGTATAATGATGAGTTTCATAATATGAACAAATTTTACTTGAGAGTGTGTGATTTTTAAATTTTAACAACTTGATTGATTTTTATCGTCTTACATGAGAGAGCCCCGTGTGTGTATATGTATATAAAAGATCAAATTGGATGAAATGATCGAAGTATACTTCTTGTCCACATTTTATTGTGGTAATCTTCACTTAAAATACGTGTTAAATTTTAATCGTAAATAATTTTGTACAAATTTGTATGGAAATCGTACTTTTAAATAATTGCCTATAAATCTTTGATTTTGATATGATTTTGATCTTGACAAAGTATAGTATGAAAATTTGCATACATGAAAAAACTTTTATTTATAAATAAATTCTGTATATGGTGAAAGTAAGACAAAGTCGAGCGATTCATGGTTCACTCGGCCCGAGTGGTTCATGGTTCACCAGACCTGAATATGTCATGATATAGGGTTCATTATTTAGTGTTTAGGGTGTAGATGGTTCACTCGGCCCGAATAGGTCATGATTTAGGGCGATTTTATAGTTTTTCATACATTAAAATTTTCACA
This sequence comes from Stenogyne calaminthoides, assembly GCA_037126765.1. NCBI lineage: Eukaryota > Viridiplantae > Streptophyta > Magnoliopsida > Lamiales > Lamiaceae > Stenogyne > Stenogyne calaminthoides. Next base: position 2,086,696 of record JBBCBC010000012.1, read on the forward strand.
CTAGACCTACTCTTTAATCTTTTTTGCTTTTAAAGGTGTCATAATCTCGTTTATTTGAGAATATAATGAAGTGGGTAGGATACGAGTAAAAATAAGTAAGATTTAATGAAAAAAAAGACTAATAAAAAATGATATTGGTAAAAAGGATTGAAGCATGTGAAAGACGTCGAAAAGAGAACTGCAACAAAAAGATCGGTTCAATCAAAATTGCAGCCTCTTAATGCGTTGTCGCCAGCCTACTAACGGCCCAATTCGTAGCTCAATTTCAGGCCCATGAACACCAAAATCTTGGTCATTTCATGGGCCATTCCAAATATAATCAGCCCATGTTGGAGTCCAACTCAATGAAGAAAAAAGAGGAGGAGCATCAGCAGCAGCAGCCGGCATAGGTTATTAGCACCCCTTTTTTAAGAAATAAACCACTTATTAGATTAGTTCACACTAGTACACCATCAATTTATTTCTTAAATTACCCTTCTTTTTCTTAACCCTTTATTTCATCTACAATTTAAAAATAATCAAAGCCCACCCCCCAAACAAAAAGGAGGAACCTATTTCTAATCTCCTGCACAAGCCTCCGGTCGCCAATGTTGTCGCTGATGTCCTAAATCGGCTTGTGTCTATTACCCAAATAATGACAAAAGGATAGTATTAATAGTTTAACTTTTTGTTGATAATCAGAGTTTAGTATATTCAAGATTTTATATTAAAATGTTTGGTTTATGGGAGGAAATTCTTTGGGTTCTTGATTAAAACGAAGGAACTCACTTTCAATATCCATCGAATAAACAAAGTTCGAGATTTAAAAATTTTGAACTGATCTACTGATTTTTTTTATTGATTTTAAAAAAAAAAAATCCGAAAATTTCATGCTTTTTCGGAAAAGTATTTTGAAATTATCAAAGGTTTTCGAGAAAAACACATGAAAATAATATTTTGAGATAAACTGAGAGTTTTCGAAATAAATTTTCGGAAATAACAAAAAATCTCGAAAAATATTTCCGATTTCTACTAAATATTAAAAAAAAAATTTTACCAAAATTTCAACAAAAATTCAGAAAATTAGGTTCGAAATTTTTAATTCGCGTGATTTGAAAAAAACAAACGTAATCCTACTATCTTACCCAAACCTTTTGTTTGTTCAAACTACAATCATATTCTTAAAATCCCACAAATAAACAACAAACTCTATAAAAAAAAGGTTGCAATCTAACTTAGTTTTAAATTTAGACAAATTGAAATTTATATATGAATATTGGGCAGAACAAGAGACTCCCATCCTTGCAATTTTGAGCACAAACTTACGTGTTTCACCGAAGAAAAATGCAAGCATCTTTGGACATTCATGCCAAACGTTTTTTTTAGGAAAAAATGTGCAAGTGTCTGGGAAATTTATTCAAGTTCTATTGAGGTGAGGGGATGTATACAAAAGAAAGAGAAGAAGGATAATTGTGTCATTTTATTGTGCATTAAAATTTAAAAAAAAATTAATGAGTGGTGTATTTCCTAATATTGGGGGTGCGAGTAACCTGAGCCGCAGCAGCAACTTCACTCCAATTTGCTGATTAAGAAGCCCAAATCAATCAAGTAAGCCGCCGGAAGCCCACAACTAAGGAGATTTTATACAGCAAAATTGTATGACCGGAAGAAGATCAATTTTCTCTCTGTTTTTTTTTTTCCTGCAATGACAGTTTGAATATTAATAATATTTATTATTGAATAAATTACAAGGGTACAGAAATCGATAATCAGACGAATTCGAACCGCCAAACGTCTACACCGCTTAGGAGGGGACTATTTGAGGACTAGTTGGTCCAATTTTATTTATTTTGTGCATCGAAATGAGTTTTATCTACTATTTATTGACATTTTATAACAATATACTTCAAAATTAGTGAACAAACTCACTATTCAACCATCCAAATCAAGAAAATAATTGAAGCCCCTTTTCTTAAATTTATTATCCATTATAAAGTACAAAGAAATTAATTTAGGGGTAGAGTTATAAGTAGCCCAATGTAAAAGTAAATATTCGTTTATGTCATTAAATTTCAATTTGTTATTTTCTGGCCAAGAGAATTATTATTTAGACCCTTATATCTTTACTTAATTAACTAAAAGAATTAAATAAAATAGGAAAAAAAATAATTGCCTTTTAAAAAAAATATCAGCATTATTTTCTCCTAAAAATTAGAATAATTTTCTCTCTTCCTCATCCGATCAACACTCGTATACTACACCATATTTAAACATTAATTCATCTCGTAACATATTTTATTAAACTTGTACTATCATTAATTCACACCGTACCACACTTTATTAAGGGTGTATCATCATTAATTTACACCCTACCACACACGATTGAGGTCGTACCACCATTATTTCACCTCGTACCACATTTTACTTAAACTCGTACCACCATTTTTTCACCCGTATCACACTTTATTGAAGCTCGTACCACCATTAATTCACCACGTACCTGTTAGTGTTAGTGTCATAGAGACAATCAATTGTAAGGACATAATTCTCGATGATATTCAGTTTGATTTAATATTATAGTTCACTTAATATTAATGTATGGCAATACATCTGCTTGAATATTATGTTTGATTGTTTGCATTTATTCTTATATGTGTTCCCTTGAATCACTGCTGTCATTGGGTGAGTGAGAACTCAGATGACTTAAGCATGATTCTTAAATAGCCCCAATCGAGGATCCTCAAGAAATGGATATTGATGATGCAATGGAGATTGGTGTACGATCTGAATCATACTCTTAGAGAGTGTAGTAAGATCTCACTTACTACGAGATACTAGGTATCTCATGATGGATGCACAAATACCTTAGAGGGTATTGGTATACCCATCCGAGAAACCGTTTGATGTAGTTCCACTATATGTGTCTACGGATGTCTCGGTTAGTGGGAGCGATGCGATACTCCTTTGACTTGAGGTCAATACGCACGACATGTGTGGAGTGATGAACTTTGACCATGACCGACGCTTCTATGGGTAGATATGGCTTGGATTGGGTTCATCACGAAGTGCATGTGCGTGGTAGTTGAGCCAAGAATAGAATTCATTCCTCAAAGTGGATTTAGAGAGAATACTCATCTTCTCATCATAATTGGATAAAAGTCATCGGCCGATGCACGTCAACTTAGACTTTGTGGCTAAGTGTGACATACATGATCAATTAGTGATTGGAGATAACATGATTAAGTTATTTGAATAGACACTTCATCATGTTCAAGACTTAATCGAGTATTCGCGAATGAAATGAGGAAATCGTAATAGCCCATGTTTCAGTTACAGGTAGTTGCACGTTTCTCGCAACGTACCTCATATATTGAGAATGTCTGATTTATTGTCTAGGGTTCAATTAAGACCGTTAGTTTGATTAATCGCTCGATATTTGAGGGCCTATGGGTCACACAACAAGTAGTTCCCTTTTACGGATTATAGTTGGTTGATTAAATGTTAAATTGGATTTAATATTTAATTTATGGAGAATTAATTAATAATAGATTAATTTAGAATTAATTATTATTAATATTTAATTAAATTGGATTTAATTAAATAAGAATTCTCAATAATTATATTTGGAATATAATTGTAGGATTTAATGTATATGAAATTAAATCCGTAGAGATTTTATATGTGGAAAATAAATCTTAGAGATTTATTTAAAGATTAGAGATTTTATTTCCCAATCAGGATAGCTTAAGATTTAAGCTGGACCTTTCCTATATATAAAGCTCTTGAGAATTCACAAACAACGTTAATTCATATTTCTCCATAAAATCTAGAATAGAAATTTTCCTAGCAAATTCCTTCTCAGATTCAACGCTGACAAATCTGTGCAAGTCCGTGAATGGGGATTACGCGGATACCGTAGTAGAGAAATCTGCTCTCGAGTTACTGTAAGATTTATCGTTATGATTATTGTAATATGTATGCAATTAATTATTCGTTGTTGGTGAACTTTAATTTCCGCTGCGCATGTGATTACGTGTTTTATGTGCCTCTAAATTCCAATAGTACCACATTTTATTTAAGTATATACAACCATTAATTCACCTCGTACCACCCGTACCATACTTTATTGGAGCTCGTACCACCATTAATTCACCACATGCCACATTTTATTTAAGCTCATACCACCATTAAAATTTGATCTTTTTAAAAAAGAGTGATGATGGTATAGTTGGTAAAAAAAATATTCTCTTGGCTAGAAAAGAGTAAAATTAAAATCATTGACAAAAAAAAAACTTTTTAAAATAGAATTGGCTAAAAATTGGGGTTCCGTCATTAATTTAACAAAAAAAAAACTAAAAAACTCCGTACTTTGGAATTCTTGTCTAGTGGAAACTATCAACATTTGTCTTATCATCAATTTATTCAAAGAACAAAGACTTTCATTGTCAAATAATACCTTAGCACCGAGCGCTTGGGCGGGCGGGCGAACACCGAGCTAACGACGACGGCGGAGAGCATAGCTTTCTCTCTGTTCGAATTTGGGCGAGTTATGGTCTGTTAGTCGTGTTTTAATTTTTTTAGTTAAGAATTGCAACGTCTTCCCTCGATGAAATTTAAATAAAATAAAATTAAGCAGTCTGTCTAGCGCTCGACTTGGGCACCTATCTCCCAACTCAGTCGCCTAAGCAGCGCCTAATGTCGAAAATTTCTAGAACTACCATTTTAATAAAATCGAATCAGTCGATTAACTCATGACGCTTAGGTGGCCTCCTAGACCGATTTTTGCATCATTGATAAATTATGATTGGAATTTAAATTAGAGTTTTTTGGTTCATCTATATATTAATTTTTATTAAATCTCAATTAATATATAAATTTTTTTAAATAATTATCTCATTATAATTAAATATATAATTTTTAATTAAAACTGAGCTCATCATAACATCATAAATACTAATTCGAAAATAATAATTCAAAAATGATATAAAAATTGAAAAAAAAATAAAAAAATTCCACCATGTAATCAAAACAATTGAAAAATATTTTAAAAACATTAAAATTCATATTTTGAATTGAATTTTACTTTTTTTTTTTATACATGCTATATGTATATTATAGAGAATATAAATTAGAGATAGAAATGTATAGAGATATAGATAAATTTATAGATATATAGATTTGCAAGCAGTGAGCCATCTCACAATTTCCCTACCTATTAAATATAGAGATGGTAAAAGGATCATGATATGCCACGTTGATTCGTTTAAATCGGAGAAAATAAAGTTTAATGTTTTTCAAATCTCTTTAAATCAGGGTCGTTCTACCCCGAAACTTTATACAACTGATCTGTATTAGGTAAGGAATTGTCCACCACATGGTTTAAATTTTCTAATTTAATTTTAATATAATTATTTTTTGTAATATTTTAAAAATTAGCAGTCCCTCCATCTCAAGATAGATATATCATTTACAATTTGTACGTAATTTATGTTTTTTTTTTGGGATCGAAATAAAGAGCTTTTATTAAACAAGAAACAAGGAGATGAAACTTGTAAAGTACATAGCCAATTGCTTTTATCATCACATATGTTTAGTGTGAAAATTATAAATTAAAATTAAACTAATCATTATAATTTATACAAATTGGTTCACGAGTTTACTAACGAACATGTTTATGAGCAAAAAAATCAAATACCAATGAACTTGAGACTATTTGTTAATGTTCACGAGTTTTATTAAATGAGTTCGAACAAAATATTTTTAGATGAATTCCGAATAGTTTGCTAACATCTTAATTTGGTTGAGTAACACGATCATTTGAACCAAGTTTATACATAAAATCTATAATTATTATGGACAAAAATTATAATTATTTGAAAAATAAAGCATTTTATAAACTATGATAGTCTTTGTGCATAATGTTTGAAAATAAAATATTTTTTAAACAATGATAAGTTTTGTACATAACAGTGATAATTTTTTTGCATAACTGTTATAATTTTGATACATCACAGTGATATTACACTACAAGAAAATAAATAATTGGAAACCAAAATTTTGTAATGGCAACTAGAGTTTTTCAACAAAAAAAATTTGGTCCTTAAAATGAAAAATTTTCTATATGAATTTTTAGAATTTTAATAGAAAAATAAATTAACTACAACGTACACAAATTGTCTACACATTCTAATTTTCATATGCAAATAAATTATCTACACAAAAAAAATTCTAAGAAATTATATTTTCGTAAGTAATTATATTTGTAATTTAAAAATAATTTACCTACTTATGTACTGAAATTCTTCTTTAAGCATTTATTGAACCCATTTGATTCTTTATGGCTGAATTCCTTACCAATGAATTAGTATGTTTGTTTCAGGAACTTTTATGTGTTAATTAACAACATTGGAAGACGTTTAATTTCTTTAGAATTGCGCTTTAGAGGAAATATTCAAATAAGTCTACATTCTTCGATTTATTTTCTTTATATGTGCACTGAAATTACTTTTATGAGTTTTTTTTTTTTTTGTGAATTGAACCTACAATAATTTATATCAATATTAGGAGTTTGAGTATGTCTTTAGTCGAAGGTTACTTGAGAATGTTTTGAATGTAAATTGTAAGCATGAACATAAGCTTAGTAATAAAACATAAAACAATGTATCGAAAACAGGGAATTAGGATAACACTTAGATAACTTTGATCACATTGATAGTGAACTACATAAAGCACCAACATCAATTAAGCAACGAAAACAACATATAGGTAAATAGTTGCTGGTTTAATGTCAAAAAGTGCATTAGAATGCACAAAATCCTACACCCTATTTGTTGTCATCTTTTTTTTTTTGATTGCCACTACATCTTCTTTTTTTAAACAGAGAAAACTCATCAATGAGTTTTCTCTTTAGGCCTTAGGGTTGAAGCTTCATCGAACTCTGTCTCGGACTGACTTTTTGAAGTACCTTCCTGTAGTAAAACTTGTAAGCGTATTAAGAAACATTGTATATTAAAATTTGAGGGGAATAATAAAGTATGTTAGGTTAAAATGTATAGTAAATATATACTGAATTTAAAATACAACCTGACTTCCAAGTATTGACAAAAACTTATTGGGCATATTCGTATCCTTTGTCAATCGTTTGACACTATATGCATCAGTGTACCCCGTAATCTGTTCGGGGTTGACTTGAACGCTGAAAAATGCTTCTGCATTGAGCATGCGATACAAAGCATCGGGCATCAAATTGTCCGTCTTGTTTTGATCATCCTCTAGGACTTGTGTAATAGTTTTGCCTATCAAAATTATACAGTGTTGGTCCCATAAGGTGAAAATTGCATTATCTGTCTCGTCCTGGATTCTGACGTGAATTTTGTACCTGAAAAAATGTTTTATTTTAATACATCTTATTACCTTTTATTTTTTAAGAAAAAATATGTATAAACTTAAAACTTGTATTAACCTTGGGGTTCCAGATGCCACTGTTTTCTTGCAGCCTTCACACTTGAATTTATCATCCTCTTTTTTAAGTACCACCACCCACTGAAAGTCTCAATAGACATGATCCTTGCTTTAACCCAGAAACTTCCAACCTAAAAGATTTCATATAATTAATTAAGTAGAGTTTAACTCTTTGGTAGAAATTAACAAAAAGTATGTAAGTTCTCGCAAATGTACCTCTCCGTCTTGAGTCAGCTGCTCTATAGTCTTGATGCACTGATTTTCAGTGGTTTGTTCTTCTGTAGTTGTGGTAGATACAATTGAAACTGAACTCTCAACACTCATTGGGGTATTGTCATCATCAAACCTTTAAAAAATATCACAAAAAGTTACATTGAAGAATTTTAAAAATTACATGGGTTAAGAATAAGTACTTTTAATTGTTTGTCAGTACCATTTCTTGAACTCTTCAACCTCGGGACATTCTGGGTTGAAGCTAAGCTTTGTAGCATTAAATGTTGAAGAAAGTACCACCTCATCTGAAATTCATAAAAAAATATTAGTATGTTTTACAAACTACATTAGATGTAATATAACTTAGATATTTTGTTATTCACTACTTAGTTCACCTTTAAAAAAATTCGCCCTGCAGAACTGCACTATTAAAATAGGAGGTTCTTGTTCGGCGTTCCTAACATATTCCTCCATCTGATCTACGTACTTCTTCCATAGTGAACAATTCATTTGAGTCCTTCTGTTTTCATTATCATAACATTTATGTGTTAGTAATTTTTCTAGAAAATACAACACTTAAATAATTCATAGTAAGAGTTTAATTGATCATTACTGAGTGTCATCGAGTACAATCTTCATAACTTTTTTCTCTCCAGCATCACTGCTTACTTCTTTAGGTTTATTGACACTTTTAATTCTACCAATAATATTTGTAAAGACAAAATTCAAAATCAATCAGAAAAATGACTATAATAGAGATTTTTCAAACTCTACAAAAATTAAATGTTTACCGAACATTTCAGCTTCATTAAGATTTTCAATGATGGAGAGAAAACTGAATTGCTTGAAATTGTTCACCATCGAGGGAAAGTTCTCTTCTACGACCTCAATAACCTTGGTTTGTGGTAAGAAGTAAATCAATTTTCTATTTGACGTAGTGCGGAATCTGTTCTTGTTAAACGTGACGACAAAATTCTTAACTGCATACAATCTTCCTTCAATCAATATTGGGGAATAATTGTTGATTTGATTTCCATTTATAGTTGCATGCACCCTTTCCCCTGCATAATAAGCATAATATAAAAAAATGAGTCAAATTGTATGTGTGAGTTCTAAAATATGAATAGGAAAAATTGTTAACCTTTGCATCATGGAATACACATTCCAGAGTTGGTGTTGGTCTTCGATTTGCAGCTGCAGGCACTCTGTAAGATCGAACCAAGCATAATTTCATTGTCCATTCGGTTTTGGAACTGTTGATCTCGTTAACCAACTTGAACATGGAACCCATTGCTGCTATTCAAATATGTAAATAGAAAATAATTTTAGTTATATATAAGCAAAGTGAATAAATGAACAATGTCATGTTTAACTTACCAAAGTAAACACAAGCAGGAATGATGTAGTGACTTGTGAGGACAAATGAGTAGTATTTATAGGCTGAAATGTGGGAGATGAATGGACTCTCTTTTAATAATTATCTGCTAATAATATCTTTGTATATGTGCAGGTTATGTACAGGCATACATGTCTTGGTGCAGAAAACGAAGAGACAGAAGCTTCCATTAGCTTTTTGGTGCAGAAAACAAAGAGGAAGAAACTTCCATTAGCTTCTTGCAGAGACAGGTTTTTAAATTTTTTATTTTCTGAGGGTGATTTGATTTACTGAACATTAGTATATTTAAAAAAAAAACAAATTAATATCTGCTCAAGTTGATTGGGGATATTTAACAAATTTTTATTTTTTGGAATTGTATGCAGATTACTTGAGGCTGCACATGTTTGTGATCCTAAACTGAAGCTTGTGATCAATGATGCTTGGTTATGGTAACATTTTCGTCCTGCAGGTATACTATTTAGACATTTGATTTGTAATTACATAGGTACACTTGGTATACCTCCATTTTTTAAGTAAATATTACAAATAATATAGGTGACCATCTGGAATTTTCAGTCGTGTGGAACTTGCATCAACATGAATTTGATCTAGCCTTTTTTTTTTCTAAAGAATATTTTCATTCTGTTTGTAATTCTATCATCTCCTGATGAGGTGGAATATTTCCAGTTCTGTCTTGAACTTTTATTGGGGTTATTTATTGTCTCATGTTAGTAATTTATGTTATTTCTGAATAATTATAAAATTAATACATATTATAAACATAATACATATGCATGTCTTTTTTTTTTTACATAAACATAAGAGATTTTTATCAGAGAAGCTATCTTGGGATGAAGTTGTAGCAGCAAATACATTTTTGGTTTAATTCTTCAGTTATTCTTAAAGTGTAAATAGGCAGACAAAAATAGTTTATAGTTGTCTTGACATTTAAAATTTAAATTTGAACAGTGTTCAAGGTTTACACACCAATTCTTGCGAACAGTACAACTGTATTTAGTTGAAAACTTGATGCATGCTTTCTCGATTTAATTGATTTAAAATTTGATGAGGTAATCATTAATTTTAATTTTATTCTTTGAAAATATGTGTGTGTGGTGCACTGTGGTTCCAAACAGTGAGTACTGTTCACTCGCTACAGTAAACACTCTTTAATTTGGACAGCTACTGCTGCTTTTATATATTTATAGATTGGGTCATCACACTTTATTAAACTTATCATTTAATTTAGCTTAATTATGACAACTTTTTTTTATAAAACTGTGAAATAATAAATCAAGTTTGAGATGGGTTAAAACTTAAAACTTGCGTACAGATCGATCAAAATTTTAACATTTTTCTGATTTTATTATGAGGTTAATTTCAGGAATTTGGGGTTGGAGTATGTGGATTTATATCTAATTCATTGGCCAGTGAGGATAAAAAAGGAGTGTGAGAAATCTGTATCTGATAAATTGGCGAGTGAAGAATTTGAATTGATGAATTTTGAAATGAAAGAAACATGGGAAGCCATGTAAAAGTGCTGCACAAAGGGATTGGCCAAGTCAATTGGTGTAAGCAACTTCAGCTGTGCTAAACTATCAAAACTCTTTTGTTACTCGCAATGTTTCAGTTATAACTGTCACATGAGTTAAAAATTTAGTGTCACATAAGTACTCACGTTTTTAGTTAAAACTTGTGCCACGTTTCATTTGATTAATTTGATGAGGTGTATTGATTAATTTATTGAGGTGAGTTTATTTTGTCTTCAATACTTGATAAAAATTTATCAATTATTGTCATTTATTATGGGGACGGAGGAGAAGTTTTTTTTTAATCAAAATAATTTTGTTTGTCTTTCTAGAGAAGATTTTTTAATCAAAATAATTGTCATTTTGCACTGATCTAGGAGAATTAAATGACATATACCAATTTTGTCACACATTGCACATATATTTATTGTTGTTTATTAACTTTCTTAATTCATGTAAAACATCCTACAACGACAAACAAAATGAATCAGGATGAGTACTAGATAAAGTGTCTGTTATGAAACTCATCAAGTAAAAAGGTAGAAACACTTATTTTTCTGAAAAATTGTATCTAAGAACTTTAAAAATAAGTGTTTGTGAAGCGTTTTTTTAGAGTTTTAAATCAGGCACAAAATATGTGCACTTAATTTAAATTATTTCCACAATCAATTTCGTATAACACCATGTCACATGTTGGGGATGATATATTGCAGGTAGAAATGAATGGTGGAATATTGCAAAGAGAAATGAATGGGGTACCAATGCCATGATGGACAGCCCTATTATCAAACAAATTGAAACTTGTGCGACACTTACTGCAAAACCTTCAAATATTCGATTGGGAATTGGCACAACAATATGTTAACAAAATAAAAGAGATACCCTTTGTTAGTCCTGATGGCCAATACAAGTCGTTGGAGCAACTTTGGGACGGCGAAATATAAATTTGGTCCCTCAACTTCGGAAGAAAGTACATTTTCCTCCCTGTACTTTGGGAAAATGTCACTTTAGTTATCTCTATGATCCTTTATTTCGCTTACTCTTGTGCGTTTGTCCTCTATGTTTTCAAAGGGTTTATATCACTTACTCTTATGTATTTGGAAATATTCATTTACATGCAATTTAATTGTACTTGTTTAGGCAAATTACAGTGTGAACAAGTTTTACGGTGAAACTGGTTAAGGAGTGTGACTTATATTACTAAAGGGTGTGACTTTTTATTGTAAAGGGTGTGACTTTTTACTGTAAAGGGTGTGACTTTTTACTGTAAAGAGTATTACTCATAAAAGTGAAGGGTGTGACTTATATTAGAGCAAAGAGTGTCGTACTGATAAGTGAAGGGTGTGACTTGTAATACTAGAGGGTGTGATTTATATAACTAAAGAGTATGTCTGTAAAAAAAAAAATCAGTTTTACGGTGAACAGGTTTCACAGCATACCAACTCTCTTGTTTATTATTCATTGAGAGAATAAAAGAATTTGAGAAGGGTATAAAATAAGAAAATGAAAACGCAGGCATTAAATTTGAGAAGGTTAATTAAGGGTATGTTTGGAATAGTTTATAAGCTCTTTAATTTTGTTTGGTAAAATAAAATATTTAAACATTTTATAAGACTTAAAAAGAAAAAACTTTTTAGAGCTTATAAGCTCCAAAAAAAATAAGTTGGGATATCCTAATTTATTTTACAAAAATTATATAAGCTCTACCATATCTCAACCCTGCATCCTGGCCCAAATCCAACTCAAACCGGTCCTTTTTTTTTTAAAGAAAAATAAAAATTATTTTTGAAAAAAGAAATATTTTCGCATAATAAAAATTATTTTAAAAAATTTCGTAAAAAAGAATAAAAATAATAATTTTTTTATTTTGAAAAAAATTATATTATACTAAAATTATATTTTTTTAAAAATTATTAAATAACTTATAAATTTTATAAGTCAAACACTTTAACAATTTATAAACTATTTAAAAATTATATTTTATAAGCTTTTAAAACAACTTATAAGACGTTTAAAATAAATTTAGCCAAACAATGTAACTTTTGAGGAGCATACTCATTAGAATTCTCAATATTATTAGAGTATGTCTAGTGTGAAAATTTTCATGTATGAAAATCTATGAAATTGTCCTAAATCAATCATCTACACCCTAATCACTAAATAATGAACCCTAAATTATGACTTATTCGAGCCGGGTGAATCATGAATCACTTGGGTCGAGTGAACCATGAACCACTCAATTTTGTCTTACCTTCACCAATTACAGAATTTGATTGTAAATTAAAGTTTTTTCATGTATGAAAATTTTTATACTAGACTTTGTCTTATTATTGCCCTTTTTGTAACAAACCAAACGTCCTTAGTGTATTGGACAAATATAATACAAATATAGATAAAAATAATTAATATGCGTGAATTATTCATATCATAAATAATTTTGTATAAATTTGTATAGAAATGGTGCTTTTAATTGCTTAAATTTTTTATATTTTAATGTAATTTTGATATCTTTTGCTATTAAAGGTACTATTAATTTTATTTATTCGAGAATAAGATGAAGTGTGTGGAAAACGGGTAAAAATATGCCGATAAGAAAAATACAACAACAAAAAAATTAGATCAATTGAAGTTTGAAGGATCAAATTATGAACAAAACAAAATTGGTGCATGGCAGCCAGTTAATCCTGTCGACAGCCTACTAGCGGCCCAATTTGTAACTCAATTTCAGCCCTTTAGAAGGCCCACAGCTCATAAAGACCCAAAAGTCTTATTTCATGGGCCATTCCAAAAATAATCAGCCCATATTAGCTATGTTTTAAAAACCGGAATCGGAAGTTGAGTCGGACGGCCCCAAAAAAAGGTTGGACCGGTGTCGGATCGGTTGGGCCGGATTGAACCGGTATGACGTCATAATAAATAATATATATATATATATATATATATATATATATATATATATATATATATAAACCCACCGCCCTTCCCAAGCAAATTTTCATATAAGCCAAATTTCCAGCCCCAAACGATGCAGTCCCAAAACGAAGCAATTAGCTAGGCCCAACTGCGAATTAGCTAGGCCCAAATTATAGTATATCGGCCCAAATTGAATAGGCTCAATCAAGAACATATAATTGAATTCGGACTAGGGTTTTGCTTCTGGAATTCCACAACTCTCGACACACGAGCGAGAGAGGCAGAGAGTGAAGAGAGGAGGCTCCGTTGTTTTTGAACCATTCTCGTTTTCTGATTTGATATGCTGATGAGTTTAATCTGTTTTGTTTGCGAATAATTGATGTTTGTTTATTTGATTGTGTGTTGGTTAAGAGTTAGGGAATTGCTTCTGAATCTTCTTTCTGTTGATTTTTCTTCTTGATTTGTCTTTCCAAGGTCGTAAACCTTCACCCCCGTTCGATTTGAGATTGATTTTGTGGATCTTCATTTTGTAATTTGTTTGTGCTTATATTCAGTAAGCCAAAACATGTTTTCAATTTCTGAATTTCTTTTGGCACGGCTCCTCCTCCTCCGCCGGCGACGCCTCCGCCTCCATCTCCGCAAGCCGCCGGCGAGCTCCTACGCCTCCGACGGCTTCGCCGATTTCTCTCCCCTTTTTTTTTTTGGTGAAAATCGGTGGTTTTCACCCGGTTTTTCCGGTTTTTGGGGCGGCTCAATAGCGGTTCTAGGCACCCCTATTGAGCCGCCCAGCACCGGTTCTTCGGTCCGACCGTTCCGACCGGCCGGTCGGACCCGAATTTTAAAACACAGCATATTAGAGTCCAGATCAATTAAGCAAAAAAAAAAAAAAAAAAAGGAACGTCAGCAGCCTCACTCCAATTTGCAAATTCAAACGGAAAAGTTCAAATCTACAGCTGATTTAGACTTCAATTATTCAAATTTGCATGTCCAATTGAGTCAGTCATCTCATATTTTTCCTACCTAGCGATAGCTTCAAAATTTTCAATATTGGGTTACGAATGCCATGCAAAAAACTTTGTTCTGAATTGAAGTGTGTCTATTTATGAACGGTGAGTTTTGGTCTCTCAAATTAGGCGATTATTATCCTAAGAGTGTTAATGAGTCGAGTCGAGTGTTGCTAATATAGAGCTTGACTCAACTGCAAAACTCGAAGGTCGTAATCAATTTTGAAAGAATTTCGACTCATCTAAAAACTCGAATTTATAGAAAGATGATAAAATGGTTTTTTTTTTATATAGTTCTCTAATATTTTCCTCATTTGTGGGCTGAGTTATCCCCTGAGCTGTCAATCCCATCATTAGAAGGGAGATAAGCAATGGCGGATTCAGGATAAGAAATTAGGATGGGCTGGAAGCCGGGAATAAATATAGAACCGAAAAATAAAGCTAATAATATTAATATAAAATTAAAAAAATTCAACAATGGAGTCGTGAAGGAGATAAGAGGAGGGACTGGCTTATTCGGAAGCTGCGGAACAGGGGGTGAAGGCGTGAAGTATTGGGCTTACTTTAGTTTAGGACTTTTATTTTAATTCAAATTTTAATTCAAACTTGAGGTTAATATATTTATACTTTACACTTAATTAACAAATGTTAGTAGCCTGGTGGTAAACTCTTGGTTATTTGCAGTGAAAGGTCACATGTTCGATTCCCCGAGGGAGCCCGGCCCAGCCCTCATTGAGATCCGCCCTTGGAGATAAGGCTCAACAAGTGCATAATTAAATGTGGGTAGAGTTTTGCTATCTGCAGAGTTTGAACCGAGGACGTGAGCCTGAAGACACTGATATCATAAAAGAATTTCGTCTTATCTAAAAATTTTAATATAATATTTTGAACTCGAACTTGACTCCTTGAAAAGGTCGATAAACTCTAAACAATTATTTAATCTCAAGGATTTACTCACTCAATCTTCTACGGTTTAATTTGAATAATCATTTGAAATTTCTGGATAAGAAAAAGTCTTCAACGCCTCACACACACATACCCAACACATTAACGAAATTGATGTAGGAATTAACTTTCTTATTATAATTGCATAAACCAAAACAATTTTAACGTTAATGGGATTAAGAAATAGATGGTTCATTATAACATCATAAACCAAAACAAATTTAAGAAAACCCCTGAACCAAGAATCTATATCATTGAAAGCCTTTTGAACATCAAAAATATACATCCATTAATTGATGAACCAAAAGTAGCTCAAGAAACATTGTGTAAATTTTTTGTGGAATCAAAATAGAAAAAAGGGGACAGAGTAGAAAATCAAGAGAAAAAGAGAGGAGCGTCGATCACTAATGTCAATCGAAAAGTGCGTCGAAAATGGCCGCGGGCTGTGCAGAAAAGAAGAAATGCCATGAATATCGACGACGAGCTTTAGGGTATGTTTGTATCGGAGCTTGCTCGGATAGACTTAGAGAACCATGTCTTATTATAGTTTGAAATTGAAAATCGAACTTCAACATATACTCCTGTAAGATACACTTACACGCCTATTTTTCACAAAATTCTATACGATTACATCACTATTTCTCTCAATCTCAATGCAATATAATAATACAACATCATTTAATATATAAAATATTAGTTTAATATAAAGTAAAATCTCACCCTACCAAAATCTTAAAATAAACAAATATTTTTTACTATAAATCAAGACTTTTAAATAAATAGAATTTTAAAATCATTACTTCCCGTCCCTACATCGAGACCTTTTTAGACGACTGAATTTGGTTCCTATTCAGTAGGTTATCAATGTTCTGTTTCATTTTTATGTATTTAAAGTATAATTATATACTAATTAATTAATGGTAAAATAGTAATATTGTGTATGCTCGATTAGGGAGCTTAGTATTGCTAAACTCAAACTCGATCACTATTCAAGTAGCTCGAACTCGACTCGATTAGAATCGAGCCTTCGATATTTTCCGAATCGATCACGAGTAGCTTGCCAGTCAGCTTAACTCACTTAAGTAGGCCAAATATCCGTTATCAAAAAAATTTGTACAAATATAATTATTATAATATTATTTAATACATAAAAATAATGTAAAACGATACAAACTAAATAAACTAATTTTAATTACGATTTAGTCTATCGAATCTTCATTTTTAAGAAGCAATCGTCATCACTCATCATCATCAGATTTTTTTAGAAATGCATCCTTTTCAATAAATTAATTTTAATTTTTTATCTTCCTTCAAAAAAATAAAAAAAATAATTTTCTATCTAGTATTTTTAGTTTGTTTATTTTGTAGTTTTAATATGTTGATTTCCCCTCTCCTTTAGGTTTCTAGATGTAAGTTATTTGCACCTCATGCGCTTTCTTTCTTGTTATAGATTTTCCTTGTTTCTTCGTTCTTTTTTGTTTTCTCTGATTAGGTGCAAATAATTGGTAATTGTTTGTTGATTGTATTTAATCTTAGTTGTCTTTATTGGTTTTTCCCTTTTATATATTTGCCCATTTATTTAGATTGAGTTGGTTTTTTTAACTAGGCGTGTTACCGTGTGGTTTGTATGTAGATGCAAAAAAAAAAATAGTGGGGTTCCGACCTCTATACCGACATGTATCTTATGGTTCTAAATTTAATTTTTTTTTCCTTTTTAATAATAATTAAGTGTACAATAAAGGTAACTGTTCTTTTAAAAAAATTAGCATGCAAAATCGAAAGGAACAACTCATACTAATAATTATTTATATCAACTAAATTAATTTAATATACATACATAGAGGATTACATGAGCTTTAATTTATTTAATAAATTAATCTAATAATTAAATAAATAATAAATTAATCTAATAATTAAATAAATAATAAATATCAAAGAAAGTATTTAAACTGCTACTAATTAATTATTTAAACAAACCTAAACATGAAGGAAAGGAGATGCGTGGAAGGGAATTTTTTTTTCTTTGGATTCAATTTAATAAATAAAGAAGAAAAGGACTTTAGTTTAATAAACAAAGAAGTAAAAAAAGGCTTTAGGGTATATTTGGAATTAAAAAGCTGAATTCATGAGTTCGAACAGGAAGATAAATTTTTTTGTTCTTTGAATTCAAAATAATAAACAAATGAGTAAAAAGGCCTTGGCCAAAGAAAAAAATAAAGTGATTGTTGGACCGATTTTAATTAAGAAAACTAGAAAAGTATAGGGTGCTAGTTAGCCCCAAATTCTCACACCTCTTTAGTTACCCTAGAATTTCATTTTTTAAGTATTTTAATTTTCTAGATTTTGATTTTTGATTTTTATGCTTTTATTTTTGAATTCTTGAAGATGTTTCTAGGTGACAGCTTTTTATATTAATTTCAAATATTTAATTTTAATTATGCCTCTCATTTATATTATGAATTTGATCATATCAAAATCCACTGAAGTATTTTGAATCATGATTAATTGGAATTATTATATATTGATTTAAAGTTGATTAGATTAGATTTGGTTGAAGGATTTTAATTTATCCTTTTGATTAATTATTTAATTTGCATGATTGATGTATCATGCATGTTACAATAGTTGGTAGAGCCGTTAGAATGGGTCGGCGGGTCGAGCCGGCCCATAACCCGGCCACTTAAACTCACATTTTTGTGGGTTTTGGCGGGTCAATCCACTGTGGGCTTGGATCGATAACTACTCAACCCAATTCATAACGGGTAGCAGGTTAGCCCGCAGACTTTTTTAAATAAAATATTATTTTTTTACATGTATTATTTATAATAAATTTTAGAGTAGATCTTCGGTGAAACTTGTTAATATCATTGAATTTTTACCACGACATAATACTTGTAAATTGAGATCATAACATTAAATGTTAGAGGTATTAGTTTATAAGAGTAGTAGTATCATTTTATAAGTGTAATGATATTAATTTCATAGTATGAATATGTTTCAAATGAGAGTTTATGTAAATTTTAAGCAGCATAGGAATAATGTCTTGATGAATAATAAAAACAAACAAAACTTACAATAAACTAAAAGATTAAATAATAATATCCACAAAATAATCGTAATAAATAAATAAAATTTTATATGCTACATGTGTAGGTGAGAAATAAATTATTTTTTTGTATTTATATTTCTATATTTTAATTAAATTGAATGATACTCCCTCTGTCCTGGTATATTTGTCCTAATTCTTTTTTGTTGAATTGTTTAAGAAATAATATTAAAATAATAAATAGTGAGCTTTTATAGTATTTAATGGATGAAAAATTAATGTATTTGGGGTAGTTGAGATGAAAAGTGAGGGGAATAATATTAAAATAATAGTTAGTGGAGTGTTACTTTTTCCTTTTATGGACTGAGACAAATATAGTGGGACGTTCATAAAAGAAAAGTGGGACAAATATAGTGGGATGAAGGGAGTATTATTTAAAAAAAAATTAAAAGCCCGTGGATCAACCCAACCCATGGCCCATGTGGGCCGGCACAAATGGGTCCATTCCCCAACGTACTCGTAAATACTCAACCCAAACCGCTCCATATATAGGTGGCCCATTTTGACCGGTCTAATAGATGGGGTGGTGAATATATATGTGGATTTGTCTAAGTTTGAGTCTTAATTTTTCATTCTTGTGAATTATTAATTATTGCAACGGGTCATTGTGTATGTAATTTCATTAGAAACCCCATAATCTATATACAATAAAATTCATACATCATATTGTCGGAACGAGTAAAATACATTACTATAGAGAAGTTATTCCTAAATATAGTTTAACATAACAAAAAATATATATATATTTTTTAAAAATATTTAATATAATATGTATTATACTACATGTATGTAAATTCTTTTACATAATTATGTAACTAAATTAAATAATAGGAATTTGATTAAAATAAATGCATGCACTTTAATAGTATATAACATACATCTATGAACAAATCATGTACCTAGGAAGATGATGAATATAGTGACAAGTCATGAAATTAAGGTGGGGCCACAATCAATCACATATAAATGTATTATATATCTTTAATTTATTGCAATAATATATATATATACTTTTTTTTATAAATAATGTCATTATTCATATATAGAATCATAGATGGATAAATCCTTAAGATAGGATCGAAAAAAATGACTTATTACGATGTGAAGTTTATTCATAAATATAATTAGTTGAAACCTTGATTTTTTATTATTATATAGAGTTTATTCCTATAAAGTAGTTGTATAGGGAGTTTTAATTGTAATTATTTGAATGGTTGTTTACGTAACTTGGGAAGAGACAAATAAAGTTTAGGTCTTATTACTCAGGTGTGAACACCTTCTTAAAATTATACTTTTTTTTTTCTTTTTCTTTTTAGGGAATGCATATGTATATAGATATATTAAAACAATCTTATAAAGGGAGACTGAGAAAATGAGGAGTAGAGAGTACCTTAAGGGTAAAGCAAACCCAGTCCACAGACTTTTTAATGTCCAAAAAAATCCAATAGAATCTCAATTGAATACACACCCTTAAAATAAATCTACTCGTCGACTTTCAAAGCCAATATCCCAATATAGTGACCAATATTTCCTATGCAACTTTGGCACAATCTACTTGTCTTTTTTTTTTTTTTGAGAAGCTCAAACCGGTATGTTAATCAGTGGATTGGGCCAGAGCTAAAGACATGATCTGTCTAGGAATGTCATCACCCTTCCAAGCTTGAGGTTGGGGATATCTTGTCGCCATTTTAGCGAGCTTGTGGGCTATCGTGTTTTCATTTCTAGGGCAATACCAAACACCTTTCACTGAGGTGTTTGAAATCAACTTTCGAGCCTTGATGATGACGTTTTCTTCATAACCCCTGTACGTTTCAACAGATCGGATTGCCTGGACTGCATCAGCTGAGTCGGTCAGTACCGCGACTGATCCTGGGGACCATCTTAGCCAGAAGGAGATTCCATCAATAATGGCATTGAGTTCAGCCGCCAAAACCGTACCAGGGGGGTTAATCTTGTGAAAACCTGCAGCCCACGGCTTTCCATTCGGATCTTGGATGTAAAAACCAACAGCATAGGCCATGGAGGAGTCCTTGAAAGCTACGTCAACATTAAGTGTGAAACAGTCTGGGAGGCCATCAAAAGGAGGATAGGAGTTCCGCCCGGGAAATGAGGGGTTCTTCAGGATCAAAAGCCACCTGGCTTGTTGGTATTGATGAAGATAAGCTTCGGTCCAGGTAGCTAGATTTTTCGGAATAGATTCCTTTCGGTGGGGTCCCTTTTTGTGAGTCAAATCACACCTCTCTTTCCACACACCCCACATTTTCATCGCCAACTTGTCGAGATCAGGACAATCAAGGGAATTAATAAAGAAAAGAGCAAGGTTATCGGGGGAGCCATGTCTAGCCTTTTTGATTGTGGGCCACCACTCGGTCTCTTTCCAAGCTTCCTTAAGTGCCTGACAAAAGAAAATAACATGATTAGTATCAACCCAATAATAGTCACACAGAGCGCACCTGGGTGGACAAGGAACGTGATGAGTTGCTAAGTTTGCCTCCCAAGCAATCGCGTCCTGGACCGCTTTCCACATGAAGATCTTGACCTTAGGAGGTGTGTTCAAGTTCCAAATTCTTTTCCAAGGTTTATTGGTGGTACCAGACCCACCAGGATCCTCATTGGGGTAGTGGAGATTGTGGAGGAGGTTAATCCAGTAAACAGACTTAACCGTGAACAAACCCTTTTTATTCAGGGGCCAGAAGCGGGAATCCTTTTTTCCTTCTTGATCGATGGGAGTTTTCTTGATAGCATCAGCTTCATGCTTAAGGAAAAGGTTGTCAATTTTGGTGGTATCCCAGTTGCAGGGGTCTTTGAACAAATCCTTGACCATAACGTTACTATCAAAAGTGACATGGGAGGTGATTTTGCCAGGATGAAGGTCGGGGAGCCATTTATCTCTTCGAGCATTGATCTTAGTCCCATCCCCGACTTTCCAAAATAGGCCTTTAGAAAGGGCCTCTTTACTCCAGGGGATAGAGCACCAAACATAAGATGGGTTAGAGCCGATAGTCGCATCCATGATATCGGTGTGCTTGAAATATCTGGCTTTGAAGACCTTGGCTATCAACGATTCCGGGTAGGTGATAATCCTCCAGATTTGTTTTTCAAGAAGGGCCTTGTTAAAAGTAACCAGATCTCTGAAGTCCAGACCGCCATCTCCTTTGGGTTTGGTGAGGGTTTTCCAATCCTTCCAGTGAATCCTTTTTTCCGTGGAATTGGCACCCCACCAAAATCTAGCGCAAAGAGATTCAATATCCCCACAAAGGGTGGCAGGGATTCTGAAACAGGACATGGCATAGGTGGGAATAGCTTGAATAACTGCCTTGAGTAGAACTTCCCTCCCACCTTCCGAGAAAAACCTGTTCTTCCAACTGTCCAATTTTTTCACAACTCTATCACGGAGGAAGCCGAACTGCAACCTTTTACTATGGGTAGTGAAAGTAGGGAGTCCCAGATAGATCTCATGACCTTGACAAATCTGAATACGAAGGCAGTCTTTAGTGAACCTCGAGTGATCCGGGGAGGTGTTCTTGCTGAAAGTAATTGCCGACTTATCGAAGTTAACCAATTGGCCCGAAGCTTTCTCGTAATCATTTAGACACTCCTTAATGGCTTGGACATCCTCTTTGCTATTTTTAAAGAAAATGAGACTATCATCCGCAAAGAAAAGGTGTGTGATCATAGGGCTACCTCTAGCCACTTTAATTCCCGTAATTTTACCACTTTCCGCATACGCATTGAAGGCTGAAGAGAGTCCCTGGGAACAAGAACAAAAAGAAAAGGGGAGAGGGGATCCCCCTGCCGGATGCCCCTACTAGGAGTGACTCGACCACTGATTTCATTGTTGATTTTGAGAGAGTACGTTGCCGACATAACACAAGACATAATTAGATTGACCCACCCGTGGTCAAAACCCAATTTATGCATAATTATTTCAAGGTAGCCCCATTCCACCCTGTCATACGCCTTGCTCATGTCGAGTTCCAGAGCTGCGTATCCTTACTTGCTTTTATTATTTCAAAGCCAATGCATGCACTCGTAGCCCAACAGGATGTTATCAGTAATCAGTCTGCCCGGGATGAAGGCACTCTAGTTAGGATCGATGATGTTACCTAAAACAACACGGAAGCGGTTGGTGATGGCTCTGGCCACAATTTTATAAGTAACATTACATAGACTGATGGGTCGAAAGTCCTTCATAGTTTTGGGTTCCTTCATCTTGGGGATCAAAGTGATAACTGTCGAATTCTGATTGCAGAGATTATCCTCCCCGTTGAGGATCTTAAGGACGTAATTGTTGGGGAATAAGTTGCACGGATCTATTCGGGATAAATATTTAAATACAAATTTAATTCTTATAATTATTACTAGCATGAATTAATCCTATAGTAATTCAAATAATAATCCAACAACAAATCATGCATATAATCAATTCACGTAAATCCTACGCATGCGGAATTTCTACGAGTTTACGTGAACGTACCTCTTGGAATGGTAATGGTCTCGTTGATTAAACACACCAAAAGAACCTTCCCAAGTATTCTCTTAATCCTTGCTCGACAATCCGGTGGTAGGATGCTTGCGAACAATTAACAAGAGGAAAATAAACTTTGTTGCACCACCTTTGTGGATTTACTAATTTTTCCAGCACATGTAATTGTACTTGGGAATGAAACACTCATCCCCTATTTATAGAGGAGTGGTGGTCGAATTTTTAGGGGAAAAAACAATGTGGGAAAAACTTTTCTTGATCTCCAAGAAATCGTGAATATATCTCCTATATTCTTTTTCCCATAATTATAATATTCCACAAAATCCCACCTCCTCTTTGTTATGGAATATTTTCGAAAAAATAGGGCAAGAATCCAAGATTTGGATCTTCTTGAATTTATGAGATATTCTTGTATTTCAAGAAATACATATCTTTCATAATATCTTTTCAAGAAAATCAAGAAATTTTTTTTTTCCCTTTTTTTTCAAAATTTTTGAAAGATACTATATGGATGACTAAGTGGGAGATTTCTTGAATTTAATGAGATAATCTTGTATTCCAAGAATACATATCTTCATTCCATAACAAAATTCAAAGAAAATCTTTCTCCCCTTTTAATCCATAAATTTCGAAAAAATGGAAAAATAAGGCAACAATATTTATTTTATTTTAAACACTTTTTTCAGTTATTGGACTTTATGTTAGGCTACTTAGGGGGTCTTTAGGAGAATTAAGATTGGACCTTCCAATGGATCTTGAATTATCAATATTGAGCCACAATATTATTCAAGCCCATAAATATTAATTAATCCCACTACATAATTAATATTGCACTATCCATCTTAACTCATATTACAGTCAATATGGCTCCCGGTTATTATTTCCCGTGTTTAAGATTATCTAGCCCATTAATTAATTCATGCCACTGAAATAACTTTCCATTAATTAATATCTTTTGTCCTTGGTTAAGGAACGGTTCAACATTATTATCCATACCGGAAACTAGTTCCACTTGCAAGATTTGGTATGATAAAGCTTACGAACCTCCCAAGGGGGCAAATCGAACAAGCGTACTTGCACACGATTATCCGTATTAAATCTCAGGCAATCACATGTGACCAATAATATTGTCCAAGATAAAAAGTATTAAATCTCGTTGATTCTCTACCCATGATAAGTCAAAGCAATAGTTACCAACCACACGTGATCCTATTTAAGGAACGAAGATTAAGAAATAACGAACCACTGAGGTCTAATTCTTCCTTGTTCAGTTCTGAAGAATTTGTCCTCCTATAGGTCCTATTCAGTGCATCAGTCATGCACTAGTGTAATCTCTTGGTCAAGACAAGCCAATCTGAGCCTTACACTTCAACCTTTCACGATTGATTGTTCATTTCCATCTAGGTCGTGAATGGTGTACTTTTAGTTACAAGGGACTGTTAATTTAATCTTCTGTGATCTGGTATCACTAAATTAACTACAATGTAACACGTACTATTTAATGAACAGTTATGCAATAAATATATGTAACATTCGATGATATTTAAAGCATCAGTGATAAATAATTTATTTCAGTAAATAAGTCAGAAATTCAGTTTTTATTATACAAAGTAAAAGCATACTGTTGGTCCCGGTGCAAATGAGTCTTACACGTGTATGGGGGGAATGCACATGTTCAGTGTTTTTAAAACTTTTTCTTACTGAGGTCAGCTTGGGTCAGGTTGTCCTGATGATTTGGTCCTGAGAAGCACAAATCGCTCTGAGTCAAAGTCTACTGAGACAGTGATCCTGAGCTGCTTTCAGAAACCTCAGATAATCCCAACTGAGTCCTGAGTTTCAGAGATCCTGAGTTGCTTGGATCAGATAACTAACTTACTGAACCCTCAGAGGAGTAAGTTCAGTTTGGTAACTATCTGTTCTAGCTACTCAGATGTGCGGAATGGTTGACCCTTAGTTTATACTCGTTTTAAAGCTTTTGCTGTAAACCTTCCTTTAATGGAATAGTGATTAGGCTGTGATTCAATTATGCAACTTCAGTGGATTGATTCCAACTGAATATCAGTGAAAAGTATGTTTTCAGATTTACGTCAATGCAACAGTTAAGCACAGATAAAGAAAGCAATAAACAACACAACAATTTATAGTGGTTCAGAGACTCAAGCTCCTACGTCCACTCTCTCTGATCCTCAGAGAAATTCACTAATCACTTCCTGAGCTTTCTGACTACCTCGCGTAGTTTACTTACTCAACTCGGCCCTGTGCTTTCTGACTACTCCACGTAGTTTACTTACTCAACCCGACCTTGAGCTTTCTGACTACCTCCGTAGTTTACTTACTCAAACACAAACAATCTTTCAGACTACCTCTGTAGCTTACTAACTTCACCTCTAGAGCTTTCTGACTACTCCGCGTAGTTTACTTACTCTTACAACTCTTCTCACCAACAATCACACTCAAACTACCTTCTAAAGGGTTTGGGGTTTCTTGGTTGGTTTCCAACTAGGATGAGATATTCTTTACAATGAAGTACAATGCAAAGGCTAGGATATCTCGACTAAGCTTTGGATATATCTTATCAAGCTAGGCTTAGTATAGTGAGCTCTCTTCGAAATAAAGCACTTGGGAAATTCTCGGTTTTTCGAGTGCTTCAACTTGCAATAATAAGTTTGAGCTCTTGAGTTGCTTACAAATTTCCCGTAACCTTACAATGTAGAGGGTCACAAGTATTTATAGGCATACACCAAGGTCACTCTTGAAAAACTATCAGTTGGAGAGATAGCTTCGTGAGTTTCCTCTTATGGTGTGTGTTGAACGACTATATTTAGGGTTTGACACTCCCTAACACGTTTTAGGCAATAGCCTTTCATGTAGCCGGTCTTCACTTTTTGCAGTCTGGAACTTCGTACTTCTGACATCTTTTTCAGCGACCTGTCACTGTCAGTGTCAGTATGGTATAGTGTTGTCTTTCTCTTTTTGACTTTTGTCTCCAGTTAAAGGTAGACACCTTCAACGGCTCTTTTGGTTACAATCTCTGAGTTCATATAACCTTAACAACACTCTGACTTAGTTCCTTTTGTCTGCATTTGAATGTCTTGGGCAATATCTAATCTTCTGAGTAATCGCATTTTCTTCAGTATTGTATCATTCAGATAGATATTTTCAGTGCCTCGGAACATTCAGGTTTATACTGAGCATTCAGTACATTACTGAGTCTTCAGTAATTACTGTGCCTTCAGTATTCTTGATCTTCAGTTCTTCAGTCTTCTGTCTTCTGCGTCTTCAGAGTCTTCAGCGTCTTCTGAGTCTTCAGAGTCTTCACATGTATACTGACTGATATACTGAGTCTTCATGCTGAGTCTTCAGTTCCTCAGTTTCATACTGAGTCTTCAGTATCTCAGTTTCACACTGAGTCTTCAGATTCTCAGTTTCTCACTGAGTCTTCAGATTCTCAGTTTCTCACCGAGGCTTCAGATTCTCAGTTTTTTACTGAGTCTTCAGAAACTTTAGTTTCATACTGAAACTCCAGTTTCTTCAGAAACATACTGAGTCTTTTAGAATCTTCAGATCCTAACCTAATCTATATCTGCTGACTATACATTTTGCAGATAACATCCTGAATACTCTAAAAACTGAATCCTGACTCAACTATCAAGATTATTCTGAACATGTCATACTCAGGGTTTTGGGATCTAATCAAAATTATATCTTTATTAAATTCATCTCCCAACAATTTCCCCCTTTTTGATGATCCAAAACCTATCTTGTTACAAACATTTAACCTAAACTCAGGTTTCAGTTTATCCTATTACAAGACTGGTTTTATTTTCAACAATTTCCCCCATAAATAATGAGTCTCCCAACAATTTCCATACAGAGAATCTTCCAACAATTTCTTCAGTAATGAATCTCTCAAAGGATTCATCGCCAAATACTTAATTTCTCAATCAATTTCCCCCATATTCAAACAATTAATTCAGAGACATCATTCAGGCATATCAAAAGTAAAAGACATGTAAATAAGATAATGAGATATTATCTTTTGAGCATAAATGATAAATCTTCATTGATGATGATCTTTGAGTTTACAGTTTACAATGAGCTTATCAAAAGCAAAAATAAAAGACAAAAAGATAGAAAAATTACAAGTGTCTTCAGGTAAGTCTTCAGTCTTCAGATTTGGCACTTCAGTCTTCTGCTCTTCAGTTTGCATCTTCTTCAACTTCATCAGCGGGCACTTCCATGTTGAACATTCCGAAATACCTCTTCTTCAGTGCATCTCTTTCCTTAATGATATCCGGATTGTTTCCTGTCAAACCCAACTGAGCAGCATATTGAGCAATTTCTTGAGTAATGGCTTTCTCATTCACCAAGCCACTATCAAGTCTTGGAGGAGGGTAGGTATATGGACCGGGGGCTACTATCTGCACCTTTCCTTCATCTGCAAGGTTCATCCAGCTTTGGAGATATTTAGGATAGAAGGTTAGGAGATATTCAATGAATGCTTCATTTTGATCTGAGCTTTCCCCTCTCCATTCCCTGAGCACATCATAGTAGAACCAGAAGGTTCTCTTGACCTCTTCCCAACAATCGTTGAATTTGATAGGCATCCATTTGTCAACGTGTGGTCATTTCAGTGCTTTTGATGTCCCTCTCCTTTTGCTCGCAAACTTTTTGAATCTACTCCTTCGCTTCTGCTCTTCTTCTAATTTCTTCCTGATCACAGGCACGCCTGAGACCGAAGCAGCAATTTTCTTTGCTTGTTCTATCTGGAGTGTCTTCCGAGCATTCTTTGTGTTGAAGATTTTTCTCTGAGGCTGACCTGCAGACTCTTCTAAATCTTCAATCAACTTTCTTTGAATTGACTTAGAAGCCTTAGCACGCTTGCTCTCAGGTTCAACAATGCCCAAGGCTTTCCTCTTCATAGGCAATTCAGCAGCAGCCTGACTTGTTCCATCCTTAGCTCTATCACTCAGTTTCTCTCTTGCAACTTCAAGCATGGTTTCCTCAGAAACCTGAGTGTAGATCGGCTTCTCCACCTCGAACCCGAACTTCTCGGTAGCCGACTTCCTTCAAGGCTTGAGATAGGATATTCTTTTTCGGCTTCCTTTTTGCGTTTTTTTTTCTCCAAAGTACGTGCAATAACTTCCCGAGGTCTTCACTGGCCTTTCCCCCTTCTTGGCCTTTGTAATTTGGAAGAAGTCGGAGAAGTCTTTGTGTCCATATGGTATTGCTCTTTGCTTACGATTGCACCTCTCCGCTAGCGATCTGTTCATCTTCTAGCCTCCGAGGTGGTTCTTTGCCCTGAGAAAATTCTTGAAAAGAAAAGATGGGCAAACTGGCCAGAGAGAGCATCTTTAAACATCTATGTCATCTTGGTCATGAGCATTGAGCTCATTTCCTCAACAGCAGACTTGATTAGTACTTCATTCTTCTCTGCCAATTTCACCTCTAGAAACTCAGTTCTCTCCTGGTGCTTCTGTTTAAGTTCGGCACTCAGCTCAGCCTTGACACCCTCCAGCTTCTCATTCAGCTTGTCTTCCATGGAGGTCATCTTTGAGGTCAGAGTGTTTTGAATTTGCACCAGTTCTGAAGATGAAGTCAGATTCTCCATCTTCTGAGCTTGACTGGCCAATGTCTCTTATATCTGAGTGATTTTGTTCAGCATCGGCTCAACCTTCTCAAGCTTCTCCACTAAGGGAGTGAGGTCGATCTCAGGAACATTTTGCACCTTCTGTGTTGATTGATCATTCCGAGGTTCGGACACAACACGAGGTTGATGCACTTTTTGAGCATCGGCTTCATCCCGAGCTCGGTTTCCATCGAGCCTCGATCGTACATCGACAATTGAGTTAAAGATAGAAACCGGTAACCTTGGCATAATTGTTAATAGTGCAAAAGGTACTGAAGAGTGCTAGCTTCGATGTATGAGGTTGAATGATTTGAGTTGATCGTGAGGAAGAAGTTTCCTTCTCCATCCGAGGTGATCTCGGCATCTCCGTTGGTCCCCATCTTGAGATTTGTCTCTCATTGCTAGGGGCACCAACCCGGTAGCTCTCCTCTCGGCTATCTTCTTTTAAACTAGCTCATCAAAATCGGAAATTTTCATCCGAGCTTTGTCTTTTCCGAATCGAGAACTTCGGTCGGGATAGTTGTCTCCTCATTCCACCAGTCTTCCCTTCTGAATGCAGCAAAGTTAAGCATCTCCGGAAGAGTCGATTGAGGATGAAAACCAAATCAACCTTAAATGAAGAAGATATCTTGTAGATTAGGGAATGAAATTTGAGCTTCGGGGTAGCGGTCAGGATGAACCGTTCCCCCCTTGCTCCTCCACTTTCGGTTTCTTGACCGCCCTTCTTCAATCTCGGGCTACTCGGGTTGATCGAAAGAAGCATCAATTTGGAGGATCAAGAAGTAGATCACTCAGGAGCTCATCAATAAGCTGCTCCTGAGTCTCAGCAGCATCTGAATGTTGTGCAGTCAGGTCCTCAGTTTGCATCTAAGTGGGTTCTGTGGCCTGAGCTAGCATGACCTCAGATTGACTCTGAGTTGGTTCTGCTGTCTGAACCGGCACATCTTTGATAGGAATCTCTGAGGTCTGAGCTCCTTTAAAAATTTCCTGAGAAATTTTATCTGTACTGAGTGATGTCTCAAGCACCTCGAGAGAAGACACCGCTCCTCGGTCAGTCGGTCTGTGCCTTAGAGATAACTGAGCTAAGACTTCAATGACAATTTCTGGGCGGTTTAGCTCTCAGGTTGAATCTCTTCAGAATCACTGCCATCATCATCGGTGAGAACCACCATTCTTTTGCGCTTGGGAGCGAGGGTTTTCTTCTTTAATTTCTCACCTGCTTCTTCTTGGCTTCCAACAACACCTTCCCCCTGGCTTGTTGGGTTTCCTTTTCAGCAGCCGCAATCGGTGATTCCACTTTCTTCTCTTTCTTTCCTCTGATGGCCTGCTTCTTCACAGCAATGGGCTTGAAAAGCACCTTGGACTTAGGGAATGAGGTCGAATTGGCTAAGATGTCCTCCTCCTCTCTGCACATCTCCAAAATAAATGCTATTTTGGTGGCATGGTGGATCTTGCCTTTGATCGAGATAGCCCCGTCAACCTTTTTATGACCTTGACTTGCTCAATCACCATCTGAATCAAGAATCTGAGCCAGTTGAAGTCGGTGGTAGGTGAAGCCTCGATCGCCGCCATTAATCGGAGCTTCGGGGTAATAATCTGCTCAAAACTCCCCGAATGACTCATGATGCATTTGCTCACAATATCCAACAAAACTCTATATTGTGGCTTCAAATGCCTCTTATGCAGTGTAGCCTCAAATTTTACAGGATTCTCAGCAATCCTATCTAAATACTCCTTCTCTCTACCCAACATATACACAGCAGGATCCTCTCCTCTATCACAAAGCTCAAAAACATCGTTTAAATTTTTCGGAATTATATACAATTCCCTTTCAAAGTCGATGTATTTAGACGAGTGTTCTAAATGTGATACAGTAATATGGGAATTTACACCATCCTCTTCATTTATCCTCAGATTACAGATGAACTCGATTACCTCTTTCAAGTATTCTTGGTCCGGTCGGTTTGCGACAAGATTGGTGAGCTTAGCCAAACGAATCATATGCAGAGCCTCCTCTTCTGGTTTAGAGTTGGTTGTGCTATCGAGCGAGACAACGAACTCGTACCAAGTTTTATTGGTTTCGGCCAAACGTTCGTAGATAGATAAAACCATTTTGAAGGATTTTAGAGAGAATAAGGTTTTTGGAAAGATGAAGCTTTCTGGGCAAAGGGTTTTGATTTTGCAGAGGAAATTTTGGGAACGAAGGGTTTGATAAAGTTTGGCTTGAATGACTTTCAAAGGATTAAATAGCTTTGAGATCGTGGGAAATCGTACCGGTTAGGTGAAAAGCAACGGTTAAGATTAATCCTCGATTAATCGGGTATGTGAAAGGTCGATTCCCAAAAAGTAAGCCGCCATTTTAACTTCATTGGTGATTAAATGTAACAGAGCTTTTAATGACTGTTGACCTTCTTCGGAATTTCAAAGATTTCCCCCAAAAAATTCCTCAGGTGTTTTGTATTTATTGCGAATGATTACTGAGTTTCACTTAAGCAATAAATGAGTCGCATGAGTCATTACTTCTTCAGACTAATTTCCCTCTATCAGTCTTACTGAGTATTGACCTTGATAAAATGTCGATATGATCGAAGTAATCTTGAATGGGTTCGATATGCTCTTGAAATCTTGAACTTGATGAATCTGAGTTTCTGAGACTCGATTCCATATTTCCATTTTATCCCGAGTTTCTCAATAGAATGTGCGAAAAACTTCATGCATCGAAAACCTTCAATTTTTGATTTTGCCTCTATACACCTGGATCCAACATCCCTAATTCAATCGATAGTTCGAAATCTTGATTGACCAAAGGTTTAATCAAGATATCACTCTCTTATCGGTATGAATTTTTTCTCCATCGATGTCCTTTTTCTCGACATGATCTCGATGAAGTGATGTCGATATCCACATGCTTGCATCCGGTGTAATATCTGGGATTTTGTGAAATAGCAATGGCACTATTATTGTCACAAAATATTGGTACTTCATTGGCTACAACTTTATAATCCCTCAATTGTTGTGCGAGCTAAAGAATCGAAAGCAACAAACTTCCTCGCAGCCATGTATTCAAACGATGAAATCTTGGTTATTCTCGAGGTCCTGTTTCTTCGAAAACCAAGATATCAGCTTACTTCCAAGAAATTGACAAGTTCCTGTAGTGGACTTCCTGTCAATTCTGCAACCTCCATAATCAGCATCTGAGTAACCAGTTAATTCAAGGTTATCATCAGCTGGATACCATAATCCTCTATTCACTGTGCCCTTGAGATACTTCAGTATCTTTTTGGCAGCCTCCATGTGACTAGCCTTAGGATTAGCTTGGTATCTTGCACATATCCCAACAGCAAATGTTATATCCGGCCTACTTGCTGTGAGATAGAGCAATGATCCAATGATTCCTCTATAATCAGTATGACTCACTGATTTGCCTTCAGAATCAGGATCCATCTTGTAGTTAGTATTCATGGGAATTCTAACTGCATTGCAATTTTGTACACCATACTTGGCAATCAGATCTCTGGTGTACTTTGCCTGGTTGATGAAGATTCCTTCCTTTGATTGTTTCACTTGAAGACCTAGAAAGAAATTCATCTCCCCCATCATAGACATCTCAAATTTGCCTTTCATCAGTGTAGAAAACTTTTCACACAACTGATGATTTGGGGATCCAAAAATGATATCATCAACATATATCTGAACCAGTAAGATATCTTCCCCATCTTCTATCCTGAACAGAGTTCTATCAACAGTTCCTTTGACAAAACCATGGTCGAAGAAGAAACCGAGAAAGAGTATCATACCATGCTCGGGTGCTTGCTTAAGACCATACAAGGCTTTTTACGAGCACTGTAAACTTGGTCATTCTGTTTGAAACCAGGAGGTTGTTCTACATAAACCTCTTCTTTAAGCACACCGTTCAGAAATACACTTTTCACATCCATTTCATAGACTGTGAACTTCATGTGGGCAGCATATGCAAGAAACAATCTGATGGCTTCTAGTTTTGCAACATGTGCAGAGGTTTCATCATAATCCAAGCCTTCTTCTTGGGAATAACCTTGTGCAACTAGCATTGTCTTGTTTCTTACAATGTTGTTGTTTTCATCTCTTTTATTCTTAAATACCCACTTGGTTCCAATGACATTGTGCTTTTCAGGTCTATCCACTAGCTCCCATACTTCATTTCTTGAGAATTGATTCAGCTCATCTTGCATAGCAGTAATCTAATGAGAATCTTGTAGAGCTTCACCAATCTCAGTAGGCTCAGCAGAATAGTGCACTCTCACCATGGAACCTTCTTGTTTTGACACCATCAGTTAGATCACCCACAATCTGACTTGTAGGATGACTATCTAACCATCTTCTTCTAGATGTTCCCCCTTCAATAGTATCCTCAACATTTGAAATGTTAGGTTCGATTAATTGATGAACTTCGAGGAACAACGAAAAGGAGAAAGGGAATCATCTTCCTCGGAAATTCCATTGAGAACATTGTCGAGACATTTGTTCCCCTTGGGTTGATAGATTGAGAATTTGCCTCATTGTGTGACCACATCTTCATTGGCATCACATACCCGAGTCCGAGGCGGGTGTGCGTTCGGATTGGTCACCTTTGGTGTGTTGGCTTTCTGAGTCTCACCATCCCGAGTTCCATCCCGAACTTCTTTATTCGAGTCCGAGTCACTCCAATCATAGATTGTGGTGACTTCTTCTTTTCGAGGTTCGATTGGATGATTTGTCATTCTTTTTCGGGCTTAATCTGGTGATCCTCTTGGTGATTGGGTTCTTAAGCATCATGTTCTGTTTCTTACGAACACAAGTAGATTCATCAAAAACAACATGAGGTGTTTCCTCCACATTAAGAGTTCTACAGTTGTAAACTCTTAAGGCTTTACTTATTTCAGAATACCCTAAGAATATTCCTTCATCAGCTTTACTATCAAATGTTTTCAAATCGATCTTTACCATTATTGTGTATGAAACACTTGCAACCAAACACACGAAAAGAAAAAACAAAAGCGGCTTCCTTTCATTCCAAAGCTCATAAGGCGTTTTGCCTTGACTCTTTGTCAGCATGGATCTGTTATGTGAGTAGCATGCAGTGTTGACAGCTTCAGCCCAAAATCTTTTAGGAATATCGACGACTATCATTGTCCTTGCGAACTTCTTTTTTAGAGTCCGCATTCCTTCTTTCAAAGAACACCATTTTGTTGGGGTCCTTGCGGTGATGTTTCATGAGAAATTCCATTCTTTGCACAATAATCGGATATAATATGATTTATAAATTTAGTCCCTTTGTCGGATCGATTTTGACCACACTCGATTTTTTCTCAATCTTGAGCTTTTTTGATGAATTCGGCGACTTTTATCTCGAGTCTCTTTCTTCTTGAGTAAGAATATGACCCAAGTATATCTTGAGTAGTCATCAACTACTACTAGTGTGTATTTCCTACCATTGGTGCTCACTGGTGTTATAGGACCAAAGAGATCCATATGCAACAATGAAGTATTCTTTTCGGTAGAAACATCTACTTTGCTTTTTAAATGATGCTCTAATTTGTTTTCCTTTTTTGGCGCATCACAAATATGTTCCTTCTTGAACACTTCATTAGGCAACCCTTTCACAAGAGCTAATCTTGCAAGCTTATTCGGGGTTTTGAAATTGGTGATTCATTCTTTTATGCCATAACCAATCGGGTATCTGTGGAACTTTTAGCAACCAAACATGTATCTTTAGGAGTTGAACTCCAATCGAAGAAGATACACATTTCCTTTTCTAGTACCGGTCCAATAATACTTTCGTGAGATATCATCTTTCACATAACATAAGTTCTTAGAGAACTCAACATTAAAAACCTTTATCCGCGAAATTGGCTTATTGAAAGCAAGTTATGCTTCAATCGGATACATATGAAACATCATGGATATGAACCGAAGTCGATTTCCAAAGTTCCATATCCTTGATCTATCCTTGGAGTTATCTCCAAAAGTGATCCGAGGGCCTCTTTGTTCAACATAGTCATGAGTATCTTCTTGAATCTGTCATATGTCTTGAGCATCCTTTGTCAAGATACCATATATCGAGGGCTTTTTCATCTCTACTCATCGTCTTTATGTGATCTTTAATCATTTCGAGGCCCTTTTTTCCTCCCTGAAAAAAATAGATCAATTCTTAGGTACCCAATTTGTGTAGGGTCCTACAAGGTTATTTGTACCTTTCGGAATCCAAATCTGCCGACAACTCTAATCACTTTAGAGTGGGCGATCTGTCTTCCATAAACATCAACATACACATTTACTACTCTGGGTGCCTTAGCGGTTTTTACGTGTATGAGTGCTAGCCTTTTAGCATGAACATGGGCTTTTGAATTTTTCTTAGGTTCGGGCCTTCATTTCATTGCTTTTGGCTTCATGCGGGGTCCGAATCTTTGTTGACTTCGGGTTCGGGTAACCTTTACCCTTAGGCAAGTGGGGTTCGGGTTACTGTACTAAAATTTTGGTCTTTCAATTATCTTGAGGACTTGGTCTCTTCAGTTGAGAATGTCTCTGCTGAGTGTTTCTCTTCTGAAGATTCCTCTGATGGTTCAGTGTAGATTCTTTCAGGTTTGCATTCTTAGCCTAAGGCTTTGAAGTACTTGCTTGAAATTTTCCAACAGAGTGCTCAGGTTTTCTAGCCTTCACCTGAGGTTTGGGCTTTCCTACCTGATCATTCAGTTTTACTGAAACCATGGGTCCTTTTCCCTTGTCTACAACCTTAGGCATTTCTTCATTTTGAAGTGTGGGTGCCATTGGTTTTACAAAGATTGTCTTCTTGCTACTTGATGCAGCATTCAGATGACCTTGTGAGGTTCCCCCTGGAATGTATCCCAATCCAGATTTTATAGTGGCAGATCTCTGGTAACTCTGAATTTCATCTATTACTTTAGATGCAGTATTCAATAGAGTTACCTTCTTCTGTGCACTATCCTCATAGTTCTGTAGAGTTTCATGCTTCTCAGAGAGGTCATTGAACTTAGTTCTGATCAACTGAATCTCTTCAGTGGATTTCTCTAGCTTTTCAGTTAGGGTCACTATCATCTTCTCTTTCTCTGAGAGTTGTACTTTCAGAACATCTAGTTCATTAGTATCTCCCATTAATTGAGAAGTGATTTCAGTATTGCTAGAGTCTTTCCATTTTAGATTTTCAGCCTTCAGTTCCTTATTCTGCTCTTGAGTTTCATTTAGCAGTTCTTGTAAAACAGCATAGTCCTTCATTAGACTCTCAAAAGAATCCATCAGGTCAAAATGACTGTTTACAGTTGAACTTGACAACTCTTGTGCTAGTGTAGGAGCAACAACAGAGAAAGAAGATTTTACCTCCTCAATGGTCATCAGACATATGTCATCACTTTCACTGTCTGAGAATATTTCATCTGAAGAGCTAGATCCCTCCTCAGAATGTTTTTCTTCTGCAACCATGGCCTTTTTGCTAGAGAACTTCTTGTCTCTTTTAGCTTGCCTTTCTCTTCTCTCGCCTTTTCGGATCTGGACAATCATCTTTGGAAGTGACCTTTCTTTTTGGCAATTATAGCATCTGTTGGCATCATCATCGTCGATCACTTTCTTCTTTGGACTTGGAGTCCTTCCTTTTGGATGAAGATCCCCTCACTTTCAGGTCCTTCTTCTTCTCGGTTGATCATCGTCCTCGGGTTTCTTCCGGTACTGTGATTCTGTAATAGTTTTTTGTATTTTCCAAATCTATTATTAAGTCTTTCAAACCTCCTTGCCATCGGTCTTTAGCTTTTCCTCAAGCTCATCCCGATTTTTGGCATGGGAGTTCTCGAACTCTCTAGTTTTCTGAGTTTTTATTTTTGGCCTTAAAAGCCACATTTTTACTAGATGATGAATCATCTTTTTTGTCGACCTTTTTAGATTTCTTATCAATTACAAACTCATAGGCCTTCAAACTTAGAAGACTTGTTGATATGGCATTGAATTAATATTTTTGGTGTTTTCAATCACCCTTTGCATGTATATCCCATTTCTTAGAAAAGACCTCTAAGAATTTTCAATGCAACTTCTCTCTGTGGATATTTCTTTCCAAGTGCATTTAGATCATTCATAATGCTAGTGAATCGACTTCTAATTTGTCAATAGATTCACCTTCATCCATTTTTCAAAACTATCAAACTTTCCAATTGCAACCGAAAGTTTGTTTTCCTTGATATGATCGTGTGCCTTGGCACATTCTGACTAGTGTATCCCAAATTTCTTTTTTGCGTTATTACGGTGAGAGATCATTCCCATCACACCATCATCAATAATCTTTGTATAGTGTGTCTTTAGCAATATAGTCTAGATTGACTAACTTCCTCTCTTCAGGAGTCAGTTGGTCATCAGACTTAGGAAATTCTGCTCTAGGATCGTTTCTCTCATTTTCTGTTCCTCTGGGATTCACCACAGTAAATTGGAATGGTCCTTCAGAGACCCTCTCCACATACGTTCATGTTTGGAATCTGAGATGAGCTGCATTCTCAATCTCCATAGATCATAGTTCTCCACTGAGAACATGGGAAGTTTCTTAGAAGACATTTAATCTGAGTCTTTTAAGAATTCAGCAAATAAGATCAGTTCAGATAGACCACAAGTATTTTTAGAAAATAAAACTTTGGTCAACAAAGCAGATGGTCAAGTTGAAGTCAAGTTGAACCACTGCTCTGATACCACTTGTTGGTCCCGGTGCAAACGAGTCTTACACGTGTATGGGGGGGGAATACACGTGTTCAGTGTTTTTAAAACTTTTTTTCTTCGAGGTCGACTTGGGTCGGGGTTGTCACGATGATTTGGTCTGAGAAGCACAAATCGCTCCGAGTCAAAGTCTCTTGAGGCAGTGATCTGTTGCTTTCGAAACCTCGGATAATCCCAACCGAGTCCCGAGTTTGAGAGATCTGAGTTGCTTGGATCGGATAACTAACTTATTGAACCCTCGGAGGAGTAAGTTCAGTT
The DNA here is from genome assembly GCA_037126765.1 of Stenogyne calaminthoides. Taxonomy (NCBI): domain Eukaryota; kingdom Viridiplantae; phylum Streptophyta; class Magnoliopsida; order Lamiales; family Lamiaceae; genus Stenogyne; species Stenogyne calaminthoides. The sequence continues at coordinate 2,124,321 of JBBCBC010000012.1, forward strand.
TGGTAACTATCTGTTCTAGCTACTCAGATGTACGGAATGGTTGGCCCTTAGTTTATACTCATTTTAAAGCTTTTGCTGAAAACCTTCCTTTAATGGAATAGTGATTAGGTTGTGATTCAATTATGCAACTTCAGTGGATTGATTCCAACTGAATATCGATGAAAAGTATGCTTTTGATTTAAGTCAATGCTGGCGGTTAAGCACGGATAAAAAAGCAATAAACAACGAGCAATTTATAGTGGTTCGGAGACTCAAGCTCCCTCGTCCACTCTCTCTGATCCTCAGAGAAATTCACTAATCACTTCCTGAGCTTTCTGACTACCTCGCGTAGTTTACTTACTCAACTTCGGCCTGAGCTTTACGACTACTCCACGTAGTTTACTTACTCAACCCGACCTTGAGCTTTTACGACTACCTCGTAGTTTACTTACTCAAAACACAAACAAGCTTTCGGACTACCTCTGTAGCTTACTAACTTCACCTCTAGAGCTTTCTGACTACTCCGCGTAGTTTACTTACTCTTACAACTCTTCTCACCAACAATCACACTCAAACTACCTTCTAAAGGGTTTGGGGTTTCTTGGTTGGTTTCCAACTAGGATGAGATATCCTTTACAATGAAGTACAATGCAAAGGCTAGGATATCTCGACTAAGCTTTGGATATATCTTATCAATCTAGGCTTAGTATAGTGAGCTCTCTTCGAAATAAAGCACTTGGGAAATTCTCGATTTTTCGAGTGCTTCAACTTGCAATAATAAGTTTGAGCTCTTGAGTTGCTTTCAAATTTCCCGTAACCTTACAATGTAGAGGGTCACAAGTATTTATAGGCATACACCAATGTCACTCTTGAAAAACTATCCGTTGGAGAGATAGCTTCGTGAGTTTCCTCTTATGGTGTGTGTTGAACGGCTATATTTAGGGTTTGACACTCCCTAACACGTTTTAGGAAATAGCCTTTCATGTAGCCGGTCTTCACTTTTTACGATCTGGAACCGTGCCTTGACATCTTTTTTGGCGACACATCCTTCATCGATTGTCGGTATAAGATGCGATGTTGTGTTGTCTTCTTTTTGACTTTTGTCTCCAGTTAAAGGTAGACACCTTCAACGGCTCTTTTGGTTACAATCTCTGAGTTGATATAACCTTAACAACACTCTGACTTAGTTCCTTTTGTCTGCATTTGAATGTCTTGGGCAATATCTAATCTTCTGAGTAATTGCGTTTTCTTCAGTATTGTATCCTTCAGATAGATATTTTCAGTGCCTCGGAACATTCGGGTTTATATTGAGCATTGATACATTCTTGAGTCTTGATGAATTCTTGTGCCTTGATATTCTTGATCTTGATTCTTGATCTTACATCTTACCTGCGTCTTGAGTCTTGGCGTCTTGAGTCTTGGCGTCTTACGAGTCTTGAGTCTTACGAGTCTTCACATGTATCTTGACTTATATCTTTGAGTCTTCATCTTTGAGTCTTGATTCCTCGATTTCATCTTGAGTCTTGATATCTCGATTTCACCTTCGAGTCTTGATTCTCGATTTCTCTTTGAGTCTTGATTCTCGATTTCTCCTTTGAGTCTTGATTCTCGATTTTTTCTTGAGTCTTGAAACTTTAGTTTCATCTTGAAACTCGTTTTTCTTGAAACATATCTTGAGTCTTTCAGAATCTTCAAATCTAACTTTGATCTATATCTGCTGACTATACATTTTGCAGATAACATCCTGAATACTCTAAAAACTGAATCCTGACTCAACTATCAAGATTATTCTGAACATGTCATACTCAGGGTTTTGGGATCTAATCAAAATTATATCTTTATTAAATTCATCTCCCACCACATACTTTCCAGTATAATCCCAACAATCTCCCACTTATACTCAAAGTCTGCTTTTAAGTATACTACAGCATGTCTCGTGTAGTTCCTAATATGTGACATCTAATGTCACCTACACGAACCTAATAATTTCTCCCACTTATACTCAAAGAAGATTGGCAACGGTCTTGACACCCATTCTTTCCACATGTATCTCGAATGTATTCAGAGGCAGACCCTTTGTGAATGGATCTGCTAGGTTGTCTTCAGACGCTATCTTTGTCACCTCTATATCTCCTCTCTTAACGATATCTCGTATAAGATGGTATTTCCTTTCAATGTGTTTGCTAGCCTTGTGGGCTCTTGGTTCCCTTGAATTTTCAAATTGCTCTAAGCATTGTCACAATAAAAAAGTGATTCTGCTTTGGGCAAATTCGAACTACATTCAAGTCCACTAGGAAGTTCTTGAGCCAAATCGCTTTACATTTTGCCTCGTTAATGACTACATATCTGCTTCCATGGTAGAATGGGGACGATTTGCTTTGATGCTTCTCCATGTCATGGCTCCTCCCCCATGCAAAACACACTCTACGGGAGGTAGATTTTCTCCGAGTCTATGTCGATTGGAAATCCGAGTCCGTGTGGCCGATGGGGATTAGACTACAATCGATAAATTAACTTTCTATCCCGAGTTATTTTGAGATACTTGAGAATGTTTTTAAGCGTAGTCCAATGTTCTTTCCGGGTTACTTTGATATCTTGCCACCATGCCAGCGGCAAGAAAGCGGATATCCGGTTTAAGACATAGCATTGCATACATAAGGCTTCCGAAACGGTAGAAGCATAAGGAATGCCTCTCATGTCATCTATCTCCTTTTGTGTCTTAGGGAACATTTTCTTGGATAGATGGATTCCATGTCTGAAAGGCACGAAGCCTTTCTTGGAATCCTGCATGCTGAATCGTTTCAAGACAGTGTCTATGTATGAAGCTTGCCACAAGCCTATCATCATTTTCTTGAGATCTCGAGTGATCTTGATCCCAAGGATGTGTGTGGCTTCCCCTAAGTCCTTCATATCAAACTGTTTTGAAAGCCATGCCCTTACGTCTGATAACACCTTTACATCGTTCCCGATGAGCAGAATGTCATCTACGTATAGTACTAAGAATACCAATGCAGTTCCGACACGCTTTTTATACACACAACTCTCAAACTCATTTTGATCAAACCCGTAAGACTTTATAACATGATCAAAACATTGGTTCCAAGCTCTGGATGCCTGTTTGAGTCCGTAAATGGACTTCATGAGCTTACAAACTAGATGTTCTTGGCCTTTTTCAATGAAGCCTTGGGGTTGTTGCATATAGATCTCTTCATCAAGACTTTCGTTAAGGAAAGCTGTCTTGACATCCATTTGCCAGATTTCAAAGTCGAGATGGCAAAGAATCGATAAGAGAATTTCGATGGACTTGAGCATGGCTACTGTAAAAAAAAGTTTCCTCATAATCGATTCCTTCTTTTCGAGTATAACCTTTTCGCCCACGAGTCTTGCCTTGAAGGTTTCCACCTTCGATCCGGTCCTCTTTTTCTCTTATACACCCACTTGCAACCAATGGGTTTGACCCCATTAAGTGGTTCAACTAGCTCCCCACACTGTTATGATACATAGAACCCATTTCGGCTTTCATTGCTGTTTGCCAAGAAACTGCATCCTTATCTTGGATTGCCTCGTCATATGTCCATGGGTCTGATTCGTCTTGATCGGGAATCAAGTCCGAGGACTCTCCTATTCCCATGAATCTCTCGGGCTGTTTCACAACCCTCCCACTACGATGAGGTTCCGGTTGTGTAAGTGTGTCGTTTGGTATGTCATCTTGTACAGTTGGCATTGAGGTTAGCCCCCTTAGCTCATTTAAGGTAATCTCACTTATGGGTTTTCTTTCGTTCATATAGTCTTCTTCCAAAAATCTAAAGTGGGTGTTTATTACCACCTTTTGATCTTAGGGACCATAGAACATACACCCTTTTGTTCCCTCGGGGTATCCCACAAACAACCTTAATTCTGATCGAGGATCCAATTTTCCGGCTTTCTTGTCCAACACGTAGGCCGGACACCCCCAAATCCTCATGTGTCTCAAACTGGGCTTGCGCCCGGTCCACAATTCTTTGGGAGTTTTGGGAACCAATTTGGATGGCACCAAGTTCAGAATGTAGGTTGTTGTTTCCTAGGCATGACCCCAGAACGACTTGGGAAGATCCGCATAACTCATCATAGATCTAACCATTTCCAAAAGAGTTATATTTCTTCGCTCTGCAACCCCGTTTTGTTGAGGGTTAAAGTGCGATTAAATTTGGGATGCAATCCTTCATCGAACAAGTAGTTCAAAAACTCATCATTTGAGGTATTCGCCTCCACGATCGGATCGTAGAGACTTGATCGTTTTTTCCTATGATTCTCTGCTTGAGCCTTAAATTCTTTGAATTTCTCAAAGGTCTCAGATTTATGCTTCATAAGGAAAATATAAGCGTACCTTGAGTAATCATCAATAAAAGTGATTAAATACTCATAACCTCCTCTTGCTTTGGTTGACATTGGACCACATACATCTGTGTGAACGATTTCTAACACTTCTTTGGCTCTATTCCCCTTGGCTCCAAATGCCCTCTTGGTCATTTTACCCTCCAAACATGATTCGCAGGTTGAAATTGGTTCAACTTGGAGAAACTCCAGTGAACCGTCTTTCACCAACCTTTGGATCCTCTTTGAATTTATATGTCCCAATCTTAGATGCCATAGAAGTGTCTCTGTTCACGTCGATGAACGTTTTTTTCTAAAACAGATTGATGTGTTATAGGATGCATTTAAGTGAGTGGTGTGCATGGTTAATTTTATAGAGATTATTCGATAACGTACCATGACAGATAAATTTATCAAAAAGAGAAATGGTAATAACTTTATTAAAAGTAACCGAATATCCATCAAGAAAAAGTTTAGAAACTGAAATTAAATTCTTTCTAAAATTCGGAACGTAAAGAACATCTCTTAAAATTAAAACTCTGTCTTCAAAAGAAAGGTCCACTTCTCCCACTGCTTCACCGCCCTCTCGAAGATCGCCAAATGTGATGAGGATCTCACTCCCACTAAGTTGTCGGGTCCGCTTGAACCCCTGTAAAGTGAAACAAACATGATCAGTGGATCCCGTATCTACCACCCATAAATGGGAGGCATAAGCCGCTAAACAAGTTTCAACAACTAGTGTGTGAGAATTACCTTTCTTTCCATTCCTTTTGGGTTTGGAACAGGCTAACCTCCAATGTCCTTTCTCACCGCAATTAAAACATTTTCCTTTTGGTCTTTTCTTGACACCCAAACAGCTAACTGTCTTTTTCTCACTTTTCTTAGTGATGAGATTGCTTTGGTTCTGACCACTTTCCTTTTCTTGAGACTTGCCTTCCACTGACCTAGATCTCGAGAAAAGACTTTTGGTCACCAATGCTTCGTCTTTCTTTCCTAAATGCTTCTCTATTTTCTCCAAGGCTTCTTGTAGGATGTCCATAGTAAACATGTGATCACTCATCACAAAACTACAGTAAAACTCATCGAATCATCTTGGTAGAGTTAGCAAAAGAAATTCGATTTGGGCCTCATCACAATACTTAGTACCGAGATAAGCCAGTTTTTCAAAATGGTGTTTAATTCTGAGAACATGCTCCCTCACAGGTGTTCCCTCAGCCATCTTTAGCCTGGCCACATCGTCATTTTTAAACTGATTGATCATGCGGTCTTTTGTTAAAAACATTTCTTCAAGACTTTGCATAATTTTGCAGCAGACTCAACACCTTCATGAATGTGTCTCTCAAATCATCGACATGTGAAGTCAAGATTACACGTTTCATGGGTTCATTGGCTCGCTTCCCCAAATATTATCTGAGTGTCTTTCCGCATTAGATGATTCATCAGTAGGCTTACGTGGCTTGGGTACATCAAGAACCCAATGATGTTCTTGTGCAGGTAGGACAAAACTCATATTTCGTTTCCAAACATTTTAGTTGTCACGAGTTAATTGGTGTTCTTTGAGTGTATATAACAGTGGATTAAAAGGTTGCGACATGATGAACTGAAATAAATAATAATATGCATAAGCACAAATATATCACAAGGTTCGATCACATGCATCATATTAAAATCTCAAAAAATATATGAACATGCATCAGCCAACACATTCAAGCAGGTTACAAACAAGAACAATTATTAAACCTTTAATATCCAGATTAATAGTTGGCTCCCACTTGACCAATATAAAATTGACAGGGACTTCGGGGAAGTATATGCATATCAATTTTATACCTAAGTAATAACCATGATTAAATCTGTAATTATTATTTCGCTTTGAGCGAGCCTCGTGGGGGGGAGGGTCATCGCCGCCACTAGTAATAATCCACAATCATCCATTTGGAATTCATTCATGTGAAAGCTAACTTTTTGACCCGTCCGTGGGGGAATTTCTCCAAAAGAATTCACAAATAAATAAATCATGGAGGTCAAAATTAATTCAATTTTATTATCCGGAATAAAATTGTTAATTAATTATTTAAACATACTTAGTAATTTTTTGAAGGTGAGATTTTTCATTGGGCAACTCTCATGCAAACACATTTAAACAAATTAAATAAAGCATAAGAAAACACAATAATAAATCAAGCAAAGCGGAAAAATAAACATATTGGGCACAAATTATCCAATTGTCATGGCTTGATTTTTCTTGGCTTGATTTCGAAGAAACGCCGTCTTGAATTTCTCCCACTCGATCGTCTCGAAAAGAACTTCGTCTCGAAATGCCATGCCAAGTAGCTCACGGTTATTGGGATGCGGCAAGATCCGACCGGCCCTTGGTTAAGTCGGCCAAGACGCCTCGCAGCGGTTCTCGGCGTGCTTCGGCGGCGGCGACGCAGATCAGTAGCGTCTTGCTTCGCCTCGCCTCACCTCGCCGGGCAGACCTCGGTAGCGCCCGTGTCCCGTGCAGCGCGCTACGCCCGCCCATCCGCCTCGGCGGCTTACAGACGGGCCCCCACGCGCTTATCGTCGCCGCCCATCGCCCGTCAGCGCCCGAAGCGTCGATCGATCCGCCGACGCCTAGCGTCGCACCCGTGCGCATGGCTACGTCCGCGTCGCGCACGTGCCTCCCTTGGCACGTTTCGCGCGATGCACCTCGTCCGCGTACGGTTCTGGATCTATCCTTTAATTCTTCGTCTCCGCCTCCGTTTCAGATCCGGTTATAATTTATTTACAAAAAATAAATAAACCTAGATCTAGACTAGTCTATTACATTGATCAAATCAAACAAATCTTAATTTACTCGTGGATTTTCTCACGAGGCAAAACGAATCCGAACGAATCGAATTAAAAACCACAATTTATATACATGCATAAATAAACACATTAAATTCCATGACAATTGGATACCTGCAAAAAAGATCTAGCAATTCTACTATCCAATTTCAAATTTAATGAAAACGAATTAAATTACAATTTAAAAAAATTCAGAGCCCGAAACCGAGGCTCTGATACCAGTTGTTGGGGAATAAGTTGCACGGATCTATTTGGGATAAATATTTAAATACAAATTTAATTCTTATAATTATTACTAGCATGAATTAATCCTATATTAATTCAAATAATAATCCAACAACAAATCATGCATATAATCAATTCACGTAAATCCTACGCATGCGGAATTTCTACGAGTTTACGTGAACGTACCTCTTGGAATGGTAATGACCTCGTTGATTAAACACACCAAAAGAACCTTCCCAAGTATTCCCTTAATCCTTGCTCGACAATCCGGTGGTAGGATGCTTGCGAACAATTAACAAGAGGAAAATAAACTTTGTTGCACCACCTTTGTGGATTTACTAATTTTTCCAGCACATGGAATTGTACTTGGGAATGAAACACTCATCCCCTATTTATAGAGGAGTGGTGGTCGAATTTTTAGGGGAAAAAACAATGTGGGAAAAACTTTCTTGATCTCCAAGAAATCTTGAATATATCTCCTATATTCTTTTTCCCATAATTATAATATTCCACAAAATCCCACCTCCTCTTTGTTATGGAATATTTTCTAAAAAATAGGGCAAGAATCCAAGATTTGGATCTTCTTGAATTTATGAGATATTCTTGTATTTCAAGAAATACATATCTTTCATAATATCTTTTCAAGAAAATCAAGAAAATCTTTCTTTCCCCTTTTTTTTCAAAAATTTCGAAATATACTATATGGATGACTAAATGGGAGATTTCTTGAATTTAATGAGATAATCTTGTATTCCAAGAATACATATCTTCATTTCATAACAAAATTCAAAGAAAATCTTTCTCCCCTTTTAATCCATAAATTTCGAAAAAATGGAAAAATAAGGCAACAATATTTATTTTATTTTAAACACTTTTTCAGTTATTGAACTTAATGTTGGGCTACTTAGGGGGCCTTTAGGAGAATTAAGATTGGACCTTCCAATGGATCTTGAATTATCAATATTGAGCCACAATATTATTCAAGCCCATAAATATTAATTAATCCCACTACATAATTAATATTGCACTATCCATCTTAACCCATATTACAGTCAATATGGCTCCCGGTTATTATTTCCCGTGTTTAAGATTATCTAGCCCATTAATTAATTCAAGCCACTGAAATAGCTTTCCATTAATTAATATCTTTTGTCCTTGGTTAAGGAACGGTTCAACATTATTATCCATACCAGAAACTAGTTCCACTTGCAAGATTTGGTATGATAAAGCTTACGAACCTCCCAAGGGGGCAAATCGAACAAGCGTACTTGCACACGATTCTCCGTATTAAATCTTAGCAATCACATGTGACCAATAATATTGCCCAAGATAAAAAGTATTGAATCTCGTTGATTCTCTACCCATGATAAGTCAAAGCAATAGTTACCAACCACACGTGATCCTATTTAAGGAATGAAGATTAAGAAATAACGAACCACTGAGGTCTTATTATTCCTTGTTCAGTTCTGAAGAATTTGTCCTCCTGTAGGTCCTATTCAGTGCATCAGTAATCTCTTGGTCAAGACAAGTCAATCTGAGCCTTACACTTCAACCTTTCACGATGGATTGTTCATTTCCATCTAGGTCGTGAATGGTGTACTTTTAGTTACAAGGGACTGTTAATTTAATCTTCTGTGATCTGGTATCACTAAATTAACTACAATGTAACACGTACTATTTAATGAACAGTTATGCAATAAATATATGTAACATTCGATGATATTTAAAGCATCGATGATAAACAATTTATTTCAGTAAATAAGTCCGAAATTTAGTTTTGATTATACAAAGTAAAAGCATACTTTCCAGTATAATCCCAACAGTAATTTGATAATTCTGGTCCGATATCTTCCCAGGAATGTTGATAGAAAAGAGCCGTAAAACCATCGGGTCCCAGAGCTTTTGACGGATTAAGATCAAAAAGGGCTTTACGAACGTCTTCATGAGAGAAAGGTTTGGTAAGATACTCGTTCATTTCCACAGTGACCAAGGGATTGACATGGGATAATATTCTATCCATGTCTTCCGTCGAGGGGTTTTGGGAGAGGAACAGGTCCGAGTAGTAGTCAGTAAAAGATTCCACGATCGCTCTCTGACCCGAAACGGTAATCCCTTCTTTATTAACGATAGATAAAATCTTATTCTGCTTCCTTCTACCAAACGCCGTTTTGTGAAAATAGGCTGTATTTCTATCTCCCGAGTTGAGCCAGTTCACCCCAGATCTCTGTTTCCAATGTGTTTCCTCCTGACAGAGTAGTTTTTCAAGTTTAGCTTCCAGAGAATAAATCTTCGCAGGGTAAGACGAGGCTTCCTCATTGTTCAGGCAATCGTTGATTTGTTTGCGGACATCTTTAATGCGCCGTCCCAGATCACCGAGCTTCATTTTTGACCAATTCTTGAGACATTTGGCAGTGTTATCAATTCGCTGGATGAAATCAGAGTTCTGAGTAGAATTCTTCCAAGAATCAGTCAGAATAGTCTTGTAATCTTCTTCGAGTAACCATTTATGTTCGAACATGAAGCGGGAATGGGCCTTCGTCATCGAAGGGGGTGAAGCCTGGTAAAGATTGAGAAGGATAGGGCGGTGGTCGGAACCGTAGAAGTCGAGATTCTTGACCCCGAGCATTAGGAAAGGAGGACATCCACGTCGAGTTAGCCGTGAACTGGTCAAGTCTCTCCAAAATATGTTGCGACTCAGCCCTCATATTATTCCACGTAAATTTCGGTCCCGTGGCTCCCAAGTCATGTAAGTCAACTTTCCGGAGGCCTTTGTGAAAAGCATCCATAACCGGAAACGGCTTCGGATTGCCACCTTTTTTCTCGTACTCGTAGAGGATTTCATTGAAGTCGCCCCCTACAATCCAACCAATATCCAAGTTAGTGTGTGACTTAACAATTTTATTCAAGAGCTATGTCTAAGATTCTTGTTAGGGTTTCCATAGAAACCGGTAAAATACCAATGCACATTATTACTCGAGATTAGACAATCAATATGACCCAAAGAGAAAGACAAAACCGAAACATCAAACTTATCATTCCAAAATAAGATCAGACCACCACTTTTGCCCATTACATCAACACAAAAGCAACCACAAAAATTAATAAATGAAGAAGATATATGACTTTAGTTTAATAAATGAAGAAGAAAATGACTTTAGTTTAATAAACAAAAAAGGCTTTAGGGTTGTTCAAAAAAGGCTTAGGGTATAATTGGAATTAAAATGCTGAATTCATGAGTTCGAACAGGAAGAGATTGTTCAATGAATTCAAAATAATAATAATAAACAAATGAGTAAAGGCCTTGGCCAAAGAAAAAAAGAAAGCGATATAGTTGGACCTCTTTTAATATTCTAAATTTTGATTATGATTTTTATACTTTTATTTTTGAATTCTTGAAATTGTTTCTAGCTAGGTGACAGCTTTTCATTTTAATTTCAAATATTTAATTTTAATTATGTCTCTCACTTATTTTATGAATTTGAGCATGTCTAAATTCATTGAAATATTTTAAATCGTGAGATTAGACAATGGTTTTAATTAGATTTCTTATATATTGATTCAAGATTGATTGAAGGATATTTGATTTGTCCTTATGATTAATTATTCTGTTAATTTTCATGATTGATGAATATTGTGTGTAATACACAGGATGATGAATATTCATTTGGATTTGTCTAAGTGTACGTGTGAGTCTTAATTTTTCATTTGGGTGAATTATGAATTATCGTAACGGACTATTGGGTAATTTTATTATAAAACCTCCCATTAATCTTCATGGGCATGATATTTCTTTATAATTTGGTTGATATATCACCTAATTATGGCTAGTACTGTATGAACATATATTATCTTGTATATTTTTCTTTTGGGTAAATCTCTGGTGAAATTTATTCATATTCATGCAAATTAAGAAGAAAAACGATATACGTTATTTACGTAAAAATTATTTTTTATAATATTTTGAAAATTAGTATGACCTTCTACTTCTAGAATATTAAAATTTGTTGATTTTTTTTTTCAATTGCGGACGTACTTCAACTTACTGATTAATTAAAGATATAATTGTATCCACTTATCCTTAAATCATGTAATTGTAAATTAATTTTAATCGACAAAAAATTGCAAGAGTCGAATCTCATTTACTTATAGACAAATTTTCATACATGAAAAAACTTTAATTTACAATTAAATTCTGTAATTGGTGAATGTAAGATAAAATTGAGTGGTTCATGGTTCACTCGACCCAAGTGATTCATGGTTCACCCGGCCCGAATATGTCATAATTTAGGGTTCATTATTTAGTGTTTAGGGTGTAGATGGTTGATTTAGGGCAATTTTATCACTTTTCATACATGAAAATTTTCACACTAGACATACTCTTACTTATATTATATTGACTCAATATGATATAGAGCGTTTACAAGGGGGTTGAGACTACGTCTCGAGATACTCAGGAATAACCTGAAAATTCTTATATCCTTATATAATTCAACGTCTCAACAACTAAACAAGATAGCCCTTTTTATGGGAAAACTAGGGCTACATTATTAAAGGTTCAACTTAGCGAACACGATCATATCTCCATCACAATATTTTATGAAGATATAACCCAACTACTCCCTTTGTTCCATTAAACAGATTTGTCTCTCTATTTTTATATGTTCCATAAAACTAAATCCGTTACTATATACGCCCTCCGTCCCACAAAGCATTACAGTGACTTTTGAGCACGTAGTTTAAAAAAAAGATATAATAAGTAGAGTGTTGGAGGATAATTTTATAACCTTTTATGTATAAAGTAAATAAAATAGGTTGATTGAGTGTGTATATATATGTGGGTCCTAAAAACAATGATATTTTGTGTAAATACGCGAATATTATGAGGGTATAATTTAATGAAGAGATTATTTTTTTCGGTATCACTAATACAGATTTGCCTTTGCACAACCCTTAATAAAGGCCTTAGACAACGGTTATAACAGTTGTCCAAGTAACAACTGTCTAAACTTAGACAGCGGTTAAAAATCGTTGTGCAAGATGCAACATAGAAAGCGGTTAAAAACTGCTGTCTAAGTATCAAAATTGATAATTAGACAACAGTTTTTAGCCCCGGACCCACAAATCTCATATATAAGTCACCAAGTCTCCCAATTAATTGAGGCAATTATTCGCTCCCATGGGGGACCGAACACGGGACCTTGGGCGCCTGAGCGGGGATCAATTCTGCTCGGGCACTTGCTTTCTTGCGTTTACTTAATGAAATTAATTCTATATATTCTAAAAATCGTTTTTTCTTACAAATTTTTTTTAAATTCTTTATTTCAATGATCTTATTTATTAATTCAATCACGTTTTTATATAATAATTTTTTTTATATAAATTTAAATTTAAATTATATTATATTAAAATTATATTTTTTACTTGTTTTTAAAAAAAAAAGTACTACCTTTCTTTTCAAACTTGTAATATTTTTCCTTCTAAACAAGTAATACTTTTTTATCTAAATAAGTAATATTTTTCTTTAAACAAGTAATATTTTTTCATTTAAACAAGTAATACTTTTCTTTAAACAAGTTATACCTTTTTATTTAAACAAGTATTACTTTTCTATTTAAACAAGTAATACTTTTCTATCTAAATAAATAATATTTTTCTTTAAACAAGTAATATTTTTTCATATAAACAATTGTAATACTTTTCTTTAAACAAGTTATACCTTTCTATCTAAACAAGTAATACTTTTCTATTTAAACAAGTAATAATTTTCCATCTAAACAAGTAATACTTTTCTATTTAAATAAGTAATACTTAGACAAAATTGAATTAATTTATAAGAATATTAAATATTAAATATTATAGGTATTAATTTATAAGAATAGTGATACAAGTTCATAAGTGTAATAGTATGAACTTAATATTATGAACAAGTTTTACATAAGAGTTAGTGTTAATCTCATTATATAAGATGAATATTAAAAAGAAATAACACGAGAATTTAAAGAATAAAATATTTGAACTGTAACTAAAAAGAATTTACAAAAACAAAAAAATAAAACAAAAAATACAACAAATATTTGTAATTCTGAAAATTAATTAAGGAGACATAATTAAAAAAAAAGTATAAGTCCCAAAATCATATTGCATACTGCAGACGCATGGAACAAATTAAATGCAAACTTGTGTGTGTATATTTGAAATGCATTAATTCACTTGCACAACGGTTATGAACAGTTGTCCAAGCTTTAACTTGGACAGCGGTTCAAAACCGCTCTCCAATTACTCTTGCACAGCGGTTATGAACCGCTGTCTAAGTTTTGTTCTTGGGCAACGGTTTTTTTTTTTTTTAATAAAATCGCTCTCCAAGGGATATTTTGGAGAGTTGTTTGAAAAAGGGGTTGTTCAAGCTTAAATGTGTAGTAGTGTATGCAAAGTGTTGTGGGACGTCCCAATAAAAAAAAAATAGGAAAAATGATTTTTTTTCGTCCTATAACTTTGTCACTTTTTTATTTTTGTTCTATTGGATTTTAGTTTTTTATTTCATCCTATTAACTTTTAAATTTTGATTTTTGTTCATAACTTACAAGAATCAAAACTAAAATGTGGTAAATGTATGTGAGTTAAAGGACGAAAATCAAAATTTAAGAGTCATAGAGAGATCATAGATTGTTAACTGGGTACTGTTGTACGTGCACCTCTATATTCTTTCATTTTTTATAAATTCTTTGGGTATTCCTTACCCCTCTTAATATAATTTTCTTTACCGTTAAAAAAAAAAAGTCAAAAGGACCAAAACCGAAAAGTGAAAAACTCATAGGACCAAAATAATTTTTCTTTTCCAAAAAAAATATGCAACGTGTTGAGGGATGAAGAGAGTATAAAATATCGATAAATTTTCATTTTCATATTTTCGATCCCCTACTTAATGTATCTTGTTATTGGCAAAATGAAAAACAAAGTAAAATTTTAATATTCTAACCACAATAACTTTCATTTCTTAATCTCTGTAATAAAAAAATCTATCAATCTATCCATTAAGTTGAATGAAATATATATTTGTTTTTAAATATAACTCAAATACTTAAATGGAACACAGTCTCATTTATTAATTGATAAGAGATTTAATTAGCTACGACTCTACGCCCTAATTCTTAGAAAAAGCTCGTGTAATTGAGTGATAATTTTTGCAATTGTTGAAAGATGATCATGAATAAAAGATCTATAAACTGGTCTAACATCAACGTCATACAATTAATCTCGCACGGCACGTTCTAAAACTCGTGTTGAATTATCATTTTGCAAGTGTTGAAAGATCAACGTGTACGGCCTATTAAAGGCCAGCAAAATCTAATTATGAAGACAGAAAAATATAGAAAAAAATATGGATATAGTCCAGATTCCACAAATAGCACTGAACTCAGGGTACCAAATTCCGGCTCTAGGCTTTGGCACCGGAGCATATCCAGTGCCTCCGCCGGAGCAGCTGGTGCAGCTGATATTATATAAAAAAATGAGATGGAGGGAGTATATTATATAAAAAAAAATTAGATTAACATTTGTCCACCCTAATTAATAGCGGCAGCAGGCAGCGGCCCTAATTATTAGCACACTTAAAATCCACCAATATCCCTCTACTTATGTAGAAAATATCAACACACAACTACAAGTTCACCCTTTTAATTAATATTTTATCTTATCTAAAAACAAGTCAAACACTTTCATTTCAAAAAAGATTATTTGAACTAGAACACAGGGAAAGAGATGTTAAATGGTTGGTCCTAATTCATTAGGGGCAGCCCTTTAAGGTCAAGGGTCTAAACTTTTTAGAGTCTTACCAATTCACGATAAACGGACAGCTAATAATTGGGACCTAACCTAGCCCATAGCGGTTCACGGGCTAAACAGGCTACTAACGGGCTACGAAATAAAAACTTTAAAAGAATAAATTAAAATTCAAAATATCCATAATAAAAACTTTAAAAGAACAAATTAAAATTAAAATTCAAAATATACATAACATAATATGGTGCAATTTAAATTCTACATATAAACTTAAAGGAGATATAATAATACAATAAATGTGTAGCTAATTATATTTAATCATATCAACCAAATTTTTAAAAAGAAATAAGCAATGTTGAAGATATTACACTATTTAATACTCAACATAGCTCTTACTTAATATATTTATTTTTTATTTAATTTAAATGTTGTCTTTTAACTAATTTCATCTAAAATATGTACAAAAATAAAAATAAATTATTAAAATTCTCATATAACTATATTAAAATTAATTAAAAATAAATATTAAACGGGCTGATGGGTTGTCCCTAACCATATAGGGCTTCAGGCTAAACGGTCCAGAGCCTTACCATTCATGATAAACGGGCCTGAAAAAATTTAGTCTTAAACCTTAATTTTTTCAGTTTAAACAGGCCGGCCCTACGGGCCATGATCCTTTTAACATCTCGACAATTTTACCGATAGCAAGGTATTGGAGCCTAGAGGAAACTAGCATGTAGCCCCGCTGCTATGCGGAATTGATAATAATTTTTATATAATTAATTTAAATTAAATATTTTTTAATATTTAGTTAGTTTGACCAATTTAATTATAAATGTAATTTTTTCTAATATTATAAGTGCATATTTTTATTAATTTTTTAATTAAATTATAAATTATGGAGTATGCATTTAATATAATGTATTTGTACCAAAAGAAAAAAGATAGATGGTGAGAAAATCCAAAAAAAATAATATTGAGAAAAAAAATTGAATAGTATAAATTAAAGTAGATAAATCAATTGTGAGATAAAAAAAATTATATCATAATTAAATAAGTCAACGACAGAGATGAATGTCATAAAATTTGAAGATGAATAAATAAATCTTCATAGAATTGCTTGATTTTTAAATAGAAAATTTATATGAGTAGGGGTAATTTAATTCACAATTAGTAAGTTTTTTTTCTTTTAATCACTCAGTCAGGTAAGATTTTTTATCATTCTTTTAGTTTTTTTTTTACAATGTAGATATATATTTAATTATTAATTAATTTTATGTTTTGAAGTCTCATCTGGTACAATTTATGCATAAAAACAAATTTTACTATTTTTTTATGATATTTTTCAAAAATTAAATTTAAAAAATACATAAATACCTAAAGAAAAATTCATGCATGGGACGTTTTTCTAACATGTCTTTACAAGGGGAATGATCATTGGGTGAATGGAATAGTGGATTGCATGCACATTTTATGCATGCTTATACTAAATAAGCAACTTATTACTTAAGCGAGTAATTTGGATGTTTAATTTGATATAAAAGGAAAGAAACAGAAAATGACAATCTAGATAACTGTTACTATATTACTAACCAATTGTGTTACGATAATTTTGAAAGAAATTGCATTGTTTAGAGAAGGGTTTTTTTTCTTTTTAGTTATGCCACATTCATTTTTGCATAAATTGTCCAATTAACCTTTTGATCAAAAGTGGTAGACATTTTAACTAATTTTAAGGTCGTAGATGATCGTAAGTTAATTCTGTAGTATTTTGTTAATTTGAGTGGTCTAAATCGAAGTTGAACATTAATTGGTGGGCATTAGTAAAGGTCGTTACACCTCAAAATTTTTTATTTATTAAAATTATCAAACTACAATCTCGAATTTCAATCTCACAACCATCCTGGTGTAGATAGCGGAAGCATATACAAGTATTATCCGTTAATTCTTAGAATACTCGGATGAACACGCAAACGTGATTAACATTTAATTCCGTCGATTAAATACGAATACCGGAAGAACAACGATTAAAACACGAACAATGGAATAAACCCGATATATATATTTTTTATTTCATTCAAAGTTCTCTACTATAATGTCTGAAATGTACTATTTATACTAGTCTAACATGACATAATTAAATAATTAATAAATAAAATGATCTAAAACCTATGAATTGAGTCAAACATGAATTAATTAGTAGATGACTTTCAAACGTATCCATTTATACTATCTTGGTTTCATCTCTATCATTCTCGTCTGTCTCAATTCCGATTCGTCCTCGAATCGGAATTGACTTTATCCCCAGAAGAATTAATTAACGCAACCAAATATATGAGCTCAAAAATGTCGGCAGTCAGGGACGGATCTAGGATTTAACGATGGGGTATGTTGAGTTTTTTTTAAGTTTCGTCACATTAAATTTTTATATTTACATATAATATTTTTTCATATATTAATTTAGGTGGTGTCATATGGGACTTCTAAACATAAAACTCATTAATAATTAAATTCGAATTTATCTCTATTTTTAATAAAATATATTTTAATAGATTTGTGTTCATTTATAAAATATATCCCTAATTATAAATAATATTTAGTTAAAATAAAATCATACTTTTTATGCTCAATATTTTTTAAACGTTTCAAGAAACATTTACCAATTTAAAAAAATATCTCATTTAACTCATTTTAATACATTATTACATTTACAATTTTTCTTTTTTTAATGTTAAAGTGGCTAAAATTTTATCATTATCACAATATATAACAACTCAAAAACAAATTATTAATACATATTCCTGATTCCTCAAAAGAAAAGGACAAATATTGACAAAACAATGTAGATATTTAACACTGAACAAGTTAAATAAATAAAAGTACTAAATAAAAAAACAATAGAACTATATTCAGATGATTAAATTTTAAATTTTTGGGTATGAGAGCCTTAAGAAAGCACATTTAAAATTACAATAAAATAAAATCTTTGTTGCGGATGAAATTCTTAAATCTCAATATTTTAATTAAATTATAATAAGAAAAAAAAACAAGAGAGACACAATAGATCAAAAAAAAATTATCAAGTTGTATCTTAATTTAATAATTGAATACAGAGTGTGGGGATGAACTTTAATTTTAAATTGAGATTTGTAAATTAACATAAGATAAAAAATAATATTGGGTTGGGCTTAAATTAGTATATTGAAATTTTTTTCACATGTTATATACAAATATATAACAGATTAGTGGGGGTTTGCACTAGGCTGGAGCCCGATGCAGCCCCCCCTTATGATCCGTCTCTGTCGGCAGTACGGACGTGGTTCAAAATTATAAGACGATAGGGCGGAGATTTCAGACACCTGTTAGTAAACTATCATTATTTATAAAATAATAACTATTTGACATGTCATATGCCTCGTCAAAATTGAAGCATGACTCACTTTCGGGCTCAACACAGAAAATTAGATGCCTAGCATATGTGATAGGCTCCTTAAGTGGTTCATCATCAAATAATGGAGGTCCATCATACGCAAAATTGTCCTAATAGTCAAGTCCATCAATCTGTGTAGGCCCAAGCTATTTTATATTTCATTCAAAGCCCTCTATTTTATAAATGCACTGTGATCAAAATGTGGTATTATAAAAATTGCATTGGAATAATATTTTCTGTGGGGAAAAAAAAATTAAATAGAAAGGCTATTAATAGAAAGCAAAAAGATATGTGAATTCGCTCATATTAATTTTTTTTAAGCATCATTATTATATATACGAAGTGTTATTATTGTGTATATATGAAGTGTTATTATTGTGCGGTTCTGAAATAATACAACACACAAAATAAAATATTTTTTAAATAGTGACACTTCTTGTGAACAATAATGACATTAAAAAAAGAGAGTTCACGTGAACTCTGGTTCATAAAAGACATACTCTTAATGGAATAGAAGGAAAAAAATATGTATTAATTTGGGGAAAAAAATTGTGTGAACCCAAGTTCTCGATGAACTCTATTTCTTCAAATATCAGGAAACAGATCCCCCGCTGTACAGCACGGTGCTGTTCAGCTGGAGAACCGTTGGATCACACACACCCGTACGGGTAAGTGTGTGCGCGTGTGTAATCCAATGGTTCCCCTGCTGCACAGCACCGTGATGTACAGCAGGGGATCTGTTTTCCAAATATCAATGGTTATATATGCAGTATCAATGACATACGTAGATATTATATCACTGTTAAAAATAACATTTGAACACTCACTATGCATAGCATTTATGAACTAACAGTAATAATACATAAACATAATAATGATATTTTTGGGCAGGTTGAAATGAATGTTGGATGGCAGCAACAGAAACTGGTGGAATATTGCAAAGAGAAAGGAATCCATGTTAGTGCATATTCCCCACTGGGGGCAAAAGGGTCAGCTTGGGGTTCCAATGCTGTGAAGGACAGCCCTATTATGAAGCAAAATGCAACTTCTACAAACAAGACCATTGCACAGGTGCATCACTTAAGTACCACCTTTAATTGTGTATGTTTTATGTTTGTATATGCATTAATTCAATTGTTAATTGATAAATATAAGTTTAACAATTTTTGGGTGAATTTCAATTACAACATAAACATTAATTTTCTATGTTATAATTGAAGAAAAATTAAAGTTTTTGAGTTTTTTTTTTTTTGTTACTCTTTAAAGCTTATGTTGTATAATTTAAATCATCCAAAATCGATTTAGGGAAAAGGAAAAAAACCCCTTAATTCAAAGGTCAACTCGGTGGACATTTGTTAAAAGTTATCATAAAATGAATCTCATGCTGAATGAAAATTACAAACGAATTGTTTCAACATTTGAATCCTTCTTCTAAGCTCTAACATTCCTCATAAATATAAGTGTAATATGCAAATATATATCGTGTAAATCACTCCAAAATAAATAAAATTAGCAGTATGCGGTACATGCTTCTAGCTAATTGGATCACTAAAAACAAAATTTTGAACTATGTGTGGGCTGATTTGCATGAATCTTAAACTCAATACAAATTTGCACTATTTGTGTTTTCATAACTCTGGGATAAAAATGATCCTCAATTATTTTCACTACTACACATTTAGGCTTGCACAGCTGCACTTGGACAGCTCTTTTTTCAAACAGTTCTTCAAGTTATAGCTTGGAGAGCGGTTTTTAAAAAAAAAAAACGGGTTTTGAAAATTTGTCAAAGAATAAAACTTTGAAAGCGGTTTTTAAACCGCATTGCAAAATCACTTTGCACAATGTTAATAACTAATTTGTCTAAAAAAAACAGACAAATGAGTTAATAATTTTTTTTTTTTTTTATATCGAATATATATATCACTTGGCTTTTGCCTTCATTTCTTCTCCCCAATTTCCTCTCCCCCAAATCGCGCAAACCGATCGAAGACCTAGCTCCTCCTCTCACCCAAAGACGCCGTCGTCGGTTTTCCTCCCTTAAATAAATCGTAGGTAAATCGTTGACCTAGCTTCTCCTTCTCCCCCAAATCGTCGCGCGCCGGCCACCTCCCTCCCTCTCCCTCTCTTGTTGCCCCCTCCCCTACCCCCCCTTGAGTCTCACCATCCTCCCTACCTTGCCGTCCGCTGCTTTCCTCCTCCATATATATATATAGGTATGTTTTCTTTTATATATATATATATATATGTATATATATTTAATTAATATATATATATATATATATTGCATGTGTTTATTTATATATATATATATATATATATATATATATATGTGTGTGTTTGGGATTAATTGTTAGGATATATATATAAATATTGTGTTTATATATATATATATGTTTGAGATTAATTGTTAGGATATATATATATGTTTGGGATTAATTATTGTTAGGATATATATATATATATATATATATATATATTGTTTGATATATATATATATATATATGTTTGAGATAATTATATATATATATATATATATATATAAATGTGTTTTATATATATATTTGGGATTAATTGTTAGGATATATATAGCTAATTGGTTATGATTAATTGTTGTTAGTGTGGGATTAATGTTGGTTTAATTATATTGTTGTTAGTAGCTTGGATTAATTGTTGTTAGTGGCTTGAATGAATTTTTGTTAGTGTTAGAAATGAACATTTTGTTAGAGATGAATAATGCACTTAATGTGTTTGATAATATGCTTGTGTGAGGATTTAAGCATAAATTAGGATTAATACATTAGGATATATTTTGGTTATTAATTTAATGAATGGATAGTGATTAATGATTAATGGTGATACATTACGATACATATTGTCTTGAGAAGTAACAAAAATTGTGAATGAGTGAAAAATTGGAAGGATTTCAAAATTAGAAAATTAAAATGAATGTAGATTAAGTATGGTTAGATATGCTTTTAGGTTTAATACTTTAAGATAATTGTCTTGAGAAGCAGTCTTCATATTGTCTTTCCTATAGGCATCTCTAGTTCTATATGGATCGAAAGTGGGTTCGAGCAGATCGATTATCAGATGAGTATAGGAATGGGGTGGAAGAATTTTGTAATCATGCAATTTTGTTTCTTCTGGTTTATTGAATATTGTTTGTTTTTTGTTTATTAAATGTTGTTTCTTCTGCTTTACAGGATCATGTCTCGTTTGCCATATCTCGGAGATGATGGATATTCTGATGGAGATCATGGCGCATATGATCGACACCATCCTGATGACTGGAGAGAGTGTGACACTGATGCTCCCACCACCACTAGCAGCTCAGGGGAGAAGCGCACTCGGGGTATAGTCACCATGTCATCTATTAAGAGAGCTCGTAGCAAGGGGAAAACACTTCAGGTAATTTTATTACAATTGAACAGTTTGAAATCGATAAATATATTGAGTGATCGTTGAACCTAATTAAATATTATGTTATTGCAGTTATCGTTCAATGAGTTTGGATAGGCAATAGGAAAAGAGAGTGAGTCGTTGTCCTTCCACATTGGAGCTGCAGTCAGGAGCGTGATCCCAATCGTGCTGCCAGCCAAGGACTGGCGTAGCCCCAAACTGACTCCTTTGAAGGAAAGATTATGGGACGAACTTACGGTATGATAATTATATATTTATTGAAAGTTGTAGTATGACCCTTAAATTTACTAAATTGTTATGTTATATGTGTATAGACTACATTCAGAGGTCTTGACCACACAAAAAAGAATTAAATATTGTCGCAAGCTGGAGTAATGGCCAAGAATTTTTGGACTTGATTGAGAAGTAACACACGAGATCCGGAAACTGGTCTTTACTCGGCTAGTCCACCTCCGGCGTATCAGAATAGCCCTATGGTGGCTCCATACTGGGAGGAGTTTGTGAGCAGAGCTATGGAGGATGATTTCCAGATAAAATTGATCAATGTCATTTCCTCAATTTCTAATGTCCTAAGTTTTTCAGTGTTTATCATATTTCTATTATACTGTAGAATTGAAGTAATAAAAATCGCGATCAAGCCAAGTCGATGGAGGCGCGATATCGTGGATCGAACAAAGGTTATGCACGAATAAGAGAAAATATGGTGAGATCAAAATCCTAACTTTTAATTTTTTTTTATATATTCACTTTTAATATATCTAATAAAGGGACACGTTCATCACAGGAACGTTGCACAACTCCCATGGAATGATTCATGGTCATCCCATCACTCCTGGTTTCGTGAGGGTCACACTCGATGTACCCGTAATCGGACAAGAGGGTTCAGCGGTGCCAAAACCAATCGATGAAGCCGTCACAGTCGGAATAGCGGTCGGGCACTTCATCGAATGGCCGAGCAACTTGGTCTCTAGCACCATGAGGGTAAAATATATGTTATTAAAGTTCATTATCTTATTTGTGGTTCTAAATAATATTGCAAATTAATTGTAGAATCTGCCGACACCACAAATGTCTCGGAAGAAATCACCACAAAAGGCTAAAGAGAAATCGGAGGGGTGTAGATCGTGGATGCATGAGGGGAGAACGAGGGACTCCACTGCGCTCAAACTTGGTTATCCCATGACTGAAGACTTAGATCACGATGATTATGTACAGTCTAGGGTGCATCGGATGGTATCGTCTAATGCTTTCGAGATCGTCACAGTTCCCATGCTTGCTCACTTTCATCGAATACTTTCCAAGAATTAAATCGAGAACACATGTCTTGAAGTCTTGAATGACGAGTGGTTGAGTGCAACCACCATAGCCCTTTACCTCAGGTATGTGTTTACTAATTCTCAATATTCACTTTCTGTATAGTTTAATTTTCTTTTTAAATATTAATTAGCGTATATATGTTGGTTAAAGATATTTGGGTGAGGTATATCTCTCCAGAGATGTCGAGCAAGTGGAATGTATTCCTTCGTCTCCCCTGTGTGTCTTGCATATTTGGTGATAGGGTACAGACCATGGATGAGTTAGTTAATCATATGCTGAATCAAACTGGGAGCGATCATCTCATTTTTGGGCCAACAAATGTGGGGTGAGTGATAAATATTTCGTTAAAATTTGTATTCATGTTTATAATATTTGCACATATATATGCTAAATTTGTAGTTAATTTTAATATTCTCAATATAATATAGGAACCATTGGGTGCTGGTCGTCATACACATGAATACATTATGTGTGTATTTTATGGACCCAGCTCAGGATGGAGTTTATTCAAATCGCCCTGATCTCGTTTCATATATGGAAGCGTAAGTTCATTTTTAATATTCTATACAATGATTTGTTTTACTTTTAAAATTATGCATATTTAATCTATTTTTATTTTTTAATTATAATAATAATAGTGTGATGACGATGTATCGGAGTCGCCTTCAGAGTCAAGGTTCAAGATCTAAGTTAAATAAAGTGAACTGGATTAACATTAAGGTAAATTTAATTTAGTAAATTATCAAATTAATAGAAAGAAGTCATAATTGTAATACGTGATTATAATTGTTAATCAACAGGTTCCGAGGCAACGAGATAATGAACATTGTGGACATTTTGTGTGTTGCTCTATTGAAGATATAATCTGCGCTTCTCTAACGAACATTCCTCTCAATGTAAGTCAATTTATCGATTTATTTAAATTATTATTGATTGAATAAAAATTCATACTATATTGATTGATTCGTTGTTTGTAATTTGTCTATGAACGTGAGCTCAAGTCTTACTCTAAGAAAAGACTGGAGAAATGGAAAAACGATTGGACGGGGTACCTTTACAATCGATTCTTATATTCATACGATATTGAGTGACCGTTGTTTGAAATTTTGGTAGCATGTAATTAAATTATATCTTTGTAATGATATATATTTCATGTTTTTGGTGTATTGGACGTATGTTTATGATTGTATGTTTATTAATTTATTTCATGATGTGTATGTTTATTTATTTGATGTTTTGGTATATATATATGTTGTATAAGTTTTGGTTTATGGTTTTATTATAGAATTTTTGGTTTATGGTTTATGGTATTGGACGTATATATAAGTTTTGGTTTATAGTTTTATTATAGGATTTTTAAAATATAAATTAATAATTAAAAAAAAATATTGGACAGCGGTTAATAACCGCTGTCCAAGACACCTCTTGCAATGCGGTTGAAAATCGCTGTCCAATTGCGATTTCTTGGACAGCGGTTTTTTATCAGCTGTCCAAACTTTGACAGCTGTTACTTGGAGAGCGGTTATAACCGCTCTTCAAGGTCATTTTTCACAGTTGTCCAAGCCCAAATGTGTATTAGTGTTCATTGGTAAAAAATAAGGACAAAATACTAAGTAGAGGCCCAATTTGTTCAAAAAAAATATATATACATATCAATATAAATGAGAATGAATTTAGAGTAATTATGATGATCAAGAGGAACAAACCCTCATAAATAAGTTCATTATTACTCTGCAGACCACTGCCCAATTTTGCTTTAACGTTTTATATTGTACAACACATTAAAACATGTGTTACAAATTATTAAATCACAAATGGGTAGTTGCCTGTAGGGTAGCATAGAAAATTTTCATTTTGAGTACCTATCTCTCCTATAATCAGTTTTCCTCGATCACTCCTCTATTTATCAATCAACAATCATTTGATGTCTATTTTATTCCAAAATTAGGACAAAACACTAACTATATGTAACAATCATTCCTCCAACATATATATCCCTTTCACTACGGAGCATAAAAATTAGATTTTTATTACTTTCCCATCGAAAAATTTGAATCTAAGTGGAGTGGGTCTCATGTGCATCTAAGTACACCGTGCATTCATAGTACATTTTAGAATCATGCAACTTATTATACTAAAATATGCAACTTGGTTGCACTGAACCATGCAACTATTTTTCCATATTAATAATTGTACGGTTCAATATAAATGAATTGCATATTTCAGTATAACAAATTGTATGATTCTAAAACGTATTATGAATGCACGGTGCACCTGGATGTATACATGTTTTAGCGATCTAAGTGTCCCCTCAATTTTATCATCAAGATATGATATTATATATACTATTCTACTACCACTTTCTTGATGGAGTGGGATTCGTGTAGGTTGCAATGAGGTGGATAATCGAGCAAGGCTCGAGCACAACTGTGAGGAGTTTAAATAAGGAAAAAATAATGGAAAACCTCCAAATATTCGATTGGGAATTGACAAAAGAAGATGTTAACAAAATAAAGCATATGCCACAAAATAGAGCCAATTTAAGCGAACCCTTTGTTAGTCCTTATGGGCAATACAAGTCGCAGGAGGAACTTCGGGATGGGGAAATATAAATTTGGTCCCTCAACATTTGAAGAATAAATATTTCCACCTTATACTTTGGGAAATATCACTTTAATTATCTCTTTGTACTTTTTTTTCACTTATTCTTATGTATTTGAATAAATATTTCCCCCACCCCTTGTATTTTGGGAGAATGCCACTTTATTTATCTCTTTGTACTTCTATTTCATTTAATCTTATGTATTTGAATAAATATTTTCCCCTCTGTATTTTGGGAAAATGTCACTTTAGTTATCTCCATGTACTTTTATTTCATTTAATCTTATGTATTTGAATAAATTTTTTTCCCTTTACTTTGGGAAAATGTCACTTTAATTATCTTTGTGTATTTTTATTTTACTTGCTTTTATGTATTTGAAAAAAATCTCATTTTAATGTATTCCTCATATGTATTTTGAAAAGTTTATTTCACTTGCTTTCAATGGCGGAACTACTGTGGGGCCAAGGGGTTCTGATGCGAACGAGGATTTTGGGCCCTAGAATACGTGCAAGATTATTTGTGAAATTATCCCAGAATTGTTACTTGCGAAATTGTCCCGTATTTATCAAAGATATTGTCCTAAATTTCACAAGATTTGACAGGATTCGCAAGATATGACAAGATACGCTGGATTGTCATGCAAGATTGTCCCAGATTTATTGCTTTAGTTATTTTTTATTCTTCTTTTGCTTAGTCATTTAATTTGAATGTATCTAGCAAGATTAGGGTAGATTTAGTCCCTTTAGGACGGTTACTAGTTTTTTTTCTATTTATACGTATGGAACTCTTCTTTTCTTTATCATGAATAAAATATAATTTTTTTCTTGTGATTTTTTAAAAATCAATCGATTCTCTATATTTACCGAATTTGCAGGGCTGGTCGTCGTCGATTTTATCGTGTTTTTATTCGATTCTCTGGCGCGTGTCAAAAAGAACGAATTTATCGTATTCCCAAATCGTAGTTCTCATCAAATTGGTGCTTTCATTGAGAGTATTTGAGAATCGCGATCGTAAATTGCTACCATGTCAAGAACCGATGAGGAACGAATTGAATCGTTGGAGACCGATGTGGCGGACATCAAAATCAGTATGGCGAACATCAATGTCAAACTTGCCGATATTATTCGTCAGAAAAATCCTCACGGCGTCACCGCCTAACCACCGTACCACCACTACCGTCATTCACAACTCAACAGCCATCCACCACCGCCACTATCCCTTGCGTTCAACCACCGACGCACTCACCCCAACAACAAGTCCAACACGATCTGCCGGAACCCACCGCGCTCTGATTTGCACGCTGCAGACGCCGCTCGTTGAACAGACTGCGATTCTGTGCCCTCACGCAGGATTTGGGCCTTTCTCCATTGAAGGTGACCCAAACTGAAAAGGTTGATAAAGTTGGGCCTTTCCTTGAAGTCATTAAGTCTTTTGGCCAACATGAAATTATTGATCACGTTGGACCATTTAGTTTGGTTCGAATTGGGCCTCAAGTTATGACCAGTAAGCAGGTTGGGCTATTAGCTAATTTGTAAGATTGCCTAAGTGGGCCTTTTTCTGCAGATTATTTGGAACAAAATGGGCCCGCAAATTATTGTGATGATTTAGAAAGCGATGGACCTTTTATTTTTGTTGGTGTGGATAAATTTAGTGGATTTTCATATTACGATGAACCACCTACTTATGATGAAGAGCCGCCCGAAAGTGATTTCGTGTTTTCCGTTTATGGCACCAACGCTGAAGACGAGTCGTACAAAAAATTTGCTAAGGAAGATGAAGACCGGGCAATTTTTCCGGGAATTGATATGACATCCACCAAGTCATACTTCGATGAAGATAAAAGTTTTGAATCCCATAATAATTATTATTATTTTATAATTAATTATAGTTATTTTGTTGGCAGTACGACGAAAAATTCGCGCTATCGCCTAAAGGTTTTTGGCCACATCCGAAAAATTGATGATTTTGAGCTCAATAATTTGGTGGCAACAAATTGGCGATTAGATGAAGAGGAGCTATATTTCCATAATTGGTCCTTGAGGACAAGGACGATCTTGAAGGGGGCGGGAATGATGCGAACGAGGATTTTGGGCCATAGAATATGTGCAAGATTATTCGCAAAATTGTCTCATAATTGTTACTTGCGAAATTGTCCCGTATTTATCTAAAGATATTGTCCCAGATTTCACAAGATTTGGCAGGATTCGCAAGATATGGCAAGATACGCTAGATTGGCATGCAAGATTGTCCCAATTTTATTACTTTAGTTATTTTTTTA
The DNA here is from genome assembly GCA_037126765.1 of Stenogyne calaminthoides. Taxonomy (NCBI): domain Eukaryota; kingdom Viridiplantae; phylum Streptophyta; class Magnoliopsida; order Lamiales; family Lamiaceae; genus Stenogyne; species Stenogyne calaminthoides. The sequence continues at coordinate 2,152,536 of JBBCBC010000012.1, forward strand.
TTCTTCTTTTGCTTAGTCATTTTATTTGAACGTATCTAGCAAGATTAGGGTAGATTTAGTCCCTTTAGGACGGTTACTAGTCTTTTTTCTATTTATAAGTATGGAACTCTTCTTTTCTTTATCATGAATAAAATATAACTCTTTCTTGGCAATTTTGTCAAAAATCAATCGTTCTCCTATTGGTCTGAGCCAAAGCGTCGATTTTATCGAGTTTTCTATTCGTTCTCCTGCTGGCCTGTGTCAGGGCAACAAATTTATCGTGTTCCCAAATCGCGGTTCTCATCAGGTTCACTGGACACCTTGACCCCTTTGAAATTTTATATATATATATATATATATTAAAGTGTATAGTATAAATCATTAATATATTTTGTGGTCAAGTGGTATAAGGGTGACCTTAAAAGACAAATGTGTTAGTGTTTAAATCCTGAACAATGTATTTTTAAAAAAAATTAAATTTAAATGTCAAAGTGTGCCTTTTTTTTTCATGTGCACTATGAGCGCATAGTGCATTTTAGAAACGTGCGATTTTTTATACTGAAAAATTTTATTTACTTACACTGAACCGTGCAATTATTTTTTCATATTAGTAGTTGCACGATTCAGCATAAATAAATTGCATTTTTCTGTATAAGAAATCACATTATTATAAAATGCATTATGAATGTACAGTGTACTTGGGTGTACATGAAACCTTGCCTCTCGCCCCCGACGAATTTCTTGACTTCGCCACTGCTTACTCTTATTTTTTTTGAGAAAAGCTCATTTTCATGTACTTTTATCGTGATCACTTATTATTCATCGAGAGAATAAAAAAATGTAAGGGATAAAAACAAGAAAAAATGAAACTCATTCCTTAGGTTTTTTGAGGGTATGTCTTTCATTCCACTTTCGATTACACAAAATTATTACAGTAATATGTTACTCTTTTAAAAAAAGCAATTAAATTAATTTCATTCCTAAAGAATTTTGGGAAACCAAACAAAATCAATGATTATTATTGGAGTTAATTGCACAAAATTTTCTCATGATTTAAAAGTGTTGTGTAAAATTCTCTTGTGGTTTGAGAATTACACGAACTCATATGCGGTTTATTAAATAAGCAAATTCTCCATTTTATAAATAAAACCAGTTAATAATTTTATTTATTTTTTCTATTTTCCGTTATATCATAGATTCATAATATAGTCTTAAAATTTTAGTATTTGAAAAAACAAGATAAGGGAAATAGAGGAAATAGATAAAACTATTGATTCATTTTTCAGAGAAATTGAAAATTATCTTTATTTTATTAAAAAAAAAAAGTCTTGTGCAATTTCCAAACCAGGAGAAAATTTGTGCAACATTTCCAAATCAATGGGAGATTTTGTATGTTCAATTAACCCATTATTACAATGATTCTCATTATCAACCAAACAATACAATTTAAGGAACACTCATTCAAATCTTGATTTCTCACTACTATCATTATCATTTTAATTTTCATTTCTTGTAACAAACCAAGCCACCTTAGCTTAAATATATTTAAAAAAAACATATTGAATAAATACAAATAATAGGAAAACAAAAAGGTACACCATTACAAGAGGCAAAAATTACGTGTGAAAATAAAAAAATATCAACCCACTGCAGCAAATAATCTACCAAGCGTCATCGTTTATTTTACGAAGTGGATTAATGAATATTTATCATTTTAATATTTTATTGCTTCGTGATCACAAATTAGGAAGCATTTGATTCATTAAATCTATATATATATATATATATATATATATATATATAAATTTAATGAGCAATTGCATATGTACCAAAGTGGAAAAGACTTGGGAGCAACCGAGCAAGACAATTTGGAAGTCAAAATTCTTAAAAAAAAACAAAAAAGTTCAAATGATTAATCGGCATAGCGTTGAATAATGCTTATAAATCAGTGTTGGTGTGCAGCTTTGAGCCTTTGACATGTTTCCTAGAATGTTCCAACTAAAAAAAATATTAAAAAAATTAAAAAATTGAGTTTACTTACTCGAAAAATAGCAACCCTAGGGGAAGAATGAATGAATGAAAGAATGAGTGAGATTTCTACATCTATGAACTCAGTTATCCCTCAGCAAACCTTCACTAAGTAAAAAACAGTCGTCGTCTTCATCGGAGATGATCTGAGACTCGATACTGAGTCTAAACCGACAGGGCGGCGGCAACTCCTCCTCCTCCTCCTCCCCCTCCGCTCTCTGTTGATGCCTCAACACACGAACAAATGCTTCCAAAGCTTCTTTCATCCATGAGTCTGCACATACTTCTCTGGCTTCATCCACGGTCATCTGTATCGTCACCAACACATAAAACGTATAATCAATATCCGTCGTGCAAAATTGCATAATGCGAATGGTCGAGCATGGATGAATATGATGGATGCCCGTCGGATTGTTATGGTATGCTCATTTTGAGATTTCAAATCCGAATCCACATATCTGATTTAAGTATGAGATTTTTAAATTCTAAAAAAATATATTTTATAATATTTATAATAGACCTATTTTACCTTTTACATGCATAATTTCTCCTATATTTTTTACAATATAACAAACACATTATTGTCTACTTTTTCAAAATTCTACCTTCTAATTAAAATCTCACAAAATCTTTAACTTGCGAATATATACAAAAATCCAAACTCACTTTTAACTATTCATAAAATTTCAACTTCCATAAAAATCAAAGCAAACATACCCAATTGAATGCAAGTTTGTTTGATGATTAATTGAGTTGAACTCGATCTATTTGATATTTTTACACTTATTTCATGTTTTTTTTTAACTTATAGAGCTTGAGCCGAGCTTTGACTTTACCAAATATAAATGTTAGCTCAATCCTGTTTGATATATATATGTCAAACCGAGTTTTTATCAATCAATCTTGAATCGAATAGCTCGCTTGAGGGACTAACAGCACGGATGGGGAGCTTCTCGTCTCTTTCTTATAAAAAAAGAAATGAAAGACCCATACCCAAAAAAAAAATAACGAGATGCATGAACATACCCAAACGCGTTGACGGACATCTTTCTCCGGCCAAACATCTAATTCCTCAGTCACCAACAATGAAAACATGGATGCCTCGTGAAATTTCTCTTGGCTTCTGCTCTTGAAAATCCATTCACCTAATTTATGCTGCAACAAAAATGATTATCAATATTCAATACATATATGCATATACATCAAATTAAATTTATATATGACAATACTAACCCCAAGTGATCCAATCACACCGGCTTCCTCCAACGTCTCTCTTGAAGCTGCCAATTCGATGTTCTCATCAAGCTCCCAACCACCCTGATAATCATATAAAACGCCATTAATTACATTATTATTATACAGTAATTAATTTATTTTAATTCTTTCATTCAATGAAAATTGGGGAAAATGGTAATTAATTACCTTAGGGAACATCATTCTTGTGCTCTTCTGCGAGCTAATCAACAAAACCTCCAAATCTTCAATTAAGGTGCCATGGATTGTCGACGTTTTATTAGAATCCTTTATTCTGTACGGAATACATCTGCAACCATATTCTGGTATATCGTTATAATTAAAAAAATAAATTGAAACAAAAAAAATCACAATCCCCTAAATGTTAGCTTATGATACACAAATCCGAGAAATTCACCCACAAATATACATACGAAGATCAAATAGAACAAACGCCCAATACAATTTCCTCTCATTTTCACGAAAAAATCCAAATTGAAAAAAAGGGGTTTGAATAAATACCCGACAACAAGACGTAATCCTTGATTGTAACGCTGCATATGCCTTCCGGAACGAGAAGGCGATGACGCCAGCTTCTTGATTTGCATCGTCATGATAATGGATGAAATTTGCTTTCTGGAATTTTTTTTTTTTCTCGCAGCAAAATATGAAGCAGAGAGAACAGGGGTGACCGTGTGTTGATTTTTATTCAGAAAAGATCAACGCGGTTCTTTCCGTAGAAGAATTCATGATATTTATTATATATATTTTTTATTATATTTTTGAGAATTAACTTTTTTGTGAATTGTGGATAACAGAAAAGGTTCGTCCAATCCTTTGCATAAAGAAGCAAAAGAATGTTGGATACAATGGTTGGTTGTATTTTTGTATTATTTATTTGGGGAGGATTTTTTTGTGTTATTGTTTTATTTATTTATATTTTTGAGAGCGACATTTTTGTACTATTATTATAAAGAGAAGTATAAAATTAGAAATAGATATTTCATTTATTGCAAGCGAGTGAGAGCTGTCAATTTCAGGCGTCCACGGACTCAACAAGTTGGTCCAAGTGATGTGGTCTAGTGGGGTGTGCTAGTTTTAAGTTATAGGAGTACTAGTATATAATATATCTTAATTTTTTTTTATTTTCATCCTTTTGTTTTATTTTTTATTTAAATAGTTTAAGGCAGTACAACTCAGATGTATTTTTTAAATATTTGTAAATATGTTGAACGCTTTAATGTATTTTATAATGTATTTTAGAAATATACAATAAGTTGCACTGAAACTTACAATTTATTTTCCGAACACGGATTGCATGTTTCAGTATAACAAATTATATGTTTCAGTGCAACAAGTTATATGTCGTGCACCTAGTGCATTTGAGACTCACTCAATTCATATATTGTTGTACCCGGTTTGATTACCGACGAACAAACAAGTAATTCGATAGACACCAATCAATATAATGGTGAAAGCAATAAATAACACGCAATTTGATTACCCAGTTCGTCCGTGAAATAGACTACGTCTAGGGGCACCAAGGCAGGATATTTTATGTACTAGGATCCTAAGATTTCGATCCTTTCCAAAGTGTAATACAAGTTATATTTATAGACAAAGAATTAAATTTCTGATCTTCCGTGGGCTTCCTTCGCCTACTTTTAGGTTTCTTGCTTGTCCATAAAAGTCACGCATCCGGATACTCTTACCCTTATTACGGTTCGCGAAATCCGCACCATTAACTCCTCGAATCTTTGTCATATTTATCCTTCTTCCGACCTTGAGACCAAATCGTCCCCGACTTACACGACCTCCCAGGTTGCCAAGTGGCCTTCCCATTCTTCCAGGTCGCCCGCCGACCTGCATAGGCTTCCAAGTCGTCATACGATCTTCATGCTCCTCCAAGTCGCCTAGCGACTTGTGTAACGCTCCAAGTCGCCTCCGACCTCTGGCAGCCTATGAGATTCCTACGACTTCTGGCTCATAGAGCCTCAACTTCAAGTCACTTCATCTGGTTGCTGGTGAACGACTCGTCAGCTTCGTAACTTATCTGTATGGTGAGATTATTCATGTTACAACAATTGCCCCCAAGAGCGGACTCCGACTTCGTTCGGAGGTCAGTCTTGATCTCTGCTTTGAATTAGGATTTGTCTGCTTTCTGTACTTGAGGTTGCATTGTTGGTATTAAGTTTGACATATCTTTGCGGGTTCGATTCTCCTTCATGCCCCCAAGTCAGGAGGTTACACACCCGAGGTCGCTACCCGCCAAGATTTGAGCTCGTCGAGAGTTCTGGTTGACGCTCGCACTTAGAGTTGAAACTCTTTAGTGCGAGACTTTTCTGTGCTCGCACTTGGAGTTGAAACTCTTTAGTGTCAGACTTTTCTGTGCTCGCACTTGGAGTTGAAACTCTTTGTTGCGAGACTTATCTGTGCTCGCACTTTGAGTTAAAACTCTTTAGTGCGAGACTTTTCTGTGCTCGCACTTGGAGTTGAAACTCTTTATTGTGAGACTTGTCTATGCTCGCACTTTGAGTTAAAACTCTTTAGTGCAAGACTTTTCTGTGCTCGCACTTGGAGTTGAAACTCTTTGTTGCGAGACTTGTCTTTTCTCGCACTTTGAGTTAAAACTCTTTAGTGCGAGACTTTTCTCCTTGTACTCTGAGGTGGCGAACCTCTTCGTATAAGTTTTTTTTTTTGCGCTTGTACTCTGAGGTAGCGAGCCTCTTCGTACAAGTCTTTTCTGTGCTCGCACTCCGAGCTGAGACCCTTTGTGCGAGACTTATCTGTGCTCGCACTTTGAGTTGAAACTTTTTAGTGCGAGTCTTGTTTGCGCTCGTCGACGATCATTTCTGGCCGAGCAGTTTGCGACTTGAGTAGCCTCCGGCCTTCAGTCAATAAAGAATATCACTTCTTCTTTTCCACCCCTATTGTGCCGACCTGATTTCTTTATGCGACTTTTGCTAAGTCCTTGTCGTCTTATTTTCAATTCCACTTGTTTCTTGGACATTTGCGTAGTCGTCTTATAAAGTCGGGGGATAACCGCACCGCTAGGGTGGCGATCTCGCCTCTAGTATTTCTAAAGTCACACCTCGGGTTCGCATGTTATCAATCATGTCTTTCATGCGACATGCATGTTATCGATCATGTCTTGCATGCGACCTGCATGTTATCGATCATGTCTTTCATGTGGCATGCATTTCATCGATCATATTTTTTCATGTGACCCGCTTGGTTTCTACTCATAGGAATTATGAAAAGAAAGGTAACATTTTATTTGACTTGGCTAGACTATTACAAAAGTAGGCGACCTCCGATCTACTAAAAAGAGAGTATCTCGGATGAGCCCCATTTCACGGGTACTAGGTCTCTGTGCCATATGTATTTTTGAGCTCGTAAGCTTTAATAGTGGAGAGGTCTCTCTGCCAGCTCCCCATTCTCTGGAACGGTCGGGTGGTTTGCGATCTTCAAGGTACCAGCTCGCCCTTCTGAGGTCGCTTGATAAACTCATTCAACAATCCATCCTCGTACAGCCTCCAAAGTTGTTTCAGCAGGTCCTCGCATTCACTTGTGTAGTGTGGCACCGCTGGTCGGGTAAGTGGCGTAACTTGTATGGATTCTGCTTACTCTTATTCCTCATTGGACGAGGTGGGAGAAGTAACTCCCGATCCTTAATCTGCCCATAGACATGAATGGGCGTCATGCCTAAGACATCCATCAACTTCACAAAAATTGACTCTTCGAACGGCTTATAGTTGCTAGGAGAGTCTTTGTGGCTCCAATTCCTTGGAACTCCTTTTTTGATGCCCGACTTCCTCCGTCGTCGAGAGTCGGGACTTCTGAAGTAAATGTCGGTCGTCGCCGCTCGCTTTTAAGTCAAGATAACTCGGGTTGGATAGTCGGCGGTCATGCGCCGCCATATCTTGGTCCCCTTTCTATGGCCGCCAATGGCCCCGAGCAGTTTCGCCTCATCCCCTAAGGGATCCCCTTCGAGGATGAGCTTCTCGATCCTTTCAATATAGGATCGATCAGATTCATTGTCACCCTGTTGAGAATTCATCAGGCGCTGCTTGGTCGCTGGTCGGGGAGCCATTGTCGATAAATGACTCAGGAATAGTCTGGCGAGCTGGTCGAATGTGTCCACCGAACATGGAGGCAGTGAAGTGAACCACATATTGTTGGGGAATTAATTGCACGGATCTATTCGGGATGAATATTTAAATACAAATTTAATTCTAACAATTATTACTAGCATGAATTAATCCAATATTTAATCCTATATTAATTCAAATAATAATTCAACAACAAATCATGCATATAAACAGTTCACATAAATCCTACGCATGTGAAATTGCTACGGGTTTACGTGAACTAACCTCTTGGAGTGGCAATGGTCTCGTCGATAAAAACACACCAAAAAACCTTCCCAAGTATTCCCTAGTCCTTGCTCGTCAATCCGGTGGAAGGAAACTCGTGAACAATTAACAAAAGGGAAAATAAAAATTTATTGCACCACCTTTGTGGATTTACTAATTTTTCAGCACACGAAATTGTACTTGGGGATGAAGAAATCATCCCCTATTTATAGATAGGTGGTGGCCGATTTTTGTCATGGAATAGGGAGGAAAAAATCTTTTCTTGATCTCCAAGAAATCTTGAATATATCTCCTATATTCTTTTCTCCATAATTAAAATATTCCATAAAATCCCACCTTCTCTTGTTATGGTTATTTTCGAAAAAATAAGGATAAATATTCCAACATTGGATCTTCTTGAATTACCTGTATTGCAAGAATACATATCTTCCATAATATCTTTTCAAGAAAATCAAGAAAATCATTCTTTCCCTTATTCTTTCAAAATTTTCGAAAATAGCATATAAATAACCAAGTGAGAGATTTCTTGAATTTAATGAGATAATCTTGTATTTCAAGAATACATATCTTCATTCCATAACAAAATTCAAATAAAATCTTTCTCCCCTTTTATTTATATTTTTCGAAATTAATGAGGAAAAATAGCAACAAAATTTATTTTATTTTTTAAACACCTTTTTTAGGTTATTGGACTTTTATGTTGGGCTACATGAGGGGCCTTTAGGAGAATTAAGATTGGACCTTCCAATGGATCTTGAATTATCAATATTGAGCCACAATATTATTCAAGCCCATAAATATTAATTAATCACACTACATAATTAATATTGCACTCAGTGTTTTCATAACCGAGGCCAGGTGATCAAACCGGTTCAGCATCATCGGTTCTTGGGTCAACCGGTTGGACCGGTTGAACCAAACAGTTCAACCGATTAAATTGATTTATGCATATTTCTTTTTATATTTTGTATGTTACATTAAAAAATAAATATTTATTTATAAAATATTAAAATTATACTAATTTATAACTTATAAATCTTATATTAAAATAAATACAATAGAGTTTGTAGATCAGAGATGATGACGTTGTGGATTAATTCCACACAATATGTGAAGACGATAAAGAGATTAAATGAAATTAATGACTTGTGAATGAATTTATTTGAGAGAAAATGATATTGAGATAAAAACAATAACATTATATAGAGAGGTTTAGAAAAAAAATAATAAAAAAATAAAAAAAGTGATTTAATAAATAATAAAAATAATAAAATCGAATTAACCGTTTTTAAGGAGTAATTGGACCGGCGACATGAGCGGTTCACGGTTCGACCGGTTCAACCGGGCGGTTCAACCGGTTTTTGAAAACACTGATTGCACTATCCATCTTATCCCACATTACAGTCAATATGGCTCCCGATTATTATTTCTCGTGTTTAAGATTATCTAGCCCATTAATTAATTCAAGCCACTGAAATAGCTTTCCATTAATTAATATCTTTTTATCCTTGGTAAAGAAGCGGTTCAACATTATTATCCATCTGGGAAACTAGTTCCACTTGCAAGATTTGGTATGATAAAACTTATGAACCTCCCAAGGGCAAATCGAACAAAGCGTGCTTGCACACGATTCTCCAGATTAAATCTTAGCAATCGCGTGTGACCAATAATATTGCCCAAGATATAAAGTATTGAATCTCGTTGATTCTCTACCCGTAATAAGTCAAAGCAATAATTACTAACCACACGCGATCCTATTTAAGGGGCGAAGATTAAGAAATAACGAACCATCGAGGTCTAATTCTTCCTAGTTCATTCTCAAGAATTTGTCCTCCTCAGAGGTCCTTTTCAAATGCACTAGACATGCACTAGTGTAATCTCTTGGTCAAGACAAGCCAATCTCGAGCCTTACACTTCAACCTTTCACGATGGATTGTTCATTTCCATCTAGGTCGTGAATGGTGTACTTTTTGGTTACAAGGAACTGTTAATTTAATCTTATGTGATCCGGTATCACTAAATTAACTACAATGTAACACGCGTCTTATTTATTGAACAGTTATGCAAAGAAATATATATAACATTCGATGATGATATTTAAAGTATCGATTGATAAATAATTTATTTCAGTAAATAAGACCGAAATTCAGTTTGATTATACAAAGTAAAATCATACTTTCTAGTATAATCCCAACAATCTCCCACTTATACTCAAAGTCCGCTTTTAAGTATACTACAAAGATGTCTCGTGTAGTTCTGTCGTGACATATAATGTCACCTACACGAACCTAATAATGTCTCACACTTATACTCAAAGCAGATTTAGCGGTCTTGACATCCATTCCTTCCACATGTGTCTCGAATGTATTACGAGGCGCACCTTTGTGAATGGATCTCAGGTTATCTTCGACGCGATCTTTGCTTAATTTATATCTCCTCTCTTCCGATTTCTCGTATAAGATGATATTTCCTTTCAATGTGTTTCTTCGGCCTTGTGGGCTCTTTTTGTTCCTTGAATTTGCTACTACTCCCAAGATTATCACAATAAACAATGATTGTCTTTGGCAAATTCGAACTACATCCAAGTCCACTAGGAAGTTCTTGAGCTAAACCGCTTTTTTCATTTGCCTCGCAGTTAGACTACATATTAAACTTCCATGGTAGAATCAACCGATGCATTTCGCTTAACGCTTCTCCATGTAATGGCTCCTCCCCCCATGCAAAACACACTACCGGAGGTAGATTTTCTAGAATCTAAGTCTGATTGGAAATTCGAGTCCATGTAGCCGATGGGGATTAGACTATCTGACTGATAAACCAACATTCTATCTCGAGTTCTTTTCAGATACTTCGTAATGTTTTTAATCGCCATTCAATGTTCTTTTCCGGGTTACTTTGATATCTTGCCACCATGCCAACGGCAAAGCAGATATTCGGTCTCGTGCACAGCATTGCATACATAAGGCTTCCGACAGCCGAAGCATAAGGAATGCCTTTCATGTCATCTATCACCTTTTGTGTCTTAGGGCACATTTCCTTGGATAGATGGATTCCATGTCTGAGAGGTACGAAGCCTTTCTTGGAATCCTGCATGTTGAATCGTTTCAAGACAGTGTCTATATATGAAGCTTGCGATAAGTCTATCATCCTTTTCTTGCGATCTCGAGTAATCTTGATCCCAAGGATGTGCCCGACTTCCCCCAAGTCCTTCATATCAAACTGTTTTGAAATTCATGCCCTTACATCTGATAACACCTTTACATGGTTCCCGATGAGCAGAATGTCCTCTACGTATAGTACTAAGAATACCAATGCAGTTTCGACACGCTTTTTGTACACACAACTTTCAAACTCGTTTTGATCAAACCCATAAGACTTTATAACATGATCAAAACATTGGTTCCAAGCTCTGGATGTTTGTTTGAGTCCATAAATGGACTTCATGAGCTTACAAACTAGGTGTTCTTGGCCCTTTTCAATGAAGCCTTGGGGTTGTTTCATATAGATTTCTTCATCAAGACTTCCGTTAAGGAAAGCTGTCTTGACATCCATTTGCCAGATTTTAAAATTGAGATGCGCAGCAATCGACAAGAGAATTCGGATGAACTTGAGCATTGCTACAGGTGAAAAAGTTTCCTCATAGTCGATCCCTTCTTTCTGAGTATAACCTTTCTCCACAAGCCTTGCCTTAAAGGTTTCCACCTTCCTGTCCGGTCCTCTTTTTCTCTTGTATACCCACATGCAACCAATGGGTTTGACCCCATTGGTTGGTTCGACTAGCTCCCACACTCTGTTATGATCCATAGAACCCATTTCGGCTTTCATTGTTTTTTGCCAAGAAACCGCATCCTTGTCTTGGATTGCCTCATCATATGTCCATGGGTCTGATTCGTCTTGTCCGAGGACTCTCCTATCCCCATGAATCTCTCGGGTTGTCTCACAGCCCTCCCACTACGACGAGGTTCCAGTTGTGAAAGTGTGTCGTTTGGTATATCATCTTGTACAGTTGGCAATGAGGTTAGCCCCTTTAGCTCATTTAAGGTAATCTCACTTCTGGGTCTTCTTTCGTTCATATAGTCTTCTTCCAAAAATCTAAAGTGGGTGCTTATTACCACCTTTTGATCTTCGGGACCATAGAACATACACCCTTTTGTTCCCTCGGGGTATCCTATAAACAACCTTAATTCTGATCGAGGATCCAATTTTCTGGCTTCCTTGTCCAACACGTAGGCCGGACACCCTCAAATTCTCATGTGTCTCAAACTGGGCTTGGGCCCGGTCCACAATTCTTTGGGAGTTTTGGGAACCGATTTGGATGGCACCAAGTTCAGAATGTAAGCCGCTATTTCCAAGGCATGACCGCAGAACGACTTGGGAAGATCTGCATAACTCATCATTGATCTAACCATTTCCAAAAGAGTTATGTTTCTTCGTTTTGCAACCCCGTTTTGTTGAGGGGTTCCGGGTGCAGTTAGCTGGGATATAATCCCTTCATCTGACAAGTAGTTCAAAAACTCATCGCTGAGGTACTCGCCTCCACGATCGGATCATAGAGACTTGATATGTTTTTCCCTATGATTCTCTGCTTGAGCCTTAAATTCTTTAAATTTCTCAAAGGTCTCAGATTTATGCTTCATAAAGAAAATATAACCGTACCTTGAGTAGTCATCAATAAAAGTGACGAAATACTCATAACCTCCTCTTGCTTTGGTTGACATTGGACCACATACGTCTGTGTGAACGATTTCTAACACTTCTTTGGCTCTATTCCCCTTGGCTCCGAATGCCCTCTTGGTCATTTTACCCTCCAAACATGATTCGCAGGTTGGAATTGGTTCAACATGGATAAACTCCAGTGAACAGTCTTTCACCAACCTTTGGATCCTCTTTGGATTAATATGTCCCAATCTTAGATGCCATAGAAGTGTCTCGTTCACGTCTGATGAACATTTTCTTTTATCGGAAATAGTTGATGTGTTATAGGATGCATTTCGCGAGTGGTGTGCACAGTTAATTGTATAGAGATTATTCAACAACGTTCCATGACAGATAAATTTATCATAAAGAGAAATGGTAACAACTTTATCAAAAGTAACCGAATATCCATCAATATAAAGTTTAGAAACCGAAATTAAATTCTTTCTAAAAGTAGGAACGTAAAGAACATCTCTTAAAATTAAAACTCTATCTTCAAAAGACAGGTGCACTTCTCCCACTGCTTCAGCTGCCACTCTCGTAGCATCGCCCAGTGTGATGAGGATCTCACTCCCACTAAGTTGCCGGGTCAGCTTGAACCCGTGAAGCAAACATGATCAGTGGATCCCGTATCAACTACCCACGAATGAGAAGTATACGCCGCTAAACAAGTTTCAACAACTAGTGCGTGAGAATTACCTTTCTTTCTGGCCCTTTTGGGGTTGGAATAGGAAAACCTCCATTGTCCTTACCGCTGTTGAAGCACTTCCTCTTTGGATTTTCCTTAACACCACAAGCATTCCTCATCTTACCATTGCCCTTGGCAACAGTTGAGTTTTATTGCTTATGGCTTTTGGTTCTCTTCTTCTTCTTGCCTACCCTTGGCCTAGAAGATGAAGATGGACCACTTGTCGTTCAAAGCTTGAGTTTGGTGCCCCTTCAACATCTCTGCCGAGACCAAAGCTTGCAACAAATCAGCTAGCGAGGCCAAAATGCTCAAAAACTTTTGTCCAAAGAGTGAAGTACCAAATTCATCTGAGTCTCCAGATTATAATCTGCACTCAGAACCTCAAGTTTGTTCAGATGGACCATCAATTTTGAGGACGTAATCCCTTACAGGTTTGCCCTCCACCATTTTCAAAGAACGACATCTCTCAAGAAGGTGATCGACGAGTCCCGCATTTTTGACTCGTCAGTTGGCTCATCTGATTTTGGTGTGTCAAGAATCCACTTGTGCCTTTGTGCAGTTAGGACAATTATAATTTTTCGTTTCCAATCAATATAGTTTCCATACTTATTCTATTGACTTTAAGTATAATAGCAGTGGATTAAAAGGTTACGACATGCTGAACTGATATAAATAACTATATGCATAAGCACAAATATATCACAAGGTTCGATCACATGCATCATATTAAAATCTCAAAAAAAATATGAACATGCATCAGCCAACATCTCAAAACTGTTTAAATAAGCCACGTGGGGTGGGTCATTATTTAAACACATTAAAGCAGGTTACAAACAAGAACAGCTACAAACCTTTAATACCCAGATTAATAGTTGGCTCCCACTTGACCAATATAAAATTGACAGGGACTTCGGGGAAGTATATGCATATCAATTTTATACCTAAGTAATAACCATGATTAAATCTGAAATTATTATTTCGCTTTGAGCGAGCCTCGTGGGGGGTCATCGCCGCCACTAGTAATAATCCACAATCATCCATTTGAAATTTATTCATGTTAAAGCTATCTTTTGACCGGTCGTGTAGGGGAATTTCTCCAAAAGAATTCACAAATAAATAAATCATGGAGGTCAAAATTAATTCAATTTTATTATCCATAAAATTGTTAATTAATTGTTTAAGCATACTTAGTAATTTTCGAAAGTGAGATTTTTCAAAACGTTTTCTCATTCATCGCAAATTTAAACTCAATTTAAATAAGCATAAAATAATGCATAGACATCAAGACAAAAATTAAACATATTGGGCACACATATCCAATTATCACGGTTAATTTTTGTCATGTCTTGATCTCGAGAAATCGTCTTCTTTGCATTCATCGTTCGTCTCGAAAGGTTCGCCACCTCTAGTGACGTCGGAGTGCACGTCTTGCACTCCCCCGATCAGGTCGTCGTCGGCGCCCGTCTTGCAGACGCTTAAGCGCCCGACGATGTCGCCCAATGAGGCTTTGCCTTTTCGGCGGATCTCGCAGATCCCAGTGGGATCGATCGCGCGCCCGCCCGCGTCGCCGCGTCGGCATTACCCCGCCAGCGTGCACCTCGGTTCGCCCCCCGCCAGCGCCTCAGCGATGTCGCCCCGCCGCGTGCTCTCTTTGATCGCCCGCCCTCGCGCCTCAGCGATGTCGCCCGCCCGCGTTTGCCTCGGTGATCCAAAGCCCCGCCCCCGTCTTATCGCCCGGCCGTTCGCGTCGTCTGGCGTGCCTCGCTTTGGCACGTTTTCGCGCATTCATCTTCCTACGGGATTAGGATCGTCTTTTAATTCTTCATCTCCACCTCCGTTTCCGATCCGGTTACAATTTATTTACAAAAATAAATAAACCTAGATCTAGACTAGTTTATTACATTGATCAAATCAAACAAATTCTAATCTACTCGTGAACGAATTCGAACGAATCGAATTAAAAAAACCACAATTTATATGCATGCATAAATAAACACATTTAATTCCATGACAATTGGATACCTGCAAAAAAGATCTAGCAATTCTACTATCTAATTTCAAATTTAATGGAAACGAACTAAATTACAATTTAAAATTCAGAGCTCGAAACCGTGGCTCTGATACCATTTGTTGGGGAATTAATTGCACGGATCTATTCGGGATGAATATTTAAATACAAATTTTATTCTAACAATTATTACTAGCATGAATTAATCCTATATTAATTCAAATAATAATTCAACAACAAATCATGCATATAAACAATTCACATAAATCCTACGTATGCGGAATTGCTACGGGTTTACGTGAACTAACCTCTTGGAGTGGCAATGGTCTCGTCGATAAAAACACACCAAAAAACCTTCCAAAGTATTCCCTAGTCCTTGCTCGTCAATCCGGTGGAAGGAAACTCGCGAACAATTAACAAAATGGAAAATAAAAATTTGTTGCACCACCTTTGTGGATTTACTAATTTTTAACACACGGAATTGTACTTGGGGATGAAGAAATCATCCCCTATTTATAGATAGGTGGTGGCCGATTTTTGTCATGGAATAGGGAGGAAAAAATCTTTTCTTGATCTCCAAGAAATCTTGAATATATCTCCTATATTCTTTTCTCCATAATTAAAATATTCCATAAAATCCCACCTTCTCTTTTTATGGTTATTTTCGAAAAAATAAGGATAAAGATTCTAAGATTTGGATCTTCTTGAATTTATGAGATATACCTGTATTGCAAGAATACATAGCTTCCATAATATCTTTTAAATAAAATCTTTCTTTCCCTTATTCTTTCAAAATTTTCAAAAATAGCATATAAATAACCAAGTGGGAGATTTCTTGAATTTAATGAGATAATCTTGTATTTCAAGAATACATATCTTCATTCCATAACAAAATTCAAAGAAAATATTTCTCCCCTTTTATTTATATTTTTCGAAATTAATGAGGAAAAATAGCAACAAAATTTATTTTATTTTTAAACATCTTTTTCAGTTATTGGACTTTATGTTGGGTTACTTGAGGGGCCTTTAGGAGAATTAAGATTGGACCTTCCAATGGATCTTGAATTATCAATATTGAGCCACAATATTATTCAAGCCCATAAATATTAATTAATCCCACTACATAATTAATATTGCACTATCCATCTTAACCCATATTACAGTCAATATGGCTCCCGGTAATTATTTCCCGTGTTTAAGATTATCTAGCTCATTAATTAATTCAAGCCACTGAAATAGTTTTCCATTAATTAATATCTTTTAATCCTTGGTAAAGGAACGATTCAACATTATAATCCATACCGGAAACTAGTTCCACTTGCAAGATTTGGTATGATAAAACTTATGAACCTCCCAAGGGGGCAAATCGAACAAGCGTACTTGCACACGATTCTCCGTATTAAATCTTAGCAATCGCATGTGACCAATAATATTGCCCAAGATATAAAGTATTTAATCTCTTTGATTCTCTACCCGTAATAAGTCAAAGCAATAATTACTAACCACACATGATCCTATTTAAGGGACGAAGATTAAGAAATAACGAACCACTGAGGTCTAATTCTTCCTAGTTCAGTTCTGAAGAATTTGTCCTCCTGTAGGTCCTTTTCAGTGCACTAGACATGCACTAGTGTAATCTCTTTGTCAAGACAAGCCAATCTGAGCCTTACACTTCAACCTTTCACGATGGATTGTTCATTTCCATCTAGGTCGTGAATGATGTACTTTTGGTTACAAGGAACTGTTAATTTAATCTTCTGTGATCTGGTATCACTAAATTAACTACAATGTAACACGTACTATTTATTGAACAGTTTGCAGTAAATATATATAACATTTGATGATATTTAAAGCATAAGTGATAAACAATTTATTTCAGTAAATAAGACCGAAATTCAGTTTGATTATACAAAGTAAAAGCATACTTTCCAGTATAATCCCAACACATATGAGCATGGTCGCTCAAAGTCAAAGGAAAGAGCCTACATTTGGTCGCATCAGTTGCACTCGTGGATGCCATGTAGGAGATATACCTCGATACATGAGCCCTTGAGTCCGTGCTCCCATTGTAGCAATCTATTGTCGTTGCGTCGACTTTTCTCTGAGTAGGTGCTAAAGTAATTAGCGTACCAAATGGCGATCTCGGGATGACGAGGTCCACATCCATCCCCATCATTTCGTACTGATCTTCAACCCGTTCAAGCAATGCCTGAACAGTGCGGGTAAGTGAGGCGACTTGTGCGTTGTGAAGACGCGAGGTTGGGCAGGCGTCCTGCCTGTTACCATAACAAGTGGTAGAACCGAAGTACCCTTCGGCACTTTGTGCTGGTGAGCAGCTAGTGCGAATACGAGATCGCGACTAAGCTTTTCGCGATCCAGGATAGAAGAGTTAGCCTCATCCTCCACATCCGCTGGAGCTTTCAGTGCTCTGAGGTTTCCAAGGCGGTTGAACAAGTTGTTTGAAACCGCTAGTCTGTCAGTCCGCGGGAGCCGAAACTTCCTCGTGTTGGTGACTCTCGTTGCCTGGAGGGCCACCTGACCCGTGGACTGCCCTTTTGGGGTTAGATGCCCCTTAACTTTAGACGGGCCCTCCCCCTGGGTGACCTTCTTGTTTGGAAGTGATTCTTCTGGGCCGTCGAGGACAAGCTGCCTCTTACGGAGGACAACCAGGACGACTTTTTCATCTTCTGGGGTCCGAATGAGATTGCCCCAGTCCGGAGTGGCTGTGGCAACCCTTCGGTTAGTGTGATGGGAGCCTAGGGAGGCTTCTGCCCCATCTTGCGTGTTAGCTTCTCGCCCAGTAGCCGCTATCTGGTTGATGGCCATCGTTGATGAACGGAAGGTGGGTCTTCCAAGAATGATGAACAATCAGTCGAAATTGTTCCCACAGACGACGCCAATTGTTGTACCTGGTTTGATTACCGACGTACAAATAAGTAATTCGATAGACACCGATCAATATAATGGCGAAAGTAATAAATAACACGCAATTTGATTACCCAGTTCATCCGTGAAATAGAGTACGTCTGGGGGCACCAAGCCAGAATATTTTATGTATAATTTCTGCCTAGGATCCTAAGATTTCGATCCTTTCCAAAGTCTAATACAAGTTATATTTATAGACAAAGAATTAGGGCTACAGTCTTCGTTGGCTACCTTCCACGGGCCGGCCTAGGGTTTCCTTGCTTGTCCCGCAAGTCACGCATTCGGATACTCTTACCCTGATTACGGTCCGCGAAATCCGCACCATTAACTCCCCAAATCTTTGCCATATTTATCCTTCTTCCGACCTTGGGACCAAATCATCCCCGACTTACGCGACCTCCCAGGTCGCCAAGTGGTCTTTCCATTCTTCCAGGTCGCCCGCCGACCTGCACAACCTTCCAAGTCGTCATACGATCTTCATGCTCCTCCAAGTCGCCTAGCGACTTGTGTAACGCTCCAAGCCGCCTCCGACCTCTGGCAGCCTATGAGATTCCTACGACTTCTTGCTCATAGAGCCTCAACTTCAAGTCACTTCATGTGGTTGCTGGTGAACGATTCGTCAGCTTCGTAACTTATCTGTATTGTGAGATTATTCACTCCGTCCCATAATAACTCGCATAGTTTCTTTATTCGGACGTTCCAAAATAATTTGCATATCCTAAAAATAGAAAATCATTCATAAATATCACCGTCACAATATTCACAATTTTACACAAAATTTCACTACTCTAATCTTTTTTTTTTTTTTACTTTATACATAAAGGTTTACAAATAACCCCTCAAAACTCTACTCATTACTCTATTTTTTTATTTTATGGGTCAAACAAATGGTGCAAGTTAATTTGGGACATAGTAAATGATTCTTATTTGTTTTTTAATTTTATTTTTAAGCCTCCAAATTAATAACTAGTATTGTTAGTTTGGGGCGGAGGGAGTAATTTTTATTTATTTTTTAATTTTATTTTTAAGCCTCCAAATTAATAGCTAGCTATTACTATATTACATTAATAGTTTATAATATATTTTTTTATTAATAATTTTTTTATTTAAATTAAACACTTTCTATGGTAATGATAATTATTCATATTTTCCAATCAAACAACACAACATTTAAAAGTATACCCACAGATTGATTCTGAATTTTGTCACAAGGGGAATGAATTTTTTCATAATGTAAAGGGAGGGAAATTTTTATTGTATTATTATATCGCATTTAATTTTATATGTAAAATTTAAATTACACTATATTATATCATGGATACTTTGAATTTTAATTTTAACTTATTTTTTAAAAGAATTATTTTGTAGCCCATTATTGACCCGTTTAGCCCGCGAATTGCTAGGGCTAGGGTTAGGTTCCAGCTATCATGACCCATTTTTAACGTGAAACGGTAAGCCCCGGAACCGTTTAGGACTTGTCCTAATGGGTTAGGGCCCGGCCCGTATAACATCTCTACTACCACGTAACTGTTTGCACGGTTAACGCGGAATAAGACTGAACTCATTCATACGCAGATCACAGTTAACACGGAATAAGACTGGACTCATCCATACGCAGATCAATAAGTCAATCTGCTCCGAACCGGAAAAAAAAATGCAAAACGTAAAGGAAAACATACACGAGGAAGAACACGCACAAAGCGCGGACTCACATCCAGAAATCTAGAGAAAAGGGGGCAAACTAAAACAATAAAAACGCCAAAAAAAACTAAATCTATAAAACAGAAAAATACATGGTCCAACAGATTGACCTACCAATCGGCCACCGTGGCTCCTATGGGAATATTTTTCTTAAAAAAAAACAATTTCATCGTGGGGTTTCAACCTGCAAAGTAACGCAATTGTACTTCTTATCTTCTTTCGTCGTTGTGGGCACTACGATTTTTTTTTCTCCTATTTTTTTTTCTTTTTCATTTTGTCCTTTCTCTTAGCCCATTTATTATCTTAGCATTGTATTTTCTTTTTTTCTATTTTTATCCACACCCGTTATAGGCAAAAGCACCATTTTTCTCTTTCTTTTTATTCCATTTTTTTCTTTATCATTTGTCTTTTGACTCTTTTGTATAGTCCCATTTTGTAATATTTTCTCGTTGTAGCATGTAGGTTTGCAGGATCGTTTTCCTTTTCCTCTTCTTTTCCCCTTCTTTATTATTTTTTCTTACACTTATACCCTAGATCCAAAGTCCAATTCTAAGCTTATCTTGATCTACCAAAAGTTCTACAATTTAATATTATTTTAATTGTCGTAATATATATAATTTTACAAATTTACTATTTAAATTTAAGTTAATAATTTATTATTTTATTGGGTTCTTCCTGGTCAATTCAGAATACAAATTTTAAATAAACAAAAATAATTTATTTTACTAATTTGTGTTCTTATTTAAAATAAATGTCCGGTGAAATTTGTTCATAATATAAAATTTATATCATTACATTTACAAACTAATACTACTATAATTATCAACTGATATCATTACACCTCAGGGTGTGTTTTGTTTAATGGATAGGTTAGATTACATAGTGGACTTGTGTAAGTTGTTTTGTATTGGGGATTAAAGCCCGATTTGATTGTTGGGCCCGGGTCCATTTGCCTTAATTAACCCACACTGACGAGAATATTGATCGATGCCTTGGGGTCAGATTATTTATCATTAGAAAACCTGTCCAATTGTGTTGTAGGGAAATGTCACAAATGTCCTTCACTATTTAACTAATATTACGAAATTGCCATTGAATTTTACTGTTTTCTGGCCCAACCACCATTTGGCCCACTAGGTTATAAAACCGGCCATATATATATATATATATATATATATATATATATATATATATATATATATATTCTTCTTCGTCGCGAAGATTCAGGAAACGATCCCCTCTTCATAGGCGTCACGAGTTGGTTTACAAGAAGAAACGAGAATATCGGCTTTCATGCAGATTCTGTTACGCCCGCTAGAGAGAGATTCTGTTGGCACTCTTCAATTTCACAATCCCTAAAATCTAGTTTTTTTTCTTTTCCAAATTATTGAGCATGATTTTCCGTAAATCTTGTTTTTAGATATTTTAGATTGTCCGAGTGATTATTTTGATTCTTTACTGCTTATTAACAAGGTTTTTATTGATTCACTGTGTAGTACTTTATTATGATAATATGATATTAATAAAAATATTTTAGATTTTTGGACTAAATGAATGTTGAATATGTGCTTAATTATTGTTGGTAGCGTGAATATGATCTAGGAAATTAGCTGCAAATTCTTTATTTTTGTATACTTTTATTTGGTTCTAACTTAGGAATCACAGGGTGGAAGATTGTATATTTTTGGCTTGTTTTATCAAATCATTACATCTTAATTGAATAATTTGAGTGTTACTAATTATTCATTAATTTATTCTGATAGAGAGACGTTTATTTTGATAGGGACAAAGTGGTAGGTATTTGTATTGATTGGAAATGAGTGTATTACCGAAGAAGGGCCTCATAAAATCATAATGAGTGAAAGATGGAAGGCCGAACAAAAATTTGCACGAACTATTCAGTGAAAATAACTAATACTGTTCTAACGGTGGGGTAACGCGTATGAAGCTACTGTTGTGGAACAGGGGAGAAGTCGGAGGGGTAACGAGTATGCAGCGGCCGTCGTCAGAGAGGGGAGAACGCCGTCGTGGAAGAGGGGATTTTTTGGTGTCGTCGAAGATAAAGTGACGAGTGAGAATCCTAGGCGTACAATGTAATCCTAAAACATGTGAGAACAAATTAATTTAAAAAATGAAAAGGGTATTTTTGGTAAACCATTGGAAAATTACATGAATCCTACAATCCAAACAATTTATTACACCCATTCATGACTAATTATCTCATTTACAATCCTACAAACCATTCAACATATAATGTAATATAAAACACAAATGAATAGTGCAATCCCACATAATCCAATCACAACATATCAAACCTAATCATGAATCCAACCGAGCCCTCGTATTAAATGTCATTGGTATCAGTTTATAAGCTGGTGGTATATGTTTACGAGTGTAATGATATCAGTTTCATACTATGAACCAATGTTTTCATAATCGGATCGGCAACCAAACCGGATTGGGGACCGGTTGGTGGTTCAACCGGTTGAACCAACTAGCGGTTCAACCGTTAAAATGATCTCTATCTATTTTATTAAAATATTTCATGTATTGTGTTAAAATAAAATAAATATGCACTTATAAAACTTTAAAATGATAATTTATAATTTTAATATTGAAAATAAACACAATAGAATCATAAATAATATCATACAATACAATTTAAAATACTAAAATTTAAAAAAGAAATGATAAAAATTAGGATGAAGTTTTAAATTTTAAAAAATTAAAAATAAAAAAAAAAAACCGATTCTACCCGGTTCAATCGGTTCCCGATTTTGATCGGTTTTCCCGGTTCTGGTCGGTTTTTTTCCGGTTCAACCGCAAAAACGACTTTTTGAGGGTAATTGAACCGGTTTCATGGCTGATTCCCCAACCCATGTATTAAAAACAACAAATAATATTCAAAATCACAATTATAATTAAAAATGACAATATTAAAAATTAACACAAATAATATTTCTTAGGGAATATTATTTGTCCTCGAGTAACACAATATAAAAAAATAACCTAAAAAATTAAACCTAATGAACATTTGCCCCCAACCCATGTTTCTGGCAACGGTGGGATGGTGGGGTGGGGTGGGGCAGCGACGGAGGCAACATGATGTTGAAGATGAAGGGATTTTTGTGTAATTGAATTTTGAAATTTTTTTGCAGAACCAATTTTTTTTTTCTCAAGGATGGAGATGTGAAGAGGATGCATATTTTATTTTTAATTTTGCATTTTAATTATTTTATTTTGTACATTTTTTATTTTATTCTTTTAATTTCTATTTTATTTTTTAATTCATTTTTAAAAGTATTATTTTAAGATATGTATATATTTTTTAAGTTTTTTTACTTTTAATATTTAAAAAAATTTAACTTATACTTTTATATTTAAATGTATTTTAAATTTATTTATAGTATAATATTAATTTATTTTTAATTTTTATTTATTATGTTAATAAGTATATATTGACGTGGATTCTTACTGGGCTGATGATGGTGCATTTTTTGTACACATCAACTTTTGGCCAAGGGGGTAAATTGCCCGAAGTTGAAATTACAAAAAAGAGTAAAAATGATGATTTATTTGCCAAAATTCAAAAGTTTAGTTTAGATTGCAATTTGTGAAAATGTGATGATTTTATTTGCAATTAAGCCTATAATTTTTTTAGACAAAGTCTTGTATGCACTACATACACTAAACAACTTAAATGCATTTTGAGACATGTAAAATGTTTTCACTAAACACATGCAAGTTGCTCTCACTGAAAGCATCTATGAGTTAAGTGAACAATTTGCATGTTTCAGTGAAAATAATTTACATGTTTTAAGAAATGCACTTGATGATGCACATGATGCACAAGAGACATGTTCAAAATTTGTCAAAATATATGTGTGTTTTTTACTATTTTATATCGTATCATCCAGCTTATAAATCAAACATACATTTAACTAAGTCAGCTGACAATAAGTTAGTTGGCTCTCCACATGAGCAATTATGCATATTCACGTAAAAAAGTTTTAACAATTAAGTAAAAGGATTTTCTCAAGCATAATAAGTATGAGCTAGAGCCTTATACATTTTTGCACAAGCTTTATTTTGATAATAATCCAACTGATCAACTAAGTCTACTAGTCAGTCAGTTGGATTGTTAACATACTTGAGCTTTACACCTGGGGAGAGTTTGCTATCACCTCGTCCAACCTCGGGATAGCTCGTGCATAAAAGCTTGAAATGATTCCATTTCTTTGTTTCGAAGCACCACTTGGTTCCAACTTGGTTCTAAAGGAAGGTCCCAGTCTAATCTTATTCTGTTAGAGATAGCTCAAAGAACAAAACAAGACGGAGGAACGGAATGAGAAAAGAAAGCACCAAATTTCCTTCACGGAGAATAAGCTACTACAGACACTGTAAGCTACTAGACTACTCTACGACTTGCAGGTCTCAGTCACAAGCAAATTCCGCATTAGTTAGCCAGAACTTATCATCGCTGAGAAAGAGACTCGAATTAGCCATTTTTACACGAATTTTCAAGTGAATGAGATCGGTCAAGTGGCCTCCGTTGGAGATGGTATTGCACGTGTTTATGAATTGAACGAGATTCAAGCTGGGGAAATGCACACTTTGTTTAGATTATTTGAGGTTGACTTGAAATAGTTACCTGTCAAGTTAAGTTGCACAAAAAACTTTGTAGGAAATCTATTCATCCTCCCTTCCAAACTTTTGTACTCGACATCCAATGGTATAACATTGCTTCTCCTTCAAGGTGGATATATCACTCATTCCATAGTTTTATTCCAACCAATATTACTAAAGATTCGATGTGCAACATCAGACATGGTAGCCACTTTGCTGAATTTGTAATCAGGTGCAAACTCTTCATATGTCCGCACTGTCGAGGTGCGACAAAAATAAATACCCTAATCTACCCTACTAACTCGTAGTAGTGGCAAGTAAGGGGTCGATCCACAGGGAACGTAGAATAATTGTTATGCTAATTGTATGAATTTATAGAGACACACATGCAACACGAAAATTAGGATTTTTAAAAAGAATTTGATAACTACTATTAAAACAATAAAATACTAAGAAACCAACAATTAGTTTAATTAAGAAAATTTAATAATAAAAAGACATTCCAATTTACAGTTCATTCATTCCTCGACTTTAATGTTGTTAACTGACAACGACGTTTACTCTATTTATCTCTATGATTAATGTCCCTCAGTAGTCAACAAGCTCTGACTACCGGTTATTATCCCTTAATTATACTCAATTGAAACAAGCTCTCAAACGATTCTTTTTAACTGAAGAGTCTAGATACGATCTAAATTTAATCCAGTCAAAAGTATTAAATTCTAGGATAAAGAACAAACAAATTCCCGAATACGCAAGCTTGATTCGAGATAACACAATTTAAATCACCCTAGCAAAATACTAGTTGCTACCAATTGCCATAAATTTGCAACAATTACGGATTACAAATTTATGAACTGATAGACATACAATAATAATCTAACCTAGGTGATCAATCCAAATTAAATATCCAAGTATATTGAAAGTTAAAATAGATGAAATAAACAATCCCAAAATAAATATTGTAAACGTTTCAAATCAAATAACAGACATTAAAATACGAGTTCAGAAATTCTTGGAATTGAAATAAAAATACTAACTAAACATGATCGCCAAGATTTCTCCTAATCTGCTGCTGCGTCGCGTGCCTTCTCTCAAAACTGTCGTATAAAGTCTTCCTCCGCCTCCAATTAATAATCTCCCAATTAATCCTCCTGGTCACGCCTTCTGCAGGCATTAGGTTAGGACTAATGGGCTCATAAATTGGGCCTTAATCATTCAAGTAATCCAGCATGCTTGAGATTGTTTAAAGCTTATCAAAATAAGGCATCGAGCCTATTTCATTGGCTGGATCCTTTTCAAGGATATGGTAAATCTTCTTTCTTTATCTACATCTTCTAGAAAGATTACCACAACAGATGTGCTAAATCTCCCAAAAAAATCTAGTCTGCTCTCTTTTCCTATTTTAAATCTTTAGTCTTTGGGTCTGCATTGGGTAATTTATTGTGGATTTTTATAACATAAATTTAGCCCAACAACTCCTCACTATTGCATGGGCTTTTTACTTTAAAATAATAATCCACAAAAAAATATCTAAATCTATAAATATATAAAAGTAGAAGTTTGTCAAAATTTCAATGCATATTTAAGTAAGTGTAGTCATACTTGCTTTAAGGTGAAAGAGTGTACTTCACTCTCTAGAAAAGAGAGTGACTTAACATCAACCAATAAAATTTTTTCATTTTATTCTTTATATTTTACTTTATACTCTTACTTTTAAAGTTTAATACTAATTTTTTTTATAGATATATTTTTAATATATTATGTGTCAAATTAATCATTTTTTACCGATCTTTAATATGACATACATATTGCATATATATAAATAAAATTCACATTTTAAATATATTTTTAATTTTTTAAACAATATGAGTT
Organism: Stenogyne calaminthoides; assembly: GCA_037126765.1. Classification (NCBI taxonomy): domain Eukaryota; kingdom Viridiplantae; phylum Streptophyta; class Magnoliopsida; order Lamiales; family Lamiaceae; genus Stenogyne; species Stenogyne calaminthoides. The sequence goes on from JBBCBC010000012.1 coordinate 2,178,670, forward strand.
GATTTTTTTATTTTATAAGATTTTAATTATCATTAAAAAAATATAATATATGTAATGATTTTAGTGTTTAATTAAAAATTATCTACTTAATTTTATTATTGTGAGATACTCATAAATATATTATTTCATAAAATATATATACCAATTAAAAAATCAATATATTTCAAAATATACATATACATACTAAATTTAGTTTAAATTCCTATCATAATTCATCTTTGGTTGAATTTTTAATATTCAAACCGTGCATCGCACGGGAGAAATACTAGTACACTAAAAAACACAAAAATCGATTAAGTGCGGAATAATATCATTAAAATATATATAAGTAATTAATCATGTCATCTTAACATAACGAGCTCAATTAATTGCACTATAATCTATTAAAAATATTCATAATTTAATACTTACCAATATGAGATGAAAAGCTATGGTGGCGCATATACATTGTATTGAAGCACTAGCCACCACACTAAATGATAGTATTATGTAGCTTAGTTATCCATTTTGCTCTAAATTGCTTTTGGTGGTAAGATAATTGTGGTTAGAGGTGATTTCAGTCACATTTTGTTGGTTTTCGAAAAGGAACTGGTTAGAAAATCCTTCACGCCACCATTAACTATTATAATTCTAATATATGTATTGTTTGTACATTTTAAAACTGATCAAGAACAACTGTTAAATTATAAAGTTGGCTAAAGGGATACACAAATTATAAATATTTTCTAATTGGATAGCATTAGCCAATGACTAGAATATATGGTCAACTCATGTATGTGGCAGTTCTCGTACAGTTTTTGAGATACTGTTGTGCCTGGATGATAATATTGATAGTAATAAAATTAAATATGTATCGTTTCGTAAAGGGTCCATAAAATGTAGTACAATTTTTAATTATAAATAAAAGCCTTTTTGCTTCTTAGAATATCAATTGTATAATAAAATCTATATGCAATTAAAAGATATATAAAATTGATCGGTCTTTAATGAAACTTATTCGTAACATAAAAATTAATATCATTACAATTATAAATTAATACAATTCTTATCAACAAATATCATTTATCAATTGATAGCATAATATTTAGTGTCATATTATAATATTATTTAATTTATAAAAATAATAATATAAATGAATGAATATTATTGTATTAGTATGAATTCAATTTGTACACGATCAAATTTTCGAAAAAAAAATAAATAAATCAATACTACTAATTTAAAAAAGAAAATCACCACCCCGGCTAGACGGTCCATCAGTCGAGCCGGTCAGCTCCGAGCGATGCAGTATTAAGTTTGTGTTGTTTTGAAGAAACTGGTTTGACTCAGATTCCCCAAATTTCATTACGATCTCTCCTCTCCTTCAACGGATTTTCCCTTTCCCTTTCCACAAATCTTCCCTTCCTCAAATCTAGCTTTCATCACCGAATATATATATATATATATATATATATATATATAGATTCTAGACAGAGAAAATTTGGGGGTTTGAATGAATCGGAAGAGGACGGAGAGTCCGGTGTACGTCCGCCAGTGGAGCGGCGGATCCAGCAGCACTGGCTCCTCCTCTCCGGTGGGCTCGCCGGCGCACCCTCGCTCCCGCCTTCCTCCCACCGCCACCGGCATGTCCACCATTAAGAGGACGCAGAACGTCGCTGCTAAAGCGGCGGCGCAGCGCCTGGCTCTCGTCATGGCTTCCAAGACGCCGAACGATGACGAAGAAGACGACGATGATGATCTAGGGTTCCGCTTCGCTCCGATTTCCCGTAATTCTAATAGTATGAATAGGAGCGACAGTAGCAATAACGGCGGTGCCTTGTCCGGAGTCGCGCTTACCAGGCCTAATAGATCGACGTCACCTGCGGTAAAATTTGATCTCCTCTTTCTCGCAATTAAGTTGGTTTGGACTTGATATCAGCTGACGCTTTGTTGATATTGTTACTAAACTCTGTTCATCGTGTCTTAAGTAAAGATTAAAGAAATTGCTTATGTTGTTTGGATGTGAGGGAACTTATTAATTTGGGCAACGTTGAATGCAATTCTGCAACATTTTTTTTTAAGCAATTCAGATTCTTTTGATTTCTTCTTTACATTTAGAAAATGTGCAAGGGTCAGCTGATAGCTGTTGATTGATGCTGGCTCTTGATAAAATAGTTTTCCTGTATTTCCAATGAATAATTGCATGTAGTTTTGACAATTCGAACCAGTAGGGACCTGTTTGTAACATACTGTTTTAATTGATTCAGTTATGATAGGCTACATATAATTAAGACAGCTTATAGGACTCCATTTCCTCAAGTATAGTGGTAGATTATGATATACCAGTTTAATCCAAAAAGAAGTTTATTTAAGGCTTTGTCATTTTATACTTATCCCATTTCTTAGACAAAAGCTGGTTGGACCAACATATTTTCTCTTATTAGACTTTTCTAATTTTTCGTGTTGTCTAATTTCTTCTCCTTTGCGTGGGTTTGGTGCCCAAAGGATGCTGATAAATGTTGTATGAAATATGAACTTTCTACCATAACCATGATTTTTCATGCTTTTCTTTGGGTGCTAGATAATGTTGTTGCTTGTAATTGAACTGAACAACATCAGCTAATCTAATAAATAAGGATCCTCGTCACAGCTTTTTGCAAGTGGAGCTTTGGAACCTGAGACTGATATTATCTTCTTGTAGTTTTAACCCCATTCAACAGTGGAGTTGGACCACTTTCCATATTCTTCTGAAGGAATAGGCTTTGAAGTGCTGTGAAAATTTTTCTTTAAAAAAAAAATAAAAAATAAAAATAGAGAATTGTGTTTATTTAGGTTAGAGTGTTAAGTTTAAATTAGTGTGGGCCTGTTGGGTAACAGTTGTGAGTTTTTATTTGTCTCTTGCTTGTTGATTGTACTGAAGATTGGATGGTTTCGTTTGTAGTTAGGTCGGAATTTTATGGAAATCACTCCTATAGTTCGTTCCACATCGGCTGGACGACCTTCAATGTCTGTACGTACAGGAACAAATACAGTTGCACCACCAAGTAGACCCTCTTTAAGAACTCCAGTTACCATACCTGCAATTGATCCGAGTCAAGGGTTAAGAGAAAAGAGGTAAGATGTAATCTTTTGCGTATTTGTTATGTTTTATTTCATAAACCTTTTTTAAGTTATTATTATGTACCATAACATGAACTGAATGTCTAATGCTATTAATGCAGTTGAAAGCCTTTCTCCCTAAAATGAACTTTTTGGCAAATCGCTGCATTGTCACTTAAAAATATATTTATTGCTTATGTACTATAAAGTTGAGGGGTTATTTGATGTATATTTGTTCGATGTGATTATTATTTCTTTTCATTCTTGTCCTTATTTGAAATTCTTTTAGAGGAATGACGTCTGAATAACTTTAGTTCTTTTTTAATAATTCCCTAAATAACATTATTTCAGATAATAATACTAATAATGCATTTATATACTTGTATTCATGTTTAATGAGACCAGGAATTGTTGTTTTGCATTGTAAAATGTCCTTTGCATCTTTGATAGGGATCTCTCATCCCTAATTTTTGCAATAAAAGTTTCTATTTCTTATAAAAAAAAGTTTAATGAAACATAATAGACACTTTGAATTTCTGAAGTTTGAGATGGTCCAGATGAAACATCTGGTCCTATAGCTGAATGTTCTCATCATTGTAGGGAGCCGTCATTCGCCTCGTTGTACTTCATAATTTTTTTAATTATAATCTGCTTGTTTCTAATACAAAAGGGCTTAACATCTGGTCAAATAGTTGCTTCCTATCTTGTTTTGGATTTTTTGGATGATGAAGTGACCCGAGAGATTCGGCCAAATATTGCAATTTTAATAGGGGAAAGGTACCCCTAAGCCCCAACTATTGTTCAAGGAACAAGTAAGCCCTTATTGTATTTGTTGGTGCAAATAACCCTATATCTTTTCAAAATTTTGAACCAAAAAACACTTCGGTTAACTAAAGCCAAACAAACTTTTGTTTCAACAAAAATCCCCATTAAAATTCACCATATTTCTATGCTGCATATCTCCAGTGATAAGCAGAAAATCGAAAAAAATGAATTTTTGAATCAAACCAATAAAATTTAGTTAATTAGATCCTGTTAATTTTATTAAAAATTTGGTTCGGTTTTTAAAATTGAATTTTTTTTAACGGTTTCTGGTTCGCTGTAGTCAAAATAACTGAATTAACTGATTTTTTTTTAAGGCATAATAATTTATGTATTTTTAGTATTTTTTATATATATATATAAACATTACATCATTAAAACTTTACATCCATAATTATTTGTCATTCTTTATCATTGATTTTTTTTTTTCATTTGAGTTGTGCGAATTTTATTTTTATTTTTATAGATGTTTAATCAAGAATAAGAAGAAAAAAATGCATCATAGCTCTCACAGTCACGGTTCAACTTTAAAATCTTCAAAATAAAAACAGAAAACAATGATAATACGGTAAAGTGTTTGAGGTAATTTTTGACTGTGTGAGATTAAAAAATGAGAAAAGAGCTCAATACAATTGAAGGATATGCAAAATTTTATTTTTCACCAAATTAAGCGAATTGACCTACCTCATTAATTCGGTTGAAAAAAATGACCATAACCGACCGAATTAACCGAATGCTCATCTGGAGGTGCACAAAAAGACTGTGACTGCCAGCTTGGCGGTTCAAACCGTAACCGGAACCGCTTGGCCGGTTTCGCTTAGAAAATTTAACCAAGACCTTATTTCATCCGGTTAGGTTACCAAAACCTTATTTAACTTTAACCAAAAATTCAAAATCACGGAGATCGGATTTTGAAAATTAAATTGAAACCGGTTGTTCGGAACCAGAACTGAGACCGGATTTCTACCGTTTAGGTTCCAGTTACACTTCCAAAAAATTTCAGACCGCTGGTTCCCAACCAGAACCAACAGTTTTTTAACAGCGAGCACCTCACTCAACCCTATCCGCCAGGAGCTTTGGCGCACTCTGAAACTCATTCTTCCTTCTCCTGTGCATAGCTCACGACACTATCTTCACTGCTATATATCATCAGTCCAACGTTCCCTTCAAAATTTTCACAAACCCATAACCCCGAACCGAATTTTTATCAGCAACAACCCCGAACTCAATTGTAACAGTAAAGCTGTAGAGCCAACCACAGCATAACTGCCTCCTCACTTGCCAAACCTAATATCCTTTATGTAGATGTAAAATATTATGAACCAATTATCATTTGTCTATCTTTGGTTCCTTCGCATAAAGTTCAGTCGGTTTACATTTTCCAGTTATTTGGCAATTACATTCACATGTTAGTTTGAAAATAATAGTAATAGACGAGTAGCTGCACTCTTGAATCCCTTATTGGTGGCAAATAATGCAGATTTGTGCCTGATTTGGGACGTGACCTAAAAGATTCTGGAAATCAGCACGAGGCTTCTGCACTTCGTGATGAAGTAAGTCTTTTAGTGTTTCTTAGCTAACTTCTGCAATACTACGACTGTTGTTTTATGTATGCACACCTGAAACTACTTATTATATTTAAACTTGTATTAGTTTGAACTGGAAAGGATCCAATGAATGTATGAAAAAAATATTAACATAAACTAAAATTGCAGCTTGATATGCTACAAGAGGAGAATGAAGTAATCTTGGATAAGGTGAGTTTTCTTGCTTGCCCCTGAGTATGGAAATAATTTGTAAAATCCCAACGTGGTTAACAAAAGACCGACGTAAAGGCAATCTATTTGCATATGCTGTTTTCTAGTGTAATAGCTAATATGTCCCACAGCTTCGTCGTGCAGAGGAAAAATGTGAAGAAGCAGATGCCAGAGCCAGGCAGCTAGAACAGCAGGTTAGAGTTAAACCAAATTATTGTCTTTCTGAGACATGATATATGAGCAAAGTCAAAGCATAACATATGAAATCCTTGTCCTTCTGTAAAGCCTTATAACCCCCATTGAAACAAACACTAACCTAAACTTGCTACCCTTCATTGATCTTATCATCAGTTGGAGATGTTGAAAAGTACTCCCAGGTTTTAGATCACCATTTTGGTTATAAACATAGTTTAAAGGTTTATTCTATGATTATGTGCCCTCCTTTGAAGCTGCATCAACATTTTGAATAGGGGTGTAAATGAGCCGAGTAGTGTTGAGCTCGAACTTGATTATAAAACTCGAAGCTCGAAACTTTATTTAAACTCTATCACTCAATGAAAACTTCAAAATACTCGAGCTTGACTCCATAACTTATACAACATTAGTTATAAAATTTAATTTATTATCAGAATATATTTGTGAATAATTAGCATATTATTGGTAAAATAGTAAAATTACGTGAGCTCGATTAAACTCGCGAGCCTGACGAGCCTTGTATTACTGAGATCGAACTCGAGCTCAACTCAATTAAATTCGAGTACATTTTGAGCCTTCTTCAAGTCGAGCACGAGTAGCTCGTGAGCCTGCTTGACTCACTTACACCCCTAATTTCAAATATGGAATAACTAAATGTTATTTGAAATATGAACATTGTTGTGAATGCTATGTCTTTTTTTTCCCTTTCCGTAAGTTATCCTTATTCAAGTATTGGAATCCTAACTTTGACTCTGACATCTTGTGCAGTAAATTTGTCCTGGTTTGCTATTCTTGTTAACTGTTTAAATAAAACTTTGCAGGTTGCTTCCCTAGGAGAAGGTCTATCATTGGAAGCTAAATTATTGACCCGGTAAATTTATATTGTTTTAATGTACAACAGGCTACTTAACATTTTGTCTGATGGGATGATCATTTCCAGGAAGGAAGCTGCTCTACGACAAAGAGAGGTATCTCTCTCTGTCGACACACAAAACCACATTTCTATTTCTTTACACATATTGGCGTTGTGCTTTTAGTGTCATATTTTTTTATAATTTCCTGGGTTTACATGATATTGGTATGATAAACTGGACTCTAATGTCATTATGATTTCACTACAGGCTGCTTTAAAAGCAGCAAAGCAGACAAAGAGTGGAAGAGATGAAGAATTTTCAGCTCTTCGTGCAGAACTTGAGGTGGCTATATTTCCCATATGCTCTCTTTTTTGGTCTTCTAATTAACTCACCTTGCATTCTGATGATTTTCAATATGAATATTTTACAGAATCTGAAGGAAGAGACTGCAACTGCTGGTGAACAGCTTCAGGAGGCTGAAGCTGAAGCAAACGCTCTTAAAACAATGATGCAGAGGATGATTTTGACACACGAAGAGATGGTTGCATTTTCAATTCTTTTGGAAATTATTAATCATACCCTCAGTATCAGTTCTTCTGAACCCTGACTACCTTTTCAGGAAGAAGTTGTTTTGAAGAGATGTTGGCTTGCTCGTTATTGGGGTTTAGCTGCACGTTATGGTAATTTTGTTGAAAGAATCTCTAATAAAGAAAAAAAGAGAAAAAATAAAATAATGCAACATGCCAGTTGTTGCATGTTCTGTTTTCCTGTGATCTCGCCATGACCAAGGCAATGAGAATATTGTTTGCTCTTTCATGTGCCATATTTAAGCATACTTTTAATGACTTTGGTTATATCATATGAAGTATAATTAAAATCTAAAATGATTGTTTCTTATTGTTTCTCTCTTTCAATTTCATCTTATTCTATATTAAAGCTAATTTTCCATGCAGGTATATGTGCAGATATAGCCGTTTCCAAGAATGAGCACTGGTCATCTTTAGCTCCGCTGCCCTTTGAGGTGGTTATCTCTGCTGGACAGAAGGCTAAAGAAGAATCCTGGAATGGTACTTCTTCTTACATGACCACTGGTTATGCTTAGTTGTTGCTCAGACTCATGTCTTATTGTCATCCACAACTAAGAGAGTTTTCATTCTTGGATACCGCAGGTGGAGATGATTCAGATCGGAGCAAATTCGCTCGTGATTTGAATGATTTTACTGGAGAAGGAAATATAGAGAGCATGCTTTCAGTTGAAATGGGTTTAAGGGAATTAGCTTCCTTAAAGGTTCACAAGTTATTACCTTGTATTTATGTGCATTTGACTTTTCTCCCCCCCGTCCCACAAAGATAGGCACATTTTACCATTTTTTTGTTTGTCCCAAATTATAGTCATTTTCTTATTAGGAGTTTTTTTTTTTTTTTTTAAATACCCCTATTTAATCTAGTTTGGGATTTTAATCGTGTTTATGATTTTTAAGGGTACATCAGGAAATTTGTAGGTTAAATCCAATTTTCCAAGCATCATTAATGTGGTCTGTGTAAAACTCAAAGTGTGAGTATCTTTGTGGGACCGAAGAAGTATTTGTGATGAGGGTCAAGTCCATGTGTTGTCTCATTTCTCACTCACCTTTTTTTTTGAAGGTCGAGGATGCTGTTGTACTGATAATGGCCCAGAGCATTCGTTCAATCTTAGTTCGCCAATCCTTCTCAGGTATGGCCCACTCAGCCTCGAGACCCGTCTTCCCCTTTTAAATATTCTAAGGGAATCTTGCATTCTTTTCTTTCTTCCATATAATTTGTAGAACTAAGATTGGGCTGATGCGTGCATCTTTCGAGTCTGCCCTTTTGGAAATCAGTAATGCCAATAACATTCTTGTTTCAACCCTTCAATTTTTGCTTGCTAGCCTTCATCTTTGACATGAATGTATATCCAGCCCATTAATTATGTCAATCATTTTCCGCCCTACATTATATTTTATCTAAAACCATTCAAGGCAAGTGATGATGTATTTGATCTTAACTACAATCTAATGCGGTATATATTATATTTTTTTACATAATATTAAACAATAAATAAAAGATGACAATGGCAATGGCAATCGATTCCAAAACACGCGGAGTTGTATCAAACTCCAAATATATGAAGTGAAATGAACAAAGTTTGTCTATATTGTTCTTAAAATATGATGTCCCGTTTTTCTGGCAAATAAGCAATAATATAAAAGGAAAAAGAAAAGGGGGGCCCGTGGGGGGGGTGTGGGGCCCAAAAGTGACCCATACATAAGAAAGAGAGAAGTCTATGGCCCTAAAGTGACCATGAATCCAAAAAACGGAAGTAAGAAAAACTAAGGACAACGATCAGCCCAAGACTCTAATAAATGCATTTTACGCAGATGTCCCATTTTTCTGGTTTGCTGTTATTTTCAATTTTCCTTTTTTTTTTTTGATTTAATTGCATTTCCGTTTTTCTTTTTTTTACATATCACGGACTGGAGTAGCGACCAAATCCTGGTTGAACAGGCCAGTCTGGTTCTGTGAACATTGTTGTATACAAATTTATCTCCATCTTAATTAAATAAAACTTTCTTAAATTTTTTGTCCCGAAGATATATTGACAACTTTTCTTTTCCTACCAATTTTCTGACATATTCTGGTCTTCCAGTTTGAGAAGTTTAGCTCTGCCTGGTGTGCTTTAGGGTGTGTTTGTTTTGGGCTTATAGTGGGCGGGGGAAATCCTGGACTTTGAAATCTAGGATTTTAAAATTCTAATGAACAGTAAAATTGTATGTTTGTTTTGAGATTTTATAGGGTAGGATTATATAGGATTGTAAAAAAATTGATTGATTTGTATTATTATATTATTATAGTAATGATTGAATGATTGAGTATTGTGTTGGAAATTGTGTAAAAGTGATAATATTATTATTAATGGGAATAGGTGCAGATGTAGGGTTTAGGTTAGGTTTTAAATTGGATTTTGAAATCCTGATTTTAGTATTGTATTAAATTGGTACGTGGAATTGTAAAGTCCAAAGTCCGTCCGGAATAGTCTCAAAACAAACATACCCTTAGTGATTTTACAATATTATGAAGTATGAATGGTCCTCCTTAACCCTTAAATGAAAACACCCTGCTAGTATTTTTGAAAGATATTTATTTTTATACCTCCACATTTACACTTAATTTGGTCGATTCTGTAATGTGGATCTGCTTCTCAAGGTCTTACAATATCAGAATCTCTTGTTGGTGAAATTGTAGATCCTAAATCTGTTACAATAGGACTTAACTTGTAACACAAACTTTTTGATCGATGAAATGTAGATCCTAAATCTGCTGCTGGCGATCCCAAGTATTCGGAGGCATCTGGTAAGAAACATGGTCTTTTTTTTTTATCTACTTACGTAATAGATGGACTTTGGCAATACAATTAGCTATTCTTAACTAAAAACTTATATTGCACGTATTTACAGTTCAAAATGCTTTTCCGTATCTGATATCACTCGAGGCTGGTTCATCGTCCTTTAAATTGTGCAATTACATTTTTAGGGATTTCTCATGCCTTGTACTTCCATTATTTAATCAATATAATTTCTATTATAAAATATAAAAGTGTCATTTCTTTCTTATCATGTAAAAATAACTATACTGATTATAAGTCGCATCAAAAGTTATTCATTTCCCACTGCCTTACTGCTTCAAAATCAATTTAACATTTGTTTGTAAATTCTCACTTTGGTTTGTCCTTCCACTACTCTTGGGGAGAGGTGTTCATATTACTGGCTTACAACTCAAAAATGTAGTTGCTTTCTTTTGATTTAAATTATTGCAAAATTTCAACATGTATGTATCTGGTTGCAGCACTGAGTCAAGAGGAATCTGAGGATGTTCTTTTTAAGGAGGTTAGTTTACTTCTTGATGAGTCTCATTTTTCGTATTACATTATTCTTAAGCTGATAATTGCTACTCCCTCCGTCCCATAATAATTTGCACACTTTCCTTATTCGGACATCCCACATAACTTGCACACCCCAAAAATATTCCATAAACATCATCCTCACAATATCCGAAATTTTACACAAAATATTATCTTACTTTTGGGCCCACACATACACACAATTTAACTCATTTCTTTACTTTATACATAAAAGTTTACAAAATTACCCCTCAAACCGCTGCTCATTACTACACTTTCTTATTTTGTGTGCCCACCATATGGTGCAAGTTATTCCGAGGCGGAGGGAGTACATTTTTCCTGTGTTTCTGCAAGTATAAAAGCATAATTAGTAACTTGTATTTGCAGAAATTTTTAACAGTCATAAACCTGAATCGTTGCTTTTTTATTTCTTCGTTTTCCTTTCCTTGAATTGTTCCAACACATATTTTATTTCCTAGATAGTTTACTATTATTATTATAATTTGCGACTACTTTCTCAGCTAGAATAACGACACAACACTCTAAATTCTCAACCACTAGGGGAATTGTGTAAATTATTCCATACTTGCAATATTTTCAACTCTCATTTGTAGTCCCTTTGCTGATAAAACTAGCACCAAGTTATGGGCTTAAGGGAGTATAGATTTTAGAAGAATTTTAGTAAAATCCCTCTGGAGCCATGATAAGACACCGTGACGAAAATTAGGGAATCAAATATGGTTCTTCTAAAAACATAAAGTTTATTCTGAAAATTGTTTCCTTCTCCTTCTTTATATGTTAGTCTGAAGTTTGACATCATGTTTATAGGCTTGGCTTACATATTTCTGGAGAAGGGCAAAAGTACATGGTGTTGAGGAAGATATTGCAGATGATAGACTCCAGTTATGGATAAGCCGGAGTGGACAAACTCCAACTTCTCATGATGCTGTTGATGGTAATTTTAATTATAATCATAGTCAACCTGACTTTTTTTTTTTTGCAATAATGAATATTATGCTATTTCTTTACACGTAATTGTGACTACTAATTAACATAAATGATTAAGGTTCAAAAGTTTGTTAACAATGTTATTTATAATAGTTAAATTTGTCCACATTGTAAAGGAAGCACATAAACTTGATTGAATCAGAATATATCATAACCCACTACCAGCTCTTTCCCCATCTCAAATTAATGAATTATCACTCTTTTCCATGCAATATAACATAAGTTATCTAATGGTTACTGTATAATATATCTAATCACTTATTTTGATGATATTTATCTTCCTTTGCATGGTTTTACCACAATATATTTGATACTTCTTGAGGAAGCACTTGGATTAAGAGCAGGTTTTACCAAAACTGGAACTATATATGCTGTCAACAGTTTTGGTTTATAACCTTAATTGAAACAATGTGTTCTAAAGGTTCAGTAGGGACGAAAGAAATCCCCAACTGCCTATTTTCTTAAATTAAAATTTTTTGAGATTAGATGACTATTTGAGATCAAGTGTTCGTTGATCGCGTACTGGCAGTTCGAACTGCCAGTTTACCATCTATTTTCTTTTTGAGATTATACTGAAAACAAAATAAATAATTATAACTTGTCAAATGCTTATTTGTTTCAACTATTTGTCAAATGTTTATTTGTTTTGGGTGTCTAAACTACATATTTGTTGTACCACAGTTGAAAGAGGTTTAATTGAGCTAAGGAAATTGGGAATAGAACAACAACTATGGGAGGCATCGCGGAAGGAAATCGGGCAGCCTTCATTTGCTGCTGCTGCTGCTAAAGCCAAACATAATCCCGAGTCGGAATCCTCCTCCTAGTTAGTTAGTGTTGGTGTTTTCTTGTTGAATCTATTCTTTAGCTGTAACTACAGATTTTTCCTATACAAGTTTTGTGAGTCTTTTTTCTTGGGAATTCAAACCTAAGGTTTTAAGTTGAGAAGATGTAAAGCCATTTGTATATTATATATACATACCGAGCGAGAAAAGAAGTTGAGTATATTGATGATGCTTTGTATTTAGCTAATTTCCCAGTTTTGTGACATAACTTCTTGCTGTGACCTGATAAATAGATGATAAATTCGTGTGCGAGACTGTTAGATGAATTCTTTTAGGGGGTGTTAGGCTCATGAGACTGGATTGATTAGATATGATATGATTGAGTGAGATTGAGTGAGAGTGGATTGATTGGTCTAAATTTGTTTGCATAAGATATGCGTTTGGATTGTAGGATTTGATTGAGAGATTCGATGAGATACCATTTGAAATATCATAAATAATCTTAAATTGAATTGAAACAAGCCCTTGTGATGACCTAAAAAATGCTCCCAGCGCACTGTGTGCAATTTTCACACGCTGAAAGTGTGTTTTGAAATCCCTAATTCTCATGGTATTTCTCGCCCCCGCCGGCGGCCATGGCCGACCTCTTGCAACCCTCACCGCCCTCAAAGTGGACCAGCGAGAGTTACTCCTCCATAAGCTTTCCCAAATCATTGCCAACCCCCAATTGCTATACGCAACTTTCAACACACACGCAGGGAACTCGGTTTCGATTGACTTTCGCTCGATGGCGTTCGAGGCTCCAAGCTCGTCGATTTCACACGTCCTAGGAAGGGCGACATTCCCACAACACAGCTCGTTGATGCCCGGGTTTAGCCATTCCAATTTGACAGATTCCGATGTATGCCTTGTGCGCGTCGTTTCCCAATTGGCGCTACGAAACCCGGCAACTACTGCGCACGAGGATGAGACTCCTCTCGCTACTGGTGTGGCTCCGACCCAGGTGGTTGCAGCTGATGAGCCTGCATCCGCTGCTAAATTGGGGTATGATAATAGGATTAGGCATGTTGTTCTTTCTGGTTTGGATACTACTGAGATGACTGGTAATTTAACATTTAATTCTACTGGTATTGAGGCTGTTAGGCCTGGTGTGGGGGCTGCTCCTGATGTTGGGGCGATGCCTAGTGCTAGGGATGTTGGGGCTGCTCCCTCGATTTCAATGTCATTCCCTCAAGGTAACTTGCGTATTTTCTCTGGTCTAAACTCTGGTGCGTCTGATATGAATGTTGGTTCTAAGCATTGTGTGAATACGACTGTTTCTGGTCCGAATTTGGGGGATTGTTTGATGGTTTCGAATTCTGATTTTCCTGCTTTGGGGGATTGTTTGATGGTTTCGAACTCTGATTTTCCTGCTTTGGGTTATGTTTCCGGTATTGCACATACTGGTAATGGGGTATTAAACAACGTGGGGGCTGGTTCTGGTGTCTCTGGTGCTGCTGTTCTTGGAGCTAATGTCTCTGGTGTCTCTGGTAACCGGACTGCCATGGTGCACCACCCGGTGCTGCGGGACTCAGATACGAGAACCTTTGTTGCAGCCTTGGCCCCTTCTTCGACTCCTGTTCGAAAGGGTGAATTTCTCTCGGTCAATATTGATGACATTATTCACCAACAAGGGGTGAAGGAGCTGCAAAATTCTATTATTGGGCGCGTCCTCTTGAAATCAGGTGCTACACCAGTGCCGACTACGGAGCTTAAGGCTTTACTAGACAAAGTTTGGTGCATTAAGGGAAGTTGGAGCCTTGTCACCTTGGGGAGAGGGTACTTCAACATCCAAATGGCAGATTTGACGGAATGAAATAGAATTTTCTTAAAGCGTTCTTGGCCTTTAGAAATCGGGACAATCCTTCTTAAAAAATGGGTGTTGTAATTCAATCCTTATAAGGTGCGCTCCCTGATCGTTAATGTTTGGGTTCGTATTTTCGAACTGCCAATGGAATACTTTTATGTGCCCATTATTGAGAAAATTGCATCCGCCCTTGGCCATGTTGTGAGCATTGATGAACATACACGTAACAGAATCATGTGCCACTATGCTCGTGTCTTAATTGAATTGGATCTTCGTAAAGCTAAAGAGTATAACATCATGTACGAGAGATCAGGACACTGTTCAGTTGCTTCAGTAGGCTACGAACAACACCCAAAATTCTGTACTCATTGTCAGCGGTGGACAACTGTCGTACCCTTGGGGGAAATAAGCCAGAGGGAAAGCCAGAAGACAAATCCAAGCCCCCGGGCCCAGGCAAAGGAAATAACCAAAAGATATGGGTCCAAAAGGAGGCTACCGAGAAGAATAACAACACTCCACCTGGAGACACTTGAGACACGGGCCCTTCTGACAATCTTGTGGGGGGTAAGATGACTGATACGGAGATGCAGGAAGTTAGGACGGATAAGACAAAAAGTTATGAGAAGACTACAGAGCAAGACGACCCGGACTGGCAATTGCCAAAGAAAATAGCTTCGCCCTCTCGACCCGTTTCGGGTACTCATGAACCTGTTACTACCAACTCCTTCAAGGATTTGGTCGATGGTACTCCAACTTCGGACTCGGATTCTACGACCTCTCCTACCTCTGCTAGATGGTCGGATATGCTAGATGAAGATAAAGAGGAAGATTTGTTGGTAGGGAACTCTGTACAGAACATAGAGACAATACTTACTACGGCAGAACAGAGCGTGAATTCTCAGACGGTACTAACTCCGACCGAACGACGATACTTAGAGGCCTCCGGAGGTAAGGTGTCTTCGAAGGATCCTATGGGCAAGCTGATAAATGCAAAACTAAAAAAGGCCCGAAGGGAAGAAACCAAGAGGAGAGGAATACAATACACGAATGAGAGCGAAGAAGATTCATGATGCCCTACAAGCCACCTTATATGAGACTACAGCGGCTAGTCGTCATTAGCATACCTATTTCTTGATTTACGATGTACTTTTTGGTCCTATGGTCACTTTTGGGTCAACTATACTATTTTTTTCCTGTATGATCACTTTTGGCCCCACCCATTTTCTTTTCCTTTTATATATTATCTTATTAGCTTGAATTGAAACAACCACATTTTATTCTTGTGAATCTATTAAAATAATAGAAAGACAATTTGTAATATTGCATTTGAGATATGTTCATTCTCACATTTCACATGAGATTTTGACATATCCCTCCATAGAGGGATTTAATAAATTTTCTACCCGAGCTTGAAGTATATCATGGGCCCTCATCCCACAAATCAAACGGTGGATTAATTGAAATTAAAATCCTAATCCTGATCTATCCCGATTAATCCCGCAAACCAAACTAGGCCTTAGAAAGAGTAAATTGTCCAATGTGTATAAGTAAATACTCCCTCCGTCCCATTTGAGCCTTCACACTTACTTTTTTATCGTGTTTTAGCGAGCGAGTTGTTTATTAGTATTTGAAATGATAAAGTGACTTTTAAAGAGGGGTATGATAGATCTACCTCTCCTTTATTATATATCTCTTTAAAAATTACTTTATTATTTCAAATACTAATAAAAAACTCGCTCGCTAAAACACGAGAAAACAGTAAGTGTGAAGGCTCAAATGAGACGGAGGGAATATGTAATATTGTGAAGGTTGTAATGCTAAATATGTAATATTGTGAAGGTAAAATTATACTTTTACCGTCCTGAAATTTGGTATATTCAAATTTCAAATTATGAAAATTGCACGCCGTTTTATATCAGGTAGTTGAAGTCTGATAGTAAGGATCTCACCAGTTGGCTCAACTGCTAGAATCTTGAGTTTGTTGTGTATATTGACTCATTTAAAACTAGTTAAGATGCCTTTCCAACAAAAACAAAAAAAAAAACGAAAACTAGTGAAGATTGATTGGCTTCTTGCTTGCAACCTTTAGGGCTTGAATGAAGTCTATAGTTGATTGTTTTGGGGGACACTTCATTCCTATGAGCTTATTGACTTTCTTCCTCGTCTTCCACTTTCATCCCATAACAATCATCAATAAATTCCGACTCACCTACTATTTCCCATATACTCCCTCCGCAACCAAAAAAATATGGTCAAAGGGTTGGATACAAATTTTAAGAAAAAATAAATAAAATAAAGAGTAATATAAAATATTGTGGGGTTCATTTATAAATAAAATACTTATTTGTAAATAAGTACAAATAAGGTAAGTGAATATACTTTTGAAGGACGGTGGAAGTATAAATTATAGTCAACATTTGGCTTCCGTTAAATTCCTCGGGAACGAGGTATCTTCTATTCTTTAAATTTGTATGCAAGAAGTATTCTTTGTCTTCTCCTTTCTGAAAAACGCTTACATTGTTGGTATTTATGGGCAGTGTAAAAAAGGAAAAAGATTGAATTGAATTCTAGATTAGACAATAGTGAACCATTTTCCTTTAATCTCACTTTACTCGCTATTTAACTTCAAATATTTAAGAACAAGAAGCTCACAAGGTACAAAGTCCAATTAAAACTGCTTTCAAAAGCAATGAGAAGTCTCACAATTGCTTCAGATAAAAATTTTGTTTGAGTGAGAGTAATGATGGGCATAGATGAATTATGAGCCTCTAAGCCAAGAAAGTAGTTGACATCCCCAAGATGCTTGAGAGAGAACTTGTGATGAAGGGTAGTGATGAGATCTGATATAAGAGATGGACTGTCACCAGTGATGAGAATGCCATGCACATAAACAAGAAGGATCAAGGTGTGTTGTTTTGATTTCTTGTAGAAAAGACAATGATCAGCTTGGGAATTGAGGAAACCAGTGGCCAAGAGAAAGTCTTTAAATGTGTCATACCAAGCTTTTGGGGCTTGCTTGAGGCCATATAGAGCTTTCGAAAGTTTACACACATGATGAGGTTTAGAAGAATCCACAAAACCCTCAGGTTGAGAGATATAAACAGTTTCCTTCAGGTGTCCATTAAAAAATGCATTGTTGATGCCAACTTGTTGAATACTCTATCCATAAGTGGTTGTCAGACTAAAAACAAGCCTCAGAGTAACATGTTTCACCACTGGGCTGTATGTGGGAAAGAAGTCAATGTTTGCATTCTGCTGAAAACCCCTAGCAACCAACCTTGCCTTTTATCTCTCAACATTTTCATCCTTAGTGTATTTGACCCTGAAGATCCATTTAGTAGAGATCAAATTCATATCTGAAGAGAAAGGAACTAGATACCAAGTTTTATTTGTCATCACTGAAGTGTATTCTATAGTCGTGGCTGCTTTCCACTCTGGAGATTGCAAAGCTTGAGAAACAATATCTGGTTCAGTAACTTTGAGCTGATTATGAAAGATCTTTGGTTTGTGTACCCCTGACTTGGCTTTAGTAGTCATGGAATGTGTATTTGTGGGTAGAGATGGAGCAACAGGTGAAGAGCAAGAGTGTAGTGTTGAAGCATGAGGTAATGAGACAGAAGATGAAGTAGTTTATGTATCAGAAGAATGGAGAGGTGAGTATGTTGAAGGAAAATGAGGAAGAGGTGGAGATGTTGAGTTAGATGAAGAGTGAGCAGGAGCTGAAGTGATGAAAGAGGGTACTGCAGTAGTAGTGAGAGTTGGAAGAGTGTATGAAGATGAGCTTAAGATAGGATATGGAACTCAGATTCATTGAACTCAATAGTTCTGAAGATGAAGATTTTCCCTGAGGACAAATGAAGACACCTTTAGCCTTTGTGAAAAGAACTATAGTCAATGAACACATATTTATCAGATCTGTACTGTAGCTTAGAATCATTGTATGGCCTGAGAAAAGGGAAACATGAACACCCAAACACCCTCAAGAATGAATAATATGGAGATTTGTGAAACAACATCTGATATGGGGAATACTGAGAAAAAGTGAGAGTAGGAAGAAGATTTATCAGGAAAATGGCTGTATGAAAAGCACACCACCAGTACTGCATAGGGATATGACTCAAAGCCATCATAGAAAGGCCCAATTTAACAACATGTTGATGCTTTCTCTCCACCAGGCCATTCTGTTGATGAGTATGAGGGCAAGACAGTCTCATAACAATGCCAAGATCAGAGAACAAGCTCTTCAAGACCATGAATTCACCACCATTGTCATACTGAACAACTTTAACTCTAGTGCCAAACTGAGTTTCAATCAGTGATAAGAACTGAGGAAAGATGACTTTAACATCAGATTTCAACTTCAAAGGATAGATCCAAGAATATCTAGTAAACCCATCCACCATAACCAAGTAGTACTTATATCCCTCAATGGAACAAATAGATGCAGGATCCCACACATCAGTTGAATAACATCAAATGGTGCTTTAGAAGAATGATGAACAGATACAAAATTCCTTTGATGCATTTTGCCCATTTTACAAGAGTCACAGAACTCAACATCAGAAGATGTAACAGGAATATGCAAATCCTTCAGTACATGTGTAACTGTGCTAGAGCTAGGATGGGCAAGCCTATAATGCCAAAGCATATAGTTATTGAATTGAGAAGCTACTGATTTATTACAGCTGAAAACAACAGAGTGTAAAGCAACATTGCTGGATGACAGATGATCCAGATTCAGCTGATAGAGACCATTGCTAAGTACTCCCTTCAGTAGGACCTGTTGTGTAGTCAAATCCTTAACAACACAATGAGTGGAGAAGAACTCAATCATAGCATTGTTATCCTTTAAGAATTGTGAAATACTCAGTAGATTCTTAGTAATATCAGGGACATGCACAATATGTTTTTCAGATACACAGACTAAGAATTATGTAGAGCAGGAAGTGTAATAGAGGCAGTATTAACAATTGGAACTGAACAACTATTTCCTAATGTAAGAGATAAAGTACCTTGATAAAGAGCTTGATGATTGAGCCGAGAGCTCTGATTAGTGACATGGTGAGTAGCACCACTGTCAATGAACCATGTAGAACCTGAATTCTGAGAAAATGCAACAGAATCAGATTGATTAGTATGGAAAAGAGATGGAGTGGGAAGCAAACCATCCTGATGATACACTATATTGGCCTGAGTAGAGTTGCTATGAGTAGAATGACCATGAGTAGGGCCACCAGAAGATATATGACCAGAGTTGTGCTCAACACCAAGGAAATAAACATCAAATCTCTTGATGCACTTGATTGCTACATGATTATTCTTGCCACATAACTGACAAATCACTTTTGGCTTATTAACTAGGCTTACCCTTGGACTTACTAGAGTTGGAACCAGATTGAGAACTTCTGGAATCCTTAGAAGTAACATTAGCAGTAGGATTCAAAGTATTATTCCGAAGAGGTGCAACAGTACTCACAGTAGAATTATGCATCAATCGCATTTCATGAGTATGAAGAATAGATTGAACTTCAGTAAGAGATGGCAGAGTACCTCTAGTAGTGAGATTTACAACAACAACATCAAATTCATGACCCAATCCACCAAGGATATACAACACCAAGTCCTTATCAGAAATTGTGTGCCCCGCAGCAGGTAAGCCATCCGACATAGCTCTCATCTAAAGAATATAGTCATCAATAGACAATAATCCATTCTTCAATGTCAGTAACTAAAATCGCAAGTTCATTGCTCTGGCTCTTGACTTAGTGTTAAACAACTCGTCCAGAATAATCTAGACTTGGAAAGCATGCGCACACCGACTGACATGTCCAAGCATGGATTCAGAAATGGAGCTGAGAAGCCAGCTGAGAAGAAACTGATCCTTCCTAAGCCAAAGTAAGTGAGAAGTATCAGCACTCGTGGACTCCGGATCAAGTTGAGGAACTGAAGTGCAGAGAAGCACATCATCGAAGCCGTGCGCTCGAACTGTGGCCAAAACTTGAGAGCGCCAGTATGTGTAATTCTGGATATCAAGTTGGATATGAAGAGTGATTATTGTGGGAAGCTTTGGAAGAAACATGAGTATAACATCGGAAAGAGTGGATCGAAGAAGATATGAAGATATGAAGATGTGTGTATGATGATTTGAAGATACACATGAGTAAACCGAAGAAGATATGAAGATATGAAGATGTGTGTATGAAGATTTGAAGATACACACGGAAAGATCGATGAAGATGTGAAGTAACCGCAGAACAAGAAACGGTTACACTCGAAGAATGAAGAAACACACAGAATCACAGAGTAGGAGGAGCTAGCTCAGGATACCATGTTAAAATTAAGTATTTTCCCATACATTATGAATGATATTTACATGTATTAATAGAGTTACAATGGAAGGATCTAGAATCCTTCAAGCTATGAGATTGGCGACTAGTGCTAACTGAATTGTAACTAACTAACTAACCTAACAACTAAGGCTAACCTACACTGTGAGTTGCCTTCTACATCTTCGAGCTGAGGTGCGTTCTGCATGCGAGAGAGTCATGCATGCAAGTGGTGAAACTTGCAGCAGGCTATGGAGAAACATGCAGCACGCCATGAAGAAACATGCACGTTTTCTAACACTTTCATAGCTAGTTACCTTTGCTGACTCTAAAAGTGTTTACGCAAGCGCCAAAAAAAAAGAAAAAAGAAAAGAGAAAACATAAGTGTAAATTTAGTGTATTTAGACTATATGAGGAGCCACCCTCAAATATATAGTTGTGGAGAAGCAAATAAACAATCTCCACCACTACTACACATTTGAGCTTGGAGAGCTCCACTTGGACAGCCCTTTTTTCGAATAACTCTTCAAGTGGTCCCTTGGAGGCGGTTCTATTTAAAAAAAAAAAAAAAGACAGCGGTTAAAAATCACTGTCCAAGATCAAAGCTTAGACAGCGGTTCATAACCACTGTGCAAGGGTACTTGGAGAGCGGGTTTGAACCGCTGTCCAAGGTAAAGCTTGGAACCGCTCTCCAAGTGAATTAATTTTTTTTTTGTAAAGCTTGTATTTTTTTTTTTTTTTTTTTTGTAAATTCTTTTTATGTACAATTCAAATATTTTATTTTTTAAATTCTCGTGTTATTTATTTTTAATATTCGTCTTATATAATGAGATTAACACAAACCCTTATGTAAAACTTGTTCATAATATTAAATTCATAATATTACACTTACGAACTTGTATCACTATTAATTCTTATAAATTAATACCTATAATATTTAATATTCTTATAAATTAATTCAATTTTGTCTAAGTATTACGTATTTAGATAGAAAAGTACTATTACTTGTTTAAATAGAAAAATATTACTTGTTTAGATAGAAAAATATAACTTGTTTAAAGAAAAGTATTACTTGTTTAGATGAAAAAGTATTACTTGTTTAGATGAAAAAGTATTACTTGTTTAAAGAAAAATATTACTTATTTAGATAGAAAAATATTGCTTGTTTAAATAGAAAAGTATTATTTGTTTAGATAGAAAAGTATTACTTGTTTAAATAGAAAAATATTACTTGTTTAGATAGAAAGATATAACATGTTTAAAGAAAAATATTACTTTGTTTAGATGAAAAAGTATTACTTGGTTAAAGAAAAATATTATTTATTTTGATAGAAAAGTATTAATTGTTTAGAAGGAAAAGTATTACAAGTTTAAAAGAAAGGTAGTTAAAAAAAGTACAAGTAAAAAATATAATTTTAATTTAATTTAAATTTAAATTTATATAAAAAAATTATTATATAAAAATGTGATTGAATTAATAAATAAGATAATTGAAATAAAGAATTTTAAAAAAAATTGTAAGAAAAAACGATTTTTAGAACATATAGAATTAATTTCATTAAGTAAACGCAAGAAAGTTCTTGTCCCGGGCGAAATTTATCCTTTCAGCGCTCAAGGTCCCGTGTTCGCTTCCCCATGTGAGCGAGTAATTGCCTCAATTAATTGGGAGGCTTGGTGGGGCTAAAAACCGCTGTCTAATTATGTTGCATCTCTTGGAGAGCGGCTGGATAACTTTCAGTGTCGATTTTTGCAACAGATGCTAATGCTTCATTTGTTGTTTCTTTAACTAACAAATTTTGGAACAATGAGATATTAAGGAAAAATGAGATATTAAGGGGGGACCTGGTATGACTTGAGAATGGGTAAAAAAGAGAAAAAGAGAAGAATAAAAGGGAAGAGAATTGAACAAATTCGAAACGAACCCTTTGCTCCCCTCTCCTTTATCTTCGCGCTATTACACTGACGCTTGACGCCAGCATTACGTTTGTTGCTGCTGTCTATAAGAATGAAATATTTCTATTTGATTTTCAATTCTAGGTAATTGCATGTACAATTTTGTTTAATCAATAAATATTGTTTGCTATGTTGATTTCATATGGGTTCTTGACATGATTTTAATTTTTACATTTTTTTTCCAGAGGGTTATGACTTGTGATTGTTGGTTGCTTAGGGCTTTTTTATTCCTCTTTCCTTCGGTGGATGGAGATATGGAAATGTGCTGATTCATTCTTATTGCATGGGGCTTGCTTTGCATCTAATTCTGAATTCTAAAAGGAAGATCTAACTTGTGAGATTTTGTTTTATGAGGTTTTAATTCTTTTATGTTTTGTAGTGGTGGTATTTGTTTTACTTGAACTTTATTTATATTCCCAGGGATTTTATACTCCATTTACCATGGATTGATAAATTGAGGTTGGATTTAAGGTCAATAATAAGCTTGATAAACAACTCGCGTTTATATGTGCATTACACTCATATCTTATATCTGGGCATTTGATTTAGACTTTAACTTCATGTGTAGAACCTAGCTCCTGCCATGCTTCCAAAAGAACATAAAAAGATATCTGATGGAATGAATGAAGGTAGGAACTGGCTTTCCTTTTTTTGAGGAAAGTACATAACTTGCTTATAATCGCTTCAATACCCAGTTTCATATTATGCCTTGGCATCGATCCATCTATTTCAGGCATCTTATGCTGAATTTATAGCTGAAACACAGGCCTCTAAGTTTGTAGTCTTTCATGTGAAATCATGTTGATACATCTACTCAAGTAGCTTAAATACAACCATCTGTTTATCTAGCATATATATATCCTTATCCCAAATTTGTTGGTGCATCATGTAAATAATCTGTGCATCAAGACACTAATTTTTACTTCTGTCTGTCTCTTCTTTGTGAGGATATCAGTTTGTAAGACAACCATCCCTGAGCTTGCAAAAAATTCCGAGAAAAGCATTGCTTCATTACAGAGCCTTTGCACATATAGAGTTGAAAATGTTTCACTGATTCTTTGCTTTTCTTTATAACTTTAGCCTTTGCACAGATAGAGTTGAAAATATCAGAGAGAGAGAGAGAAAGAGATGACATAAGTTAAACCTGCTTAATATTGGATAAATAAGTTATGCAAAAAATATTGTATTGTCTAGCCCTTATATTTGCAGAATGCTTGGTGCTGAGAATCTAATGTGTTACTACATATGAATTATTGTTGTTCAATTTTAGTAATATTGTCAATAATCAGTATATCTTCACATTGATTTTCTTAGGTTTAGGAACTATAAAACGAATGGTTACTAAATTGTGTAAGCTGAATCTACTTGATAAGCATGCACATTTAATTTACTGAAATACACATAAGACTATGATCATGGAGAGTGCATCAAATTGTCATTTCAGGTATTTATTAGTTATTTACATACAACGTGCAACACACGTGGTATATAACTAGTTATAATAAAAGTCATTTAATTAACTGAAAAACTCTAAAAATTGGGTGGTGAAGCCCACATTTTCCAAACCTTTGAAACGGCCCAAGCCATTTCCAAAAGGGTTGAGTCCAAACAAATTCTCCAACAATAATTTTTCCCTCATGATGACCATGATCGGGTACATTTCTCCAACAATATCAAGATTTCTTTTAATCAATATATAAGTATATAACTAATATTTGTGACGGAAATCTGTAGATAAACCTCCTTTCTTTTTTTTTTTTGTGAGATCAAGTGTAGCCTATGTCATTTAGAAAACCACATTACTTAGAGTGCCTTTTCCATGTCAATATTTCAAGAAATCTTATCTTCTTAAATTTAAATAATGTTCTCAATTATGCAAAGTCCCTGGACCCCAACAATATATGTTGAGTTGTCGGCAAGATGCTAGTATAAGTAATGGAAAACTCATCGATTTGCTTAGAAATTTTTATTTGCGTGATGCACACACGAAATTAAAAAAAATAAATAATAATAAATAGAGTTTTAAAGGATAATTTTGTAAATTTTTATACATAAAATAAAAAAAGAAGTTGAATTCTATGTATGTATAAGTAAAAAATAAATGCATTTTATATAATATTGTAGATATTATGAGATAAAGTTTACTAATATTTTTCTTTTTTTGAGTATGCAAGTTATTGTGGGACGTCTGAATACAAAAAATAGTTTGCAAGTTATTATGTGACATAGGGAGTATTTTTATCAGGATTTCCTTCCATGCAATCCGGATTAGTATTATTAACAATTAGAGAATAATTTTTTTTGTAGTATAGTAACTTTGCTTCGTTTTGAAATTGCATAAACTCTCATATGTGAAATTTGTTCATATTATGAAACTTATACCATTACACTTATAAATGGATACCACTATTCTTATAAAATAGTACCTATATCATTTAATACTATGATTTCACTTTATAAGTGTAATGATATCAATTGATAAATGTAGTGATATTAATTTATAAGTGTAGTGATATAAATTTCATACTATAAACAAGTTTTACCGCATACTTACTCTTGAAATTAATTCTGATTATTTTGACCTTTTGATTGGTCCTATAATTTTTTTTTAAAATTGATCATTTAACCTACTGCAGCAGATCACCAAACAGGTATCCGTAATCGATTTGATTCCCCTATTTCACTTTTCGTAATCATTGCTGTTTTACCCTTTTGAATTTTTAACACATGAACCCAGAATATGGTAGTTCGTTGAATATTTTTTATTATTCCACGTTTCTTTTATCCATATTATGAAATGCAAAATGAAACACCAATTATGAAATAAGTTATCTTATTCCAATCGTAACATGGGTAATTATTCTATTTTTTCCTCTAATCACGAAACGCCATCTAATTTTTTTTTTTAATTACACGTGACTTTGAAATTAAAAGAAAAAAATAAAATAATTAATGATAAAATAAAAATCCCGTCTATATACAATCGGTTCTTTTATCAATATGTCACATTATATCATCTTTTGAGAAGGGTGTTGTGGTTTTCAGTTCTCACTACATAATTTTGGGCGGGGTGGTGAAGTGTGAATTAACCGCCGTTTGCGGATCTCCGGCCTATTTCGAAAACTTGATTCAGTTTCCGTCCTCTCCACCGTCAATTACCCAAAAATAGCCGTTAGATCTGATCCACTTATATTTCACAACCATTTTTCTCATCAACAAGAAAAAAGATTTGAGAAATGGCCGCTGATGATCACAGAGAACAAAGCCGCTTCACCTTCCAAGTACTCTCTTATCCTCTGCTTTTTCTCCACTCTCTTCACTTTTTCAATTGAGTTTACCACATTGTTTATAAATTATATATGTGTACGCACGCGTAGATGTTAAATATTCAAATTATGAATGCATATCTGTAAAGTTGGATTTGCTTTTAGATCTGTGCTTTCGATTGATATGTGTGTATAAGAATTAAGAAATTGTAGGCAATTAGTACAAAAATAAAGAGATTTTGGTTTAGCTGATGATTTGGCATACATACGGCCACATTTATATATATGTATAATATGCAGAAAGAGGAGGAGTACAGATATTTTGATCTGGCAAACACCGAGCCAGACGCTCCTTTGCCCCTCACTGTCACTTCAAGGGTACATTAATCTCTTTTACGATTTTAGTTTTTTCATTGAGAAATTGATACTGAAAAGGGGAAATAGGAAAATGGGTTTATTTGAGATTGGGGGAAATGCAGGTGTTGTATATGTTAGGGGACATAACAGCAGGGCCTGCTTATCGGTTTGCGCAATGGCTTGAACTTGTGCGAAAGCGCAGCAGCAAGTATCGGGCCTCAGGGTTTCCTCACCGCCCTCACCTCATTGAGAGTATGCCCCTGAGGTGTGTCTATGCTTTCATGTTCTTATTGCCATGAGGCTATCAGTGATTTATTGATTGAGATGCATTTTGTGAAAAATAGTTTTGATATGGGTGCAAATGTGCAATTATTTGTTTGTGTTAATGTAGGTTAGCTAAAAGGGATGAGATGGTTTCCTAATTACAATGAGTTGTGATTGCTTAACTGAGTGCAAATATGTAATTGCGCACTATACATTGAAAAAAATGATCTTTTAAGAAATTAAAAATTATGCACTTTTGTAATTGTCACTACCGCAAAAAGTTTTGGATTAGACATTAAGTCTTTTGAGTATTTTGGCTAATCATAAAATTGTTGTATGTCAGAATTCGTTGCCTTTGACATTTCTTATACCTGTGTGTTATTCGTCTGCATAATGAATATGTCAAAAAGTTCTGGTGTATCATTTTTATTTGCCGTATTCCTACATTAAGCTACGTGCATTTGCATTAATAGACAGATTGCTGGAACTTTTAATGATGATTATATCCGGAACAATCAAAACAGGGTATCTGATTGACACGTTTCGGTGAAGGTGGTTATGCTTGGAAAAACTTTGGTTGTTAATGCCTTGAGAAGCACCATCTATACTTGCTGTAGGGAATCACTTCTATTATTATGCGACATGACATGCATCATGATTGAAAAACATTGTCTAGTAATGGACCTATGGTTTTTCAAAAAGACACGATATGTGTGTGTGTGTGTGTGAGTGTGTTTCAGTGTGTGTATTATTTTTGCTCCTGTTCTGCGTGTGGAAGTATGATCTTCTTTTAGTGATAGTGTTGACTTATTGTGAATGTTCTCCCCAGTCTAGAGGATAATAGTGCTGATATAAAAACTTCCCCACCTGAGCAAACTACAGAAATCAGCTTGTGGGAAAGGTTTGGCAAAGCTGACATGCTGGACATTGAATCGAGCTCCTTTTCATGGAGTACACTTTCTTCTCTTCACCATACTGAACACAGCAGCAGTGCAGAGCAGTCTGAGGATGAGATGAACAAAGCACTGGAGGTTTGTCATAAATCCTAAGCTAATAAAGGAAATAACATCACCAGTCATATGTTATGTACTCTAGGGGTTTGTTTCGTACATATGGTGGGATGAATAATGATACACTATTATTGGGATGTGTTATATTGGACAATGCATCATCATTATCTTGTTTGTTTGCCAAAAATAAAATATATAATTTTAGTGATTACAAATCAATTTTATTATTTGGTAGGGAGTATTATAATTTGTACAAAAAAATTTATACTACTATCAGACTATACCCTCAGTACAAGAGATTCCACCTATGCCCTCAGTAGAAGAAATGGATTTTCAGTTTTCACATAAAATACGCTTGGGGATGCGGGCCGGTATTATATGATAACCTAAAATTAAGAGTATCCAAATCGGGTCTCATATTATAATAGGCTTGTAAGATTATGAATACTGTGAAGCAAACACCATAGTCGGTTGTATAGTGAAACAATACCACCCTTAATCAATAAGCCAAACGAGCCTTAGGAGTATCTATTAAATTGCATTGTGAGTGAAGGGTTTGATTTTGATGTTGTGCTAGGACGTCTGTTCCTTCATAATATGATTTCACTCCCTTGAACTTAGTCATTGCCTTTCTGTTACCATGCTGTGCAGGTCACTGTTAATTCTGGGGGCGTTGTTTTCTTTGCCCTATTTAACCAACCAGAAAATGATGAATCTTCTCCTAAGGAAGCTGCAGCTGTCATAAAGTTCTCATCATCAAGGATGGCCACCCAGTCAGAACGACTTGGTTATGAATTTGCTAGGTGGCTAGGTGTCCAAACGCCACAAGTTGTACCTTCTTACTGCAATTATTTCTTACTTCTCTATGTGAAACAAATATATATACTAAGGCTGTGGTTACAATTTTCAGGCTAGGGTCATCCATAATGGAAGTCCTGAGTGGCTGCAAATAAAGGAGGCTGCAGAAAAAGCAAAAGATGCTGCCATCGCAGAAGGGGATGAAATTGGGGAAATGACATGTTCAGAACTTCTGGAAGCTCTTGAGCTCAGTCGCTGCCTTCTAGTGATGAAGTGCGTACTTTCAAGTCCTATAGTGCACCTAGTTATTTTCACGTGTTTTGCTTCTTATTGAAACATGCATAATAGTAAGAAGGCGTTATTTCTTCATTTACTTTCAACAACACTCCGTGCTTGAAATTTCTTGTTGATTTCTTCTGTTGGTCAGGATACGATCTTCTGTTTAATAAACATATCATTGTCATGTGGTCCCCAGTGAGCTGTAACATAGTGGACGGTACTCAATGAGAAAAATAGATTCAAAATCTTATTGCAAGAAGTTTTCATGTAAGATGTTAGCTATGAGTATGTACCTGATGTTACTATTAGTGTTAGGTGATTCAATTATATAATAGTTAATGCACAAATCTATGGTTGTTTCACAATCTTATACTTATCATAGTTAGCATATAAATTACACTTATATAAGATCTACAACTGCAGTTATGCACATGGAGCGCCGTTACTGGAGAGCTCAAGTGCTTTTGAGTCACGAGAAGTTGCAGAAAGGACAGCAAAAGCTCTTGGCAGAATTTTGATGTTAGACCTTGTTATTAGAAATGAAGATCGACTACCTTGTCGCCATCTCAGATGGCGTGGAAACTCTGCCAATTTACTCTTAGCTGAAAAAGTTGCTACTGCAAACATTGACGCACTGGAGTTGGCTTTTGATTCAACAATCAAGAGATATCGACCTAAAGTAATCCGGGCACTTCAAAAAGAAAGAAGAGCAACTTCTGTAGACAGTAGATTAAACTCATCTCAACAAGGGTTGGTATCACAGAAATCTGATGTTTCAGACATTACTGAATCTCCAAAATCTAGCAATATGAGTGTAAAGAGTTTCTCTTTGAACGAGCCCGTGTGTTCTGATTTTCATATTGTGGCAATAGACTCTGTGGTACCTCGAAGACCACCTGCAGGGAAACGTGCAAATGACCAAGAAAAGTATCCTAAGCTAGTAGAGCTCCTCATAAACAGTTCTGAATATGCATCACAGCTTTTGCATGAAATAACTGGAGGAAAGCTGGGGACTTCACAAGAAAATATTGATTCAACTTCTGATTTTCCTGAAATGACCTCAGTTGTACATGAATTCAGACGCGGATTTCGAGCAGCGCTCAGAGACTTGCAGGGATTTCACATTTTCATTCTTACACTTCACCAGAAACTAGATGCCTTGCTGCGAGTTTTTCTCAATATTATCAATAAATCTTCTTGTGGTGATCTTGATAAGGAAGATCTGGTGGTTCCTGAACCTCCGTCATACTCACCCAGCAGGGATAGGGTCATTGCTGATGACATGTCAGACTTAAATGATACAGAGCCACAGAGAACTCCAAGGCAACCATCTTCTGGACTTAGAGAAAGTTCAGATGGTTGTTCTCCAATGTCACGCGAAAATTGGCATGGGAAGTTTGCAAAGGGGAGCGGGGAACAATTACGTAGCCTGCGGTTGACAACAAAGCTCCGTGACTTCCATAAATTTGCTAAGGTTTGCTCATTTACATAGACTCAAATGCCATTCAGTCCTACGAGCCCGTTTGGTGAAGCTTATTTTAAACATCTTATAACCTGTTTCAAGAGCTTATAAGATGTATCTCTGGAGCTTATAAGTTGTAAAGAGCTTATTTTAAGATTTAACAAAATCATTTTTTTTGAGAACACTTTTTAAGATTTTATAAGCTCCTAAACATCTTATAAGTTGTTTTAAGGAGCTTATAAGTTCAGCCAAACAGGCTCTAAGTATATGTTAAATACCTACTATTAGGGAATTAATATAAATGAATCGATTCTACATCTCTTAACAAATTTGGACTCTTAGATGAGATGAAATTCGTTCATGGCATCAGTGTCTTTGACTCTCGTCCATGTCCTGGTTCAAATCTTGCTGAATGCAACTCCACCCATATTAATTATCCACTCGTTGGGCCTCCTTCACGGAGGGTAGAGTAGAGAACCCAACCCACGAGTCCGGGGGACTGTTAGGAAATTAATATATATGAATTGATTCAACTTTCAGGACCTCTCCACAAGTTCGAACTTTTAGTTAAGCTACATTTGATGCTTCTCTATCTTTTTTGTCAGTAAACATTTAAAATAGTTTTAGGTATTGTCATTCTTGCGAATGTATCTATTTAATTCCTGGTTCATCCATAAGCTGATTTCGTCTCTCCACAACATCTTCTTGGGTTTGACACATTTAATATTATGGACTACATTGTTTAATTACGTGTGGCCAATGCTTTTCTTGGCCCTACTAGAAATGTTAAGCAATATTTTGGTTAATTTAATGCCGTAATGTGATTGCCCTGTTATGTAAAAATTTGGTAGAATCTTTAGGAAGCTCCAATTTCGTAAATTAGGTTAAATTATGTGGTGTGAGTGTGTTATTTAACACCTACTTTCTGCAGTTATTTATTTGCTGTTGTTTTCCAGGTGGATGCAGAACTAAACAAAGAATTAGAACAATGGAATGATATGCTTAAAAACGATGCAATTAAACTGTGCCAGGAGAATAATTTTATAACTGGGTTCTTTGAAGGCAGTGACAGCAATTATGTGGTTGATGCTTATGAGTTGAAGGTACAATTCGAAACGTTGGCACAATTTTGATAGAAACACTTGGAGTGCACCAGTTGCATCGTACAACTAGTGCAGGACTAGTACTGTTCAGTGAAAATAACTAATAATGACCAACTAATACATTTTAGTAAAACAACTAATACCTTTTAATAAAACAATTAATACTATTTAAGTATCCTTCCTTTGAAGTAACCCAGGATTTATTTTTTGATTCTTTTTTTCCATTTAATTAGGTAAGGCTGGAGCATATTCTTGAAAGGATAGGATTGATATCTGATGCAGCAAATACAGAAAAACCGTCACCGATATCCAGCTGTATATATATTGGCGGGGCTCTTGCTGCAAGATCCATATACACTCTGCAGCTTTTTGGGGTTACACATATTTTATGCCTTTGCTCCAATGAGATTGGACAGGCAGACTCTCAGTTTCCCGAGTTATTCGAATACAAAAACTTTTCAGTAAGTGATCGTACATATTTTAACTCTTATTTCAACTATTTTAATTTTTAAATAATAATTATGAATTCATTTTGACATGTTTATTTCATTTGTGGATCATGATCTCATTTCTATTAGCAGATATGTGACGAAGAGGACGCTAACATCAGTGATATTTTCCTAGAAGCTCATGATTTCATTAGCCGTGTTGAGCAAAGTGGCGGGAAAGTTTTGGTTCATTGCTTTGAAGGGAAGAGTAGGAGCGCAACACTCATTCTTGCGTATCTAATGCTCAGAAAGTAAGCTGGGAGTTGTGGTTGAATATTTTTCAACTTAAGCAAACTGGCGAGAAAGTAAATTGCAAAATTGGTCTCGTACCTATTGAGTGTTGGCGATTTTAGTCTCACGCGAATCAATTTTGTCAATTGAGTTCCATAACTTTTTAAATATGCAATTTTAGTCCTAAAAATAACTATTTTCCCCATTTTTTAATTGTTATTCATTCATGATGCAGAAACTATACTCTATTGCAAGCCTGGAACGCCCTGAAACGAGCTCATCGTAGAGCTCAACCTAATGACGGGTTTGCAAGGATTCTTCTGGAATTGGATAAAAAGTTGCACGGTAAAGTTTCGATGGAATGGCAACAACGGAAACCACTAATGAAGGTTTGTCCCATCTGTGGAAAGAATGCTGGATTGAGTAGCAGTTCTTTGAAGCTTCATTTGCAGAAAATCCACAAGAAACTGTCGTCGGGCAGTGTGGATAGTGCGATGAATATGGAAATACAGAAGGCGTTGGATGCACTCAGAATAAGTCGAGGAGGGAGTGTTAGCCCCACGCAGAGACAGTCTCAACCCATGACTGAAGACTAATATTTTGCAGAAATCCTAATGAATGATGAGCCATGTTGAGAGTTAAATTGTTGTAATATTAAAATCATTCATCTCGTGTAGTTTCATTTTTAATTAGGTTTCTGTATTTTTATTTGTACCTGTTAGGTTCTTGTATTTTCTTGTTTTTATTATAGGGTCTTTGTACTTGAAGCTAAATGAGGCACAAGCTGAGCTTTAAACTGCACCGAACATAAATGTATTTACAACCTTGTTTGATATAACATCGATCCTAGCTCAAGTATCGAACAATGTCAAATTAAGGGGTTTTTTTCAACCTCAACTTCAAATTCAAGACTCACTTATTTTTTTTGAAAAAATTGGGTCTAATTAATTTTTAAAAAAGTGATTTTTGAGTTGGAGTAACACTACAAAACAGACCTTAAATATCGAATAGCTTATTTAATTTTCAGCCCAATTTTTGGTTTTGTTTTGTTTCTTTTCCTCGCCTTGTTGGCCAGGGAGGTGGCCATCCCCTTTTCTTTTTCTTTTTCTTCAGAATACAACAATGATGAGTAAAACAAGTTTAAATAAAAATGTCAAATTACTTGCCTTGACTCATGTTAGATTAGATTAAAGCTTGTTCAAGCTCATTTCAATTAATTATCAAATAAGTTCAAATAAATGACTGGGTCTTGTATGTATCTAGGTGCATCGTGCATTTATAATGTATTTTATAATCATTCATTATATTATATTGAAAGATACAATTTGTTTACATTGACATTAACATTAAATTATTAATATGGAATAATAATATTAAATGAACCAAGCAGCTGCGAGACGATAAAACCAAGAGGTGCATACGGCCACCTAACACACCACTTGGGAATGGGAATACGCATCAAAAATCCACATCATGACCGCCTGTTTTGTAATCTTGAAGTTGTTATATACCCTTAATAATTCTAAGACAACGGGTTTTGTACTTATGACATCGGGAAGGACCAAAACCCGTTTTTTTTTTTTTCGTTGTTGTAGCTCATTTTTGGCATAGTGCGTACACTTTATAGTGTATTTTAAAATCATGTAATTTATTGCACTGAAATATATAAAACCATTTGGAGAGAAGATCGAAAGAAATCATAAGTGAGCTTAGAAGAAAATTAAATTAGCCTGAAGTAGTACTGTAATAGAGTTAAACCAAGCTCTGGAATTACATTTTGGGGAAGTATATATTGAAGGCAACTATTTATGTCCTTAACAACGTCAACATGATGTATGAAAAAATCATTCATGAGATATCATAATAGTGTTCCGAAATTGTAAACAGTAAATGAACTCTACAATCAAGTGGAATATATATTAAAGGCGATCAGCTATTATAACATATCGTAACCAAAATTTTGCTTTTGAATCATATTCATACATCTAATTTTGGCAAATAGTTTGTGTTCTTAATTAACCCCTTTCCAAATTGATGAAGCCCTATTAGAGTTAGTCATATGCCACAATACTCGGACAGTTCATGAAATTGAAAACTCAAGCAAAGATTATTATATAGAAATTCCGCGTACACATCAATAAAGTGAAAATTAAGTAAACACAACATAAAAATATTACAAGCAATGCTCAACTACAGTGAGACTTATTGGAAAATCAAACAAGCTAGAACAGAATTTTGAAGAATTCCAAATCAAAGTTCACCATCCCAGAGCTCCTCGACGGTCTTGATAGCGCTTTCTTCGCCTACGAACCCGTCTGCGGGCAATTGTTTGCTCTGAGGGATCTCACTTATCTTCTTCACCTCCTCTTCGCTCAATTCCCAGTCGAAAATGTTGCGATTTTCTTCCATCCTGCCTGTGTTGTAGCTCTTCACAATCGGAACAGCTCCACATTGATGTGCCCATCTAAGGATGATCTGAAACATGTATATGGATGGAATTAAGAATATGATGTTGAAATAATTTAGATATGAAACATAAAAATGAATAATTAATTTGACAGTATTAGTTGTTTTATTGAAAAGTATTAGTTGTTTTATTAAAAAGTACCTGTGGGACACTCTTCCCCTTGGCTTGTGCAATCTCCTTTAAGGCCTCGATACCCACAACTCTGTCGGACCCCCAAAACTGTCCGGCTGATCCCAAAGTTGAATAACCGGCTACAACAATATTTTTGGACTTGCAGAAATCGATCAACTTCTTTTGTTGCCACAATGGACTAAGTTCCACCTATAACAAAAAAAACATATACATATTAATGACGGAATTACAGATCATCAATCTTTGGTTGGGTCAAATGAATTAGTCTTACTTGATTGACAGTAGGAGGAATGGTTGCAAATGATAACAAGTCCGTAAGTTTCTTGATTGTGAAGTTACTAACTCCAATGGATTTGACCAGCCCTAATTTCACGGCTTCCTCCATTTTAGTCCAAACACCCTTGCAATCAAATGGAACAATGTTCTTCTTATTCGAAACAGGGTACTCAATATTATCCTGGGTGATGCTTACGGGCCAGTGGATGAGGTAAAGATCCAGATACTCCAGATTAAGGTTCCTGCATATATATAAATCAATCAATCAAACTGATTTTAATATTAATTTTGACAGTATCAGTTATTTCATTAAAAAGTATTATATACTTACTGCAAACTTTTGTTGAGGGCAGGGAGAACGCGATCAACATGAGTGTCGTTAGCCCAGAGCTTGGAAACAATGAAGAGTTCATCTCGGGATTTGATAAGGCCGCGTTTGAGGGCTTCGGCTACTGCTTCCCCTACGGCTTTCTCACTTCCGTATTGTG
The DNA here is from genome assembly GCA_037126765.1 of Stenogyne calaminthoides. NCBI lineage: Eukaryota > Viridiplantae > Streptophyta > Magnoliopsida > Lamiales > Lamiaceae > Stenogyne > Stenogyne calaminthoides. The sequence goes on from JBBCBC010000012.1 coordinate 2,213,828, forward strand.
CAGCAGTATCGAAATGCCTGTACCCACGTTCGATGGCGTTCACCATGGCTTCTACCTCGTCGGCAAGTGGCGTCAGAAACTTGCAGTTCCGAGACCCAAAACGGGCATTTTGTAACCGGAGTTCAACTCAACTACTGGGATCCCCATTCTAATTGATTAATTTGGTGTTGGAAAAGAAGGTTTCTGTTTTTGCTTCCAATCGTGATTGGTTCCTTAAGCCAAGAGTTTGTCGTAGTGCCTAGCTGTTATTGGGGAATAATGTTTTTAAGTACAATAACTTTGGGGGTTGTGGTTTAATCACAATAATTTTACGGGCCTGAAAATGTAGGACAATATATTTTAAAACTTGTAAATATAGGACAATATTATATAAAATTTATAAATAAAGGACAATATGTTTTAAAAATATGTAAATGTAGGACAATTGAGCCTGGTCCTCACATGATATGTCATCCCGATTTGGGCTTTTTCGGCTCAATTGTCCTACATATACATATTTTAAAACATATTGTCCTATATTTACATATTTTTAAACATATTGTCTTACATTTTAAAGTCTGTAGAATTATTGTCCTTAAAACACAATCCATCCTAAATTATTGTCCTACAAAAACATATTTCCCCTGTTATTGTTGTAAAAGGTGTCTTTGTATTGCGTCCCATGGAATTTATGTTGTATACCTTGTTGTAAGGGATGGAGTACCCCTTGCTGCGAAAGGTGTCATATTTTTGTTGGGCAATCTGCTTATGTCGGTGATTTTTTTGATATCGATATCCCCTGTCCTGGATTAAACCAAGTAGGGATCTGTGTGGGATTTGTGATTAACAACGTTTGATTCCAGTATGAACCCTTGAATTTGGGAGAAGTGGTTTTTAACTCCCATTCGCGATAATCACATTTTTTAGAAACATTTTTTTTTAATCAGTTTTTGATATTTTTATTTATTACTATAAAATATGAGGTGCTAATATTTTGGTAAAATAATAAATTTATATGTAATTTCATCTGAAAACATCCACGCGTGCCTATCACTTGCGCCAAAACAAAGCCGTTTCATATTTTCTGGCCAATTTTGGGATTCAGATTGTACATTGTAAGAAAAAAATCTGGAACTTATCATTTTTTGGACTAAATCCTGAAAGTTATGGGACCAAATATAGTTTAGACTCAAATAAGTGGGTTAGTAATAAGAAAAAGAATTAGCAATTGAGTCGGTGGAGAAAATTCTGAAATACGAATGCAGTTAATCCAAGATTTTTGAATAAGAATTAGACATTATGAAAATGAAAATCCGGGTTGGTCAAAAAGCAAAGTTTATTGTATAGAAATTAAAATTGGTGTTATACTGACATGAAGGTGGAAAGCAAAGAAAATAGTAGTAAAACATTACAAGGCAGCAATGCTGAAAATGAAAGAAAGAAATCATGTGAAGAAGCAATTGATGAAATCAAAGTTCACCATCCCAAAGATCCACAACGGACTTGATAGCGCTTTCTTCGCCTACGAAGCCGTCTGCGGGCATTCCTCTGCTCTGAGGGATCTCACTGATCTTCTTGACCTCTTGGTGGGTCAATTCCCAGTCGAAAATATTGCGATTTTCTTCCATCCTGCCTGTGTTGTAGCTCTTGACAATGGGAACAGCTCCATGTTGATGTGCCCATCTAAGAATGACCTGTGGGACACTCTTCCCTTTTGCTTGTGCAATCTCCTTTAAGGCCTCGACGCCCACAACTCTGTCGGACCCCCAAAACTGTCCAGCTGATCCCAACGTTGAGTAACCGGCTACAACAATTCCTTTGGACTTGCAGAAATCAATCAACTTCTTCTGTTGCCACAATGGACTAAGTTCGACCTGATTGACAACAGGACGGATGGTTGCAAATGATAACAAGTCATCAATTTTCTTGCAAGTGAAGTTACTGACTCCAATGGATTTGACAAGCCCTGATTTTACGGCCTCTTCCATTTTAGTCCAAACAGCCTTGCAATCAAATGGAATAATGTTCTTCTTATTCGAAACAGGGTACTCAATATTTTCTTGGGTGATGCTTACGGGCCAGTGAATGAGGTAAAGATCCAGATACTCGAGATTAAGGTTCCTGCAGCAGCACGCATATATATTAATATTGACATGAGTATTAGTTATTTCATTAAAAGGTATTACTATATACTTACTGCAGAGTTTTGTTGAGAGCAGGGAGAACGCGATCAGCATGAGTATCGTTGGCCCACAGCTTGGAAACAATGAAGAGTTCATCTCGGGATTTGATAAGGCCGCGTTTGAGGGCTTCGGCTACTGCTTCACCTACGGCTTGCTCACTTCCGTATTGAGCAGCAGTATCGAAATGCCTGTACCCATGTTCGATGGCGTTCAGCATGGCTTCTACCTCATCCGCAAGTGGCGTCGTGAAACTTGCTGTTCCGAGCCCCAGAACGGGCATTTTGTAACCGGAGTTCAACTCTACTACTGGGATCCCCATTCTAATTTGGTCTTCAAATTGAAATTGGAATTGGAATTGGAAGAAGCTTAATTCTGTTTTTGCTCTGTAATGTAATTGTAATTGAATGTTGGATTGTTAATATGTCTCTGCTCTTGGTGCTCAACATTTTATATAGATGTGTTCACAGGGTTAATTTCGTAATTTTATTTCAACGCGCGTAGGAAATAGCTAGCTCCTCAAATTTGAACGTTGACCAAGCTAGTGTAGATGCATATATCTTTTTCTTTATTAAAATGAAATTAAACTAATAGTCCACTCTGCCTACCTTATTTTATCATACAATTCTCTTTCAAATCCCCAATTAATGGATCTTCTCGAAAATTCTTTTTCTTTTTCTTTTTTTGAAAGAAAATCTTCTCGAAAATTCTAGAACCAAAGCTTTTAACTTTTTCTAGTCATTATAAGTCGCACGTGCTTTCTTATTATTTTTCGGATCCAGTTTAAACTATATATTAACTTTTTTCAAATTCATCACTTAAACTTAGTCATGCATAAATATTATTGAAAATAAGATGGTTTAAGATATCCAATCTCGTAATCGGCCACCGCCATCCTCAAATTTATACTATATTTTATAATTGCACCAAAGTATATATATATATATAAATAATTATCTCAAATTACATGAATATCAACTATATATAAATTGTCATTTCTTAATGGAGATAAAATTATAAATTGTTCTGTAACTTTGTTCGTCTCCAAAAATAATCTTGTAAATTTTTACTTTGTCAATTTCAGTCTTTTTTAAATCAATTTTTATCATATTTTCCGAAAAATTCGATTTTTGACCGAAAAATTACCCTACTTGTTTGTTCTGGTCTCATGGACTGCCACCACAACTCTCATATGAACTATATCTCATTCAGGAAGCAAAACGCTCGATCAACTTCTTATTTGTAAAGCTTGGACAGCGGTTCATAACCGCTCTCCAAGTGAATTAATTTTTTTTTTTTGTAAAGCTTTTATTTTTTGTTTTAATTTGTAAATTCTTTTTAGGTACAATTCAAATATTTTATTCTTTAAATTCTCGTGTTATTTCTTTTTAATATTCGTCGTATATAATCAGATTAACACAAACTCTTATGCAAAATTTGTTCATAATAATACTTGTTTAAATAGAAAAGTATTACTTGTTTAGATAGAAAGGTATAACTTGTTTAAAGAAAAGTATTACTTGTTTAGATGAAAAAGTATTACTTATTTAAAGGAAAATATTACTTATTTAGATATAAAAGTATTACTTGTTTAGAAGGAAAATTATTACAAGTTTAAAAGAAATGTAGTACTTTTTTTAAAAAAAGTACAAGTAAAAAATATAATTTTAATATAATTTAATTTAAATTTATATATAAAAAAATTATTATATAAAAATGTGATTGAATTAATAAATAAGATAATTGAAATAAAGAATTTAAAAAAAATTATAAAAAAAAACGATTTTTAGAACATATAGAATTAATTTCATTAAATAAACGCAAGAAAAGTATTACTTGTTTAGATGAAAAAGTATTACTTGTTTAAAGAAAAGGATTACTTGTTTAAATAGAAAAGTATTACTAGCTTGTTTAAATAGGAAGGTATAACTTGTTTAAAGAAATATATATATAACTTGTTTAGAAGAAAAAGTATTACTTGTTTAAAGAAAAATATTACTTATTAAGATAAAAAAAGTAAATTACTTGTTTAGAAGGAAAAATATTACAAGTTTAAAAGAAAGGTACGTAGTGTACTTTTTAAAAAAAAACAAGTAAAAAATATAATTTTAATATAATTTAATTTAAATTTATATAAAAAAATTATTATTATATAAAAAATTGTGATTGAATTAATAAATAAGATAATTGAAATAAAGAATTTTAAAAAAAAATTGTAAAAAAACTGAATTCTAGGACATATAAAATTAATTTCATTAAGTAAACTCAAGAAAGCTAGTGCCAAATAAAATAACAAAGGGGGTACAGTTTTTGTCCAATAAAACTGTGCCCCATGTTTTATTTTTTTTTAATTAAAACCAGTTTTAATATGCAATTAAAAACAAGAGCCCGAAGCTCTGATACCACTGTTGGAATTTAGAGGCATGTAAACACGTAATACATGCGCAGCAGAATTAAACAGTTCACAAACAACGAACATATAATTGCATAAACGATTACGAATAAACATAATAAGAAATCTTACAGTAATTCAAGAGTAGATTTCTCAACTATGGTATCCACGTAATCCCCGTTCACAGACTTGCACAGATTTGCCAGCGTTGAATCCCGAGATGAATTTGCTAGGAAAATTCTAACTCCAGATTTTATGGAGAGAATTTGAACAACCGTTTTATGGATTCCCAAGAGCTCATATATATAGGAGAGACCCAACTTAAATCTTAAGCTAACCTGATTAGGAAATAAAATCTCTAATCTTTATTTAATAAATCTCTTAGATTTATTTCCTACATATAAAATCTCTACGGATTTAATTCCCAGATATTTCAAATCTCTACGATTTATTTTCATATATATTAAATCCTACAATAATATTCCATATATTATTATTGGGAATTCCTATTTAATTAAATCCAATTTAATTAAATATTAATAATAATTAATTCCAAATTAATCCATTATTAATTAATTCTCCATAAATTAAATATTAAATCCAGTTTAACATTTAATCAACCAACTATAATCCATAAAAGGGAACTACTTGTTGTGTGACCCATAGACCCTCATATATCGAGCAATTAGTCAAACTGACGGTCTTAATTGAACCTTAGACAATAAATCAGAAATTCTCAATATATGAGGTATGTTGCGAGAAACATGCAACTACATGTAACTGTAACATGGGCTATTGCGATTTCCTCCTTTCATTCACGAATACTCGATTAGTCTTGAACATGATGAAGTGTCTATTCAAATAACTAAATCAATTTATCTCTAATCACTAATTGAGCACTCGTGTCACACTTGGCCACAAAGTCCAAGTTGACATGCATTGACCAATGACTTTGATCCAATTATGATGAGAAGATGAGTATTCTCTCTAAATCCACTTTGAGGAATTAATCCTTTTCTTGGCTCAACTACCACGCACATGCACTTCGTGATGAACCCAATCCAAGTCATATCTACCCATGGAAGGGTGCAAGCGTCGGTCATGGTCAAAGTTCATCACTCCACACATGTCGTGCGTATTGACCTCAAGTCAAAGGAGTATCGCATCGCTCCCACTAATCGAGACATCCGTAGACATATATAGTGGAACTACATCAAACGGTTTCTCAGATGGGTATACCAATACCCTCTAAGGTATTTGTGCATCCATCATGAGATACCTAGTATCTCGTAGTAAGTGAGATCTTACTACACTCTCTAAGAGTATGATGCAGATCGCACACCAATCTCCATTGCATCATCAATATCCCGTTCTTGATGATCCTCGATTGGGGCTATTTGAGAATCACACTTAAGTCATCTGAGTTCTCACACACTCAATGACAACAGTGACTCAAAGGAACACAGATAAGAACAAATGCAAACAATCAAACATAATATTCTAATAAGTGCAACGCCATATATTTAATATTAAATAAATAATAATATTAAACCAACATTGAATATTATCTGAGTATTATGTCCTTACAATGGATTGTCTCTAGGACACTAACATTAACAATTATTACACCTGAAATTAATAATATTTAATTTTTATAGAGAACAGTGCGAGAAAGGGTCGAAGCTGCCACACAGGCCCAGACGGGTGAACCGTCATGTTCAAATCCACCACCTCCAACTAATTTGACTCAGATTTATGTGGAGGAGATCGATGTCAACAGACAACGAGTACTCGGGTACTGTAGGTTATTTGCCGCCTTGATCGCGGAGACACAACCTTACTCGTCTCAGACCTCTATTACTTCAGCACCGCAGCCACCGCAGCATATGTCTAAGGAGATTAGGAAGGGGCTCAGGGCCGAGCTCAAAGAAGAAAATGCAAGGAAGTGGCGGCGTATTGCCAAGCGACTGGCTAGTCGAATCGGTGTCCAGCCCAGTTATTTCCTCGATGACCTTTCCGACGATGAGGACGACGACCTTGGCCTAGGCGGTGGCGGCGGTCACGGCGGTAGCAGCGGTAGCTGCGGAGGCGGTGGCTTTGTAATTGGCCGTGGTAGTGGTGGAGGTGGTGGTGGTCGTGGTGGCAGCGGTCGTGGTGGTGGTCGTGGTGGCAGTGATGGTGGTGGGGCCAGGGCCGGGGTCGGGGCAGATGGTAGCAGTGTCGGTGGCGGTGGCGGTGGTAATAATATTTTCGATGCTTCTTATCTGTTTTATACTTTTACTACTAATCTGGGGGATGATGTGGTTGATGATTTACAGGATGACTTTTACCTGGGGCGGGGGTGATTTTTTGAAACTCAGTTTTTTTTTTTTTATTCATGATCATGAGACTCATTTTTTCTTTTTTTAATTATGTATTGTGAACAATTTACTTTTATATATGTATAATGTTTATATCTATTATATTTTTATTTTACTGGCTAGTATAACTTGTTTACACTTAAAAGTATTACTTGTTTATATAGAAAAGTATTAGTTGTTTAGATGGAAAAGTAGGAGTACTTGTTTAAATAGAAAAATATTACTTGTTTAAAAGTAAAGTATAACTTGTTTAGATGGAAAAGTATTGCTTGTTTAAGGAAAAGTATTACTTGTTTAAATAGAAAAGTATAACTTGTTTAAATGGAAAAGTATTACTTGTTTAAATAGAAAAGTATTACTTGTTTAAAAGTAAAGTATAACTTATTTAGATGGAAAAGTAGTACTTGTTTAAAGAAAAGTATTACTTGTTTAAATAGAAAAGTATTACTTGTTTAGATGGAAAAGTATTACTTGTTTAAATAGAAAAGTATTACTTGTTTAAAAGTAAAGTATAACTTGTTTAGATGGAAAAGTATTACTTGTTTAAAGAAAAGTATTACTTGTTTAAATAAAAAAGTATAACTTGTTTAGATGGAAAAGTATTACTTGTTTAAATAGAAAAATATTACTTGTTTTAAAGTAAAGTAAAACTTGTTTAGATGGAAAAGTATTACTTGTTTAAAGAAAATTATTACTTGTTTAAATAGAAAAAAGTTTAAATAAAGTATAACTTGTTTAGATGGAAAAGTATTACTTGTTTAAAGGCATTACTTGTTTAAAAGAAAATTATTACTTGTTTAAAAGTAAAGTATAACTTGTTTAGATGGAAAAGTATTACTTGTTTAAAGAAAATTATTACTTGTTTAAATAAAAAAGTATAACTTGTTTAGATAGAAAAGTATTACTTGTTTAAAAGAAAAATATTACTTGTTTTGAAAAGTATAACTTGTTGAAATAGAAAAGTATAACTTGTTTAGATGGAAAAATATTACTTGTTTAAAAGTAAAGTATAACTTGTTTAGATGAAAAGTGTTACTTGTTTAAATAAAAAGTATTACTTGTTTAAATAGAAAAGTATAACTTGTTTAAATAGAAAAGTATAACTTGTTTAAATGGAAAAATATTATTTGTTTAAATGAAAAGTAATACTTGTTTAAATGAAAAGTGTTACTTCTTTAAATATAAAAGTATTACAGGTTTAAAAGAAATGTAGTACTTAAAAAGCGATTTAAAAAATACAATTTTAAAATAAAGTTTTATAAAAAAATTATTATATAAAAATGTGATTGAATTAATAAATAAGATAATTGAAACTTTTTAAAAAATTGAAAATTATTACTTAATTTTTAAATAGAAAAGTATAACTTGGTGGTTGGGTTTGGTCCGTTTAGAAAAGCCATTTTCTTTTGAAAAATAAAAGTATTACTTGTTTAAATGAAAAGTATAACTTGTTGTTACTAGAAAACGAATTTTGAAATAGAAAAGTATAACTTGTTTAGATGGAAAAATATTACTTTTTTAAAAGTTAAATTTATAACATTTGTTTAGATGAAAAGTGAAAATGAAAACTTGTTTTAAAAAAAAAGTATTACTTGTTTGAAAAATAAAAAATATGAAACTTGTTTAAATGAGAAACATATAACTTGTTTAAATGAGAAAAATATTATTTGTTTAAATGAAAAGTAATACTTGTTTAAATGAAAAGAGGGTTATCTTCTTCACCTTTAAATATAAAAGTATTTTCTTCCATCCTGCCTGTGTTGTAGCTTTAAATCGGAAATGTGTGCCCATCTTGAAAAACATGTATATGGATTTAAAAAATGAAACAATTTTTTAAAAATATAATTTTAATTTAGTTGTTTTATAAAAAAATTAGTTGTTTTATAAAAAAATCCCTTGATTGTGCAATCTCCTTTAAGGCCTCGACACCCCAACAACTCTGTCGGATCCCCAAAACTGTCCGGCTGATTTTTTGAAAATACAACAATATTTTTGGACTTGCAGAAATCGATCAACTTCTTTTATTGCCACAATGGACTAAGTTCCACCTTAACAAAAAAAAACATATACATATTAATGACGGAATTACAGATCATCAATCTTTGGTTGGATCAAATGAATTAGTGTTGGGAAATTTGTATTTAGTTTTGATGGAAGTTCCAAAACAGTTTGTAATAGGACCAAATAAAACTGTTAATCGGGTCGATGTCTTAGAATCGAGTTAGGATGACCAAATTTTAAATGTATAGGCGGTGATGTATAAGGTAGGTCACATATTGAGGGGAACTCAATATGTATAGGTCGTCGATTAGGCGAATGATCAGTTAATCAGATGATCAGGTGAAGACATGAAGCCCATAGCTCAGAAGACCTGAAGATCATAAGACTACCAGAAGATCAAGATCCAGACCAGAAGACCTACATCAGTCGAGTCTGCTAGTTGAAGCTAAGACAACTGGCATCAGAAGACTCTATCAGTAGATCGATCGGTTTAGAATCGATCCGTCACCACACCAGTGTCAATCGATGTTACACCGGTCATCGTTGTTGATCCCGAACAAAGAGAATGTCAACTTTAGTTGGTAGAACAACACGAAAAAAGTGTACTTGTTAACCAATGAGAACAGGACACATATGCACGGAGCTGACAATGCGGGATTCGGCGCTGCAGAGTCAAACGGCTATAAAAGACAACTATTCATGCTTTCGGCCATGCCGTTCATGGAAACACGTCACATCAATCCTGTAAACCTACCAAATATAGCCGGAAATTCAAATTGCTCTCCAACGGCTCTTTGATTTCGTGGTCTATAAATATGAGATTGCTCTTCAGAGTGAAGATACAAAAATTATCAAGAAGCTCAAACTATAACAAAATTTCCGCACGAAGAACACAAATTTGAAGAATATCTCTAAGTGTTCATCCCATTGTTCTTAGTATAGAAATCTCATCCTCTAGCTTTTGGCTACATAAACACTAGGATAGATTTCCAGTTGGAACAACAACAAATCATTACCCAAACCCAAAAGTTAGGTTAAGTTTGTTTTGCAAGATTTCAGACTAGGGTTTCTAGTTCTGATTTCTGGGATCGGTTGAGTGAGAACTCTCTAAACATCTATTGGTTGTAATGTGTTGGACTAACACAATAAACTAAGTCCAGTCGGTTAAGTCGGTTAAGTTGGTACCCCTTGTAATAGGGAAGAGTGGACGTGGGACCGGGTTATTCGAACCACTATAAAAAATCTTATGTGCATTTACTTGCTCTTTCTTTGCTTTACACTAATGCACACAACCGGGCTTAAAAGCGCATACATATTCTCGAAGTTAATATCGATGCGCACCAAGCAACTTATCGATCGGTTTAAGCCGGTTTAGTCGGTGATTGAAAAGAGACTTGAGAATCGATTTGATAAAACCTTTTTTTTTCTGCGGTATAAACTAGCTTCCACACAATCGTTAAACCGATAGATATCGAATCGATCGCCCTCAGCGACAAGAATCGATATCGATCCAAACCGATTCACTGCGACTCGATCGCAAACCGCAATCACACCGACCAGACGAAAAAAGTTTTTCGTAAGTCTATTCACCCCCCTCCCTCTAGACTTACGCCCTCACGAAAACCGATTCGGGACCTACAAATGGTATCGAGCGGTGGTTCTCTGGACAATCGGCTTTGAATATCATCGGTTCTTGAGGAAGAACCTTTGTGGTCACTTGGCGATCTTGAAAAACCTTTTTAAATCTCATTCGTTTTCAAACTCACGATCAGCATGGATAATACTTCGGGTATGTATCATGATTTGCCTAAATTTTCCATTGATGAGTATGCAGACTGGACGATATACATGAGCAACCATCTGGGATCAATAAGCGGCAGGATGATGGAAGTTATTAAACGAGGACCCATCATCATCATCTATCATGACAACCCAGTTGTTGGAGGTGATCCAAATTTTGCAGTTGGAAGTCTTGTCAAAAAGAGTCCTGCCCTGATGGATGCTGAAGAGAGAAAGTTGTACACTCTGGATACGATAGCCAGACACATAATCATGAAGACCATGGACAAGATAACCAGAGAAAAGATAAAGTAACTCAAGACAGCCAAACAGATGTGGGATACGCTTGCTGAAATGTGTGAAGGAAATGATCTGATTAAAGATAGCAGACTGCAAGCTGAACTGGTGAAATTTGAGAAACTTAAGATGCTACCAAATGAAACCATCAATGAGCTCGATGGAAGAATCACCATGTCAGTCAACAAGTTACGGGAACTTGGACGAGAAATGTCAGATAAAGACATCAATTACAAGATCTTGAGATCTCTAACCAAGCAGTGGGATATGAAAGTCACTGTAATAAAGGATTGTCAAGATATTGCCAAGATGAAGCCAAGCAACCTGCTCCTGAGTCTTAAAGCCCATGAGTTCGATCTGATCGAAAGAGGGCAAGAAGAAGAAGACGAGTCTCCTGCTGAAGCCACACCTGCCACATCAAAATCAGTTGCATTCAAAACAGCCATCAGCAACTCAAAGTCCACTGAACCTGTTGGAAATATTATAAGCCAAACTGAACAGATTGCTTTGCTAACCAGAAAACTTGAAAAATCTAACATTCAACTTGGTAAGTATAGCAGATTTTACAGGGATTATCAAAACAGCAGAGGAAAAGATAGGAGGCCAGCTGACAGATCTCCAGAAAGGACCAGATCTGATGGCCGAAGAGATGATCACAGAAAGGATCGCAGAGAAGATAAGAAAAGAGATGATCGGTCTGATGAAAGAAGAAACAATAGATCTGAAAGAAGAAATTCTGATTACAATCAGACAGGTAAGTCACCAGACAGATTCTACAGACTGAATGACTCACCTGGCAGAAGAAGTTCTGTGGATCGTGGAACATGTTTCAACTGTGAGAAACCAGGTCATTACAGCGCAGATTGCCCAGACCTGACTCCAAAAGAAAGAGAAGAGAAGCGGAACAGAAGAGAGAAACGCTATAGAGACAGGAAAGCCATGGTTGCTGATACATCAAAAATTGATGATTCTTATCTGCCTTATGAGGATTCTGGCTACTCATCAGTAGAAAATTTTTGTCTGATAAGCAACGCTGATGATTTCAACAACTACGATGATCTGATATTATCTTCTGATGATGAAATCTGTCTGATGGCTAAGGAGGAAGACCAATCTGAGGTAACCTCTAAACCTTCTGCTCTTTCAGTTTCCACATCAGCTATAATTAGCACACCTGCTGGAGAGATTGACTTGCAGCTCTATTCTGAGCAATTGCTTGATGATCTCTCTAACGCAGTAGACACTTATACAATAGTGGAAGCTGAAAACGATAAGCTAAGGATTAAAAATACTCAGCTTGTTAAGGAAAATGTTGTCAGTAAAGTAGCTGAACTAAAATCAGCTGAAGCTGCTCAAAAGATAACTGAAGAACTGAAAGTTCTGAAAGTTAATTCTTCTGATCAGGAGAAGCAGATTAAGGAACAACTAGCTATCAATAAACAACAAGCTGATGATTTTAAAATCTTACAAGCTAAGTTTGATGAACTCTTCTGACTACATGAGTGTCTGAAATTAACTGAGGATAGTTTACGTAAGAAAATAGAGGTTTTCACGAAATCTTCGAAAACCATTCAGGATATGAACAACTATTTTCGAACGACAACTAATAAGAAGGGAATTGGGTATGAAAACCCTTCTACATCCTCAAAAGCCCCGTCTGGTTCACTTCAAAAAGGTGTAATCAAACGAGTTTCTGATATAGATACACATAAAGAAAAATTTGTATCTGATAAGGGAAAGAGACCTGCTGAACAAGTAAGGCAAGTGCCAAATCAGAAAGGTAACAGAAATGGACCCCAACTGATTAAGCATCAGCCGAGGAATCAACAGAAGAACCCAGTTCTTTTGAAGAGACCTCAACCTGATCAGCAGATTAGGTATCAGAAAAGACAACCTGTCAAAGGGAAATCTAATCTGAAACCTAATCAGGGTCAGCTGCCTAACAAGCAAGCTAAAGGTAAACTGCTAAGACCATTTATGTAAAAAAGATATGAATCTTTTAATGGTAGCAGTCGTACCTACCCTTACAATCAGAAATCTAGGGATGCTGCACCTGAGCCCCACTGGGTTAAAAGAAGACAAACTGCAATGAAAAATCTCAAGTCTTCTGATTCACTCAAGGCTTGCACAAATAATCTTACTGATCAGAATGCATATGAAGAGATGTATGATTATGTAGATGTTTATGGGAGACAAATCAGACCTTCTGATCTGTCTGATTACAATAGAAGTGCCCTGTTTGTATGGATCCCTAAAACCAACTCTAACCCCTCAGGACCCAATCCAAAAGGGGTACCTAAAGCCTGACTTGATTGCAGGTTCGCGTGGGTTTGGCCAACAAAGGAGGTGTACAAGCAACTATCTGGTACATCGATAGTGGATGCTCAAGGCACATGACTGGAAGCAAACATCTCCTTAGCTCTTACACAGAACAAGAAGGCCCACGTGTACTCTTTGGTGATGATAACTTTGGTTTTACCAGAGGATTCAAAACCTTAGAGAATGATGATGTACATGTTACTGGAGTCTCATATGTCGAAGGTTTAAAGCATAACCTGTTATCAATTTCACAATTCTGCGACAACGGATTCAGTGTTGAGTTCTCGACTGATCAGTGTACTATAAGGAATCGAGCTACTCAACAGATCTTGTTAACTGGTTCAAGGAAAGGTACGATTTATACAGCAGATTGGAACAGTTGTCCAAGAAATGCATGCCTGATTGATAAGAGTTCCAAAAGTAGCAGTTGGCTATGGCACAAAAAAATGAGTCATCTGAACTTTAAAACTCTTAACAAGATAGCAATGATGTCTTTGGTTGAGGGACTTCCGAATGAGGTATTCTCTAAGGATCAGACATGTGTCACATGTCAGAAGGGAAAATAGGTTAAAGCCTCATTCAAGGGAATCCCTGGACCAGCATCCAGCAGAGTATTGCAACTGCTCCATATGGATTTATTTGGACCAGTTACACGGTCGATCTCGATGGGATTAAATATACTCGTAATCATGGATGATTATTCCAAGTTTACAGGTTGTATTCTTGTATAAGAAGAATGAGACAACAACAAAGATACGAGTTTGCTCAAGAAACTACAAAACGAAAAAGGGTGTCGATTATAGTGAAAATCGGATCGGATAAAGGTACGAGAATTTCGAACTCTTTTATTCTTGATTTTTGCACTAAGTTTGGTATACAACATGAGACATCACCAAGAAGAACGCATACAACAAAATGGTGTAGTGAGCGGAGAAACAGAACACTCAAGGAAGTTTGCCGCACTATGTTAGTGAACATGCAACACCAAGCCGTTTTCGGGCGTAGGCCACCAATATGCATAGATGCCAAACTCGTAAGCAGATGTTCTCGACTAAGGCCATACAAAACACCCTATGAACCGTGGAAGGCGAAGACCTCGTGTTTCTTACTTCCATATTTTTTTGGGTGCAAGTGTTTCATACACAACAATGGGAAGAGTCGGGTTGAAGACTTTTGAGGCCAAGTCGGATGAGGGTATATTCTTAGGATATTCCTCATCCAAAGAAGGCTTTTCAGGGATTACCACAGCAAACCCTAGTTGTGGAAGAAACACCTCATGTGATCTTTGATGAAACATCTTCTGAACAAGAGAAATCTGCCTCAGAACAAGAAGTACCAGATCATCTGGTACCTGATGCACAAAAAATGGATCAGCTAAGTATTAAGGAAAAAGGATCAGAACACGTAACAGTGTATATTCCAGATCCTGCTGATTCACCAGTCAATCGGACCTTAAGGTACGCATAACCGATAATAAAGAAGTTCGGCATACAATTTGAGGCAAAGATCAATCGAACCATTTGGTTTGGGGAACACCTGAAGTTCCTACGGACAGACATCAGCACATGATGAGTCCAACATCAGCTGAGACTTGTCCATGTCAAGTGGATCATAATTCTGCACCACTCCCAATCACTAGTAATGAACTACTATCAGAAGAGGATGACGTTCTCCAAACAGATGCAAATCAGAAAAGAAGGACCTGGATAACCAGTCATCCAATTGATCTGATCATCGGAGACCCATCTGATAGAGTCAAAACTAGACATCAGATTGGTGAAAGTTCCATGTATTGTTGTTATCTGTCTTTGAAGGAACCAACTGAAGTAGAGGAAGCTCTACAAGATGCAAACTGGATTCTAGCCATGCAAGAAGAACTGGAACAGTTTGAAAGGAATCAGGTTTGGAAACTGGTGGACAGACCAACCCATCAAGATGTGATTGGCACAAAGTGGGTATTCAAGAACAAGAGAGATGAGAATAATGTCATAACCAGAAATAAGGCAAGACTTGTTGCTAAGGGGTATTCACAATCAGAAGGAATTGATTATGATGAGACCTTTGCACCAGTCGCTCGCCTGGAAGCCATTCAGCTATTTTTGGCATATGTTGCTCACAGAGGGTTTATTGTGTATCAGATGGATGTAAAGAGTGCATTCTTAAACGGAGTACTAGCTGAGAAAGTTTATGTTGAACAACCTCCAGGCTTTGAAAAAGGCGACAGTGTGTCTACCGATTTAAGAAAAGCTCTTTATGGCTTGAAACAAGCTCCTCGAGCTTGGTATGATACACTCTCTCAGTTCTTGATAGACAGTGGTTTCACTAAAGGAATAGTGGACATAACCTTTTTTCAGAATAGAAGATGGAGAAGATATTCTGATGGTTCAGATTTATGTGGACGACATCATCTTCGGATCTCCCAACAGGAGTTTGTGTGAAAAAATTGAAAAAAGTCGATGCAAGGGAAGTTCGAGATGTCCATGATGGGTCGGATGAGCTACTTTACGGGTTTACAAGATTAAGCAAAGTCTGAAGGGATATTCATCAAAGCGGAAATACACTAGGAGTTTATTGGCTAAATTTGGAGTTCAAAACCGAAAGGAAGCGCGAATTCCAATGATATTTGGATTCAAAATGGATCAGAGATGAGGATGGTCGAAAACTAATCGAAAAAAGAATATAGGGCTCTCATTGGATCCTTACTATACCGACCGCCAGCAGAGACCGGATATCACTTTTTGCGATAGGGTGTATGTGCGATTTGAGCAAATCCAATGCAAAAGCCACCGAAAGCGAGCCTAAGCGGATTCTTAAGTATCTGAAGGGGCGATAAACCTTGGTTTATTTTACCCATCGATGATAATCTAGAGCTTATTGGGTATTCTCGATTCGACACGGAGGTTCTGAGAATTGATGTGAAGTCAACCTCGGTACATGTCGACTTTTAGGTAGTAACCCGATCTCTTGGTTTTCAAAAGAAGAGACATCGATTCGACATCTACTCTTGAAGGAAATATATGGCTGCGAGGAAGTCGTTGTTCCCAACCGCTCCGCTAAGTTAGCTTGGTGAGGATTACAACATTGTAGCTAAGAACGCATACATATATTCTATGACGATAATAGTCTTTATTGCAATCACGAGAATCCGTTCTAAATAAAAGATGCAAGCATGTGGATGTCGGACATCATTTTATAAGAGATCATGTTGAAAGAAGAATATCGAATGGAAAAGATCCATACCGATAAATGTAAAAGTCGATATTTTAACCAAGCCACTAAGTGAGATCGATTCAGAGAATTATGCAATGAGCTAGGGCTTCGGATCTCGAGAGAAAGTGCACGTAAATGTTTGGTGGATCGGTCTCGTAACCGGTTGGTTAAGAGACTAACCAAAGTTAAGAAGAATCGGTTGAGTTAGGAATCTCAATCGATCGGTAAGATCGATCAAGGAACCGATAAGAAAAGACTTTATCAGTTCAGACAAGGAACTGATCAGATTAAGACATATCAGATTAAGGGGGAACTGATCAGATTGGAAGGTTATACTTTGTAAGTCGATTAAGCTATGTTCAACAAGCAAGTCGTATAAGTTTAAGGCTACAAATCGCATAAGTAAGTAGAAACAACACAACAATGAAATAATAGAACTTTTCATTGATGAGGACCCAGAGGTCAGATTTACATTACAAATTACAAATACAAAAGGACCCGGAGGTCAGTACATAAACCTTAAACCATAAATCCTAAGCCTAACCCTAGAAAGGGGGGGAGAGAGGCTTTAAACATTTTAGAGTCTGATGCTCCCATTTTCCCCAACCCAAAAAGGGGTGTTAGAGGCTTTGAAATAATCCTAAGCCACCCTCAGAGCTTCGGAGTGAGGAGCGAGTGCGGCATTGAAGGATTTCTAAGCCAAGAGCCCCTAGTCCTAAAATCAATGGGCTCTCCAGCTGTTAAATGGGACACAAGTGCCAAAGATGTGGTCCAAAGACCATATGGCCACAAGTGTCACATGCAAATATTGAGTTTGATATACGATGATCAGCTGTTGTCTGATCAAAATCGAATACCAAACTCATGTTTTGTATCAGACTGAGTCTGTTGATGCTAATTCCGTCATCTCGATAGGCACACAAGGTGCATAGAGAAGCTTGGCAATAATTGTATGTGTAATCTTCGATGACGACGAAAGCAGTAATAAGGGACACACAGGGTTGATTTGAGAAGCTCAAATCATTTGAGAAGGGTTAAAGGTTTTTGCCGGAAGTTTCACCGGAAATAAGGGTGGTTCATCGGAAAACATGGAGTATAAGCTAAATAAAGAAGATGAATGGTTTATGTTGTGTTGTTTGCCAGATATATTTATAGAAGAAAAGCAGGGGTATAGGTGCAAATTTATTTTCTCAAGACCCTTAGGAGAAATTTGCACCGCAAGGACAGCGCGTAAGAAACACGCAACTGATGGTTGGATGAGTAGACGGTGTGAATTATCACAACGTATCCATACCATCATTATAAAGTGTCAAATCAAGCCTACTTAGGGAATCAAGATGACTCTTCGACTCCTCAAGAACTAAGTTCTGGCAGGAGCGCACATTCCAAGACTTGACCTAGATCAAGAGTGGATCAGGATGGATCCGAAGAAAACTGATCAGATAAGAAGGATCAATTGGATATGGTATCTCAACTGATTAGAAAGGATCAGTCAAAGAGTTGTTCAAAGATAACGGTTGAAAAAGGGAACGTCACCTGATCAGCTTGGCTCATCAGAAAACTGATCAGATAAGTGGGACATTGTTGGGAAATACTATGGTTTAGGCAACCATCAGTAAGGTCAACAGTAATCAGGTCAATCAGATAAGATCAACAGTGGTAACTGACTGATTACAATATCAGTCAGTCAGATACGTTTTCTGATTTATCTTCATACCTATACTATGTTAGCTATTACTGTTCACATTACTTTATGATGTCATGCCTGCAAACATTAAATGTGGACGCGGGGCTTGTGTATTAAATGCATTTTTTTTTAACCTTCAAGTCCAAAAGTCTGCCGGTTTAAAACCTTAACCGCACGATTGAATTACTCTTCAACCGCTTTAATCTTGACTGTCCACTTAAATCAAGGACACTTAAGTACCTTAAAAAATAATCGTGCAAAATGTTTCCCTCCCATCTTTTAAAACCCTAAATACCTTTTCTCTGAAAACCTTTCGCATTTCATACTTTCTAAAACCGCAAATTTCAGTTCCAGAAAATTCTCTCAAACATTCAAAATATTCAAGCGATTAATCTATCTTCCAAAACTCTCATATCGCTTTTCTGGTAACTTACTCATCTTGTTATCTTCTTTAATAGCATATAATGATCAGTGTATAGAAATTGTGTGTATTACTGTTAATCATGATCAAATGGAATTTAAATCAGTCATTGTCATTTCTATATACATCATAAACTATATGCATATTGGGGATAGATATTCATGTGTATTAATTTGCAAAATTACTCTTTTATGAATAACAATGTGTGATTGATTACGTTGTTTCACATAGCACTCACTTTGTATGCTTGTTTATGATTTCAGAAAATGGAGTCGTCAATAGTGTTATCGGAAACTTGTGACTATGCCTCTATGCTCAAAAATGTCATTGATGAAAAGTATGTCATTTTCAATACCACAAATGATCCAGAATCAAGGGAGATACTCGAATGCTTAAGAGCCTGTGGACTTGATCAATTTTGCTATCGCCATCAGGAAACTGTCCATATGTTTGAATCATTGGAATTCTTGAGAAGACTAAAGGAGACGGACAACAAAGAACTATTCTCATTCATTGGAAGGACCAGGATCGATGTCTCCAACGATGATCTCAGAAGAATCTTTGGTCTTCAAATGGGCAAGAAATACCCTGATGAGTTCACTGCTGGAATGTCAGATAAGGAGTATCTGCATAAATTGTTGTTGAGACCTGGGAACATCAATCAGCTCACACATGTCAAAGTTCCCTACCTCCGAAGGAAGTATAGACTGCTTTTCAAAATTGTCTCGAAAGTCATTCTTGGGATCTCTTTCAGCCCAGATGCTCTAACCCAGGAAAAGCAACATGTTATGGCCGCAATCATTGAGAAGGCCCCAGATATGAACTGGATGGGGTTATTAAAGCATCATTTGTTGCAGGAAATTGATAAGTTTGTCACAGATGAAGAAAATCGAGTGAAGCTGACCAAGAATATCAGTAATATTCACAAGGTGTCCATAATTCTAGCTGATAAGCTTCCCAGTGACTATCCTTGGTCACAAAATGGGCGGAAGCAATATGTGGAGAAATTCAAAGCCTTGCTTTACAAGGATGGGGCATTATCTGGATTATCTGATGATGATCTAACACCATATGTGTCGAAGCCTAAAAATCATGAAGGCAAAAGCTCCATCTAAGAGAGGAACGAGAAAGAGGAAGTAGGTTGTGAGTAAGCCTTCTGATGCAGGTGCGAAACGTCAGAAAACACTTACTACAATGTTGCCTAAGAAGGGTGGTATGCCTTCTGGAGGTCTTCAAGATGAAGGAAGTGATGTTGAAATTCTGGAATCAGGTGAAGATCAACCTGAAGAATCAGGTCGAGAGTTAATGCTGGTGGAAAACCCAGTTCAGGTGGAAACCCGTGGAGCTGATGTACAACCTGAAGAGAATCAGTCTGATTCTGAACCATCAGACTCAGCTCACATAAGTTCTCTTTTCAGAGGGCATGAAACCACCTACTGCCCCACTTCACCCACCTCATCTTCAAAATCACCTTCACCTGAACCCTTAACCAGAAAAACTTCACCCTCACCCGAACCATCAACCAGACAGCCACTTTCAACTGAACCTTCCAACGGGAAATCGTTTACCCCTTCTCCCTCTCGAACCCCCTCTCCCAAAATAACTTCAACCACATCAGAACCATAGCCCGATCAACCTTCAACCAATCAACCAGAAAACTCTCCACCCCCTCCCGAATATTCACAGTTAAATCCACCTGTTTCGGAAGCTGTTCAGGAACCTGTTCAAGAAATCATTCAGGAACTTGTTCCAACACCTGTTCTGGAACTCGCTCAGGAGGAGCAAGATGTTGCTGAGATCAAAGACATCTATGTCTCCATGTCTCACAATTCCTTCAACAAGAGGACCCTCCTCGAATCACCTGCACAAGAACACTCTACGATGTATTTTCTACGGCGACAGGTGAATGCTTATCTGGACGAGCACTGTCCTGAACTCATCGATCATATTGGGATCAGACAGCAGATGGAGGAGATAGTCTTCTGGAGGAACATCATACTCAAGGATATTGAAGACTTCCTAATTTTAATGAATGCCTTGGAGTCTGATTACTTTGTTGACATGGAAAAGAAGACGAAGCAGAATGCCGGTGTATCCAGCGCAGCCGAACTGGCTACAGATGCTGATATCAGATGGCTGGTGCACCAGAAGTTGGGTAAGAAGAAGAAGGCTTATGATACTTATGATATACTGAGTATGAGCAACCTGCCGATGAACCAGGTATGGGTGCTGCAGATGAGACCCAGCCAGGCGAGGTTTCAACATCTGGTCAGACTACTGTGCTAAGTGCTGATATCCTAGATCTGATTTCTGCGAGAATACAAGATGAGGTAAAAGCAATGCAAGATGGGGTAAAAGCTTCAGTTGATACACAATTTACGACTCTTGCTGCAAATCTGATGCAGAAATTTGAAGAAGCACAGAGCAACTTGATTGACAAAGAGAGGAAGCTAAATGTTGACCAGATCTCAAACCTAGTTGACAGTGAGAGAAAGTTAACAGTCGAGAAGATCACAAATATGCACGATTCTATTCTCGAATCGGTGACAAAATGAATTGACCCCCTTGCTGACAAGATGAGGATCTAGACTGATATACTTGGAGAGACGCAGGTTCTCTTGGAAAGTGTCTGGGGATCCTTGGAACGGACTGATTCGTGTCTGGACAATAACAGAAAAGGATTTGATCAATCTATTACTCAGGCCAAGAAAGTAATTGAATCTGGATTAAATAGGTTCCTGGGTATTGCAACTACTTCTGCAAATGTTCAGATCACTCCTCTTATTGTGGAAGAACTTAAGGAGGAGATAACACGTCAGTTTCAAGCCTTAAATCTCAAGCTGTCACACATTTTTGATGCAACCAAAAAGGGGGAAGGACAAGATAAAGAAAAACAGATGCAGACGGAAAAATAGTTGCAGATGGTAACTGTTGATTTACCAGAAGTAACCCATTCTGGTTTACCTAAGGTCACTCAGTCTGATGCCACTCCTTCTGAAGTCACCCATTCTGAGATCGCTCCTACTGTTGAACTAAAACAATCTGTGGATCAACATAGCAAGGAGATCGAGGCTCAGGGAAAAGAAATCAATAAGCAGAAGACAAGCCCTGTCTGAAGTTGTTGCTAGGATGGACAAGATTGAAGACTTCTCGTCAACTGCACAGAAAAGATTTGATCAGGAGGATCAGGCGAAAAGTCTCGAGTTGGCAAAGAAGCTGCAGAGAGAAGAAGACACTGCTGAAGAAAGACAATTGCGGAAAGGCAAGCAAGCTGAGAAGCAAATCGTGACCCAGACTCAGTTGCAGACATCAAATGTTGATAAAGAAGAACAACTGATGAGGCGTGGGGTCATTGAAGCAGCTATCAAGAAGAAGAAGCTTGCTGAAGCTACCGGTCTGGACCAAAGATATGTCAAAAGGAAATCTAAGATGGCAGCAGATGCAGAAGAAGTAGATTGGGAAGAGAGAGCTTTCCCTGCGGAAGTTGAAAGCATTCTGGTGGCCAGACGAGACTTGCTTCCTGAATGGACAAGGATTAAAATCGACTGGCTGAGCGACGTCTACATTATTCAGAAGATACCAGAACATGCCGATCAGGGTGAATTTGATGCTGAGTTTCAAAACTGGCTGGAGATCAAACATCCCAAATTCTTCAAAGTGGTGATGCATGAAGGAAAAATCATGTCATTAACTCCCTCTGCACCCAAATTTCAGACAATGACTCCACCACTCAGAGCTGATAACTCTCTTGACCCAATTGGATTCAAACAACTCTTCTATGATTTTGCTAAGAGAGGAGACATTATTGAGAGTGAAAGATTGGAGACCTTGCTGCAGAGAATGTACAAGATTTTCAACATTCCAGAAAGTCTTCAGAAGTTTGCTTATTGAAGGAATCAGAAGATGTCTTAGATCAGGTGAAAGGTAAAATTTGTACATGTAATCATCATATATTATATATAAAACAAGTTACCTTTCTGATCTTAAGACAACATCACATTGTCTTCTGATTTCTGTTGTTTATGTTTTTACATTTCGCATGGTTATCTGTTTTTCTGATTATATGTTTTGGTTCCATCAAAAAAGGGGGAAATTGTTGGGAAATTTGTATTTAGTTTTGATGGAAGTTCCAAAACAGTTTGTAATAGGACGGTCGGACTGTTAGTTGATCGATGTCTTAGAATCGAGTTAGGATGACCAAATTGAAATGTATAGACGGTGATGTATAAGGTAGGTCACATATTGAGGGGGAACTCAATATGTATAGGTCAGGTCAGTTAGTCTAATGATCAGTTAATCAGATGATCAGGTGAAGACATGAAACCAATAGCTCAGAAGACCTGAAGATCAGAAGACTACCAGAAGATCAAGATCCAGACCAGAAGACCTACATCAGTCGAGTCTGCTAGTTGAAGCTAAGACAACTGGCATCAGAAGACTCTATCAGTAGACCGATCGGTTATGAATCGATCGGTCACCACACCAGTGTCAACTGATGTTACACCAGTCATACGTTGTTGATCTGAACAAAGAGAATGTCAACTTTAGTTGGTAGAACAAACACTGAAAAGTGTACTTGTTAACCAATGAGAACAGGACACGTATGCACGGAGCTGACAATGCGGGATTCGGCGCTGCAGAGTCAAACGACTATAAAGGACAACTATTCACGCTTTCGGCCATGCCGTTCCTGGAAGCACGTCACATCAATCCTATAAACCTACCAAATATAGCCGGAAATTCAAATTGCTCTCCAACGGCTCTTTGATTTCGTGGTCTATAAATATGGGATTGCTCTTCAGAGTGAAGATACGGAAATTATCAAGAAGCTCAAACTATAGCAAAATTTCCGCACGAAGAACACAAATTTGAAGAATATCTCTAAGTGTTCATCCCATTGTTCTTAGCATAGAAATCTCATCCTCTAGCTTTTGGCTACATAAACACTAGGATAGATTTCCAGTTGGAACAACAACAAATCTTTACCCAAACCCAAAAGTTAGGTTAAGTTTGTTTTGCAAGATTTCAGACTAGGGTTTCTAGTTCTGATTTCTGGGATCGATTGAGTGAGAACTCTCTAAACATCTATTGGTTGTAATGTGTTGGACTAACACAATAAACTAAGTCCAGTCGGTTAAGTCGGTTAAGTTGGTACCCCTTGTAATAGGGAAGAGTGGACGTAGGACTGGTTGTCTGAACCACTATAAAAATCTTGTGTGCATTTACTTGCTCTTTACTGCTTTACACTATTGCACACAACCAGGCTTCAAACTGCATACATATTCTGAGTTAATATCAGTCTGCACCAAGCAACTGATCTGATCAGTTTGACAGTTTAGTCAGCTGATTGAAAACAGACTTGAGAATCTGATTTGATAAAACTGGTTTTTCACACGGGTATAAACTAGCTTCCGCACAATCAGTTAAACTGATAGATACCGAACTGATCTGCCCTCAGGCGATCAGTAAGTTGGATATCAGTCCAAACTGATTCACCTGCACTCTGATCAGGCAAACTGCAATCACACCTGATCTGCACGAAAAAGTTTTTCAGAAGTCTATTCACCCCTCCTCTCTAGACTTCTGCCCTCACGAAACCCGTTCGGGACCTACAATTAGTCTTACTTGATTGACAGTAGGAGGAATGGTTGCAAATGATAACAAGTCCGTAAGTTTCTTGATTGTGAAGTTACTAACTCCAATGGATTTGACCAGCCCTAATTTCACGGCTTCCTCCATTTTTGTCCAAACACCCTTGCAATCAAATGGAACAATGTTCTTCTTATTCGAAACAGGGTACTCAATATTATCCTGGGTGATGCTTACGGGCCAGTGGATGAGGTAAAGATCCAGATACTCCAGATTAAAGTTCCTGCATATATATAAATCAATCAATCAAACTGATTTTAATATTAATTTTGACAGTATCAGTTATTTCATTAAAAAGTATTATATACTTACTGCAGACTTTTGTTGAGGGCAGGGAGAACGCGATCAACATGAGTGTCGTTAGCCCAGAGCTTGGAAACAATGAAGAGTTCATCTCGGGATTTGATAAGGCCGCGTTTGAGGGCTTCGGCTACTGCTTCCCCTACGGCTTTCTCACTTCCGTATTGTGCAGCAGTATCGAAATGCCTGTACCCACGTTCGATGGCGTTCACCATGGCTTCTACCTCGTCGGCAAGTGGCGTCACGAAACTTGCAGTTCCGAGACCCAAAACGGGCATTTTGTAACCGGAGTTCAACTCAACTACTGGGATCCCCATTCTATTTGATTAATTTGGTGTTGGAAAAGAAGGTTTCTGTTTTTGCTCTGTAATCTAATTGAATGTTTATGTCTCTGCTCCTGATTCTCAGCAATATATATAGAAAAAAGAAAAAAGAAAAAAACAATGTTTTACCATTAGTTTCTTAATGCCTGTAATATGCTTATATTTTGCAAAAGAATAGTTCAATTTAGTGCACTGTTATCTTTGTGAGGATATGAATGACTAAATTAATGTTTCATTGTGTTTTGAGATTGTCCTTTATGAGGGGGAGCGATCTCATCTTTGATTATTATGCTTCGTGAAATTATACTTTATGCTTAGATTGTGTATATGTCATTGTGGTTCTTTGTGTTTACTAACCATGATTATATTCTTTGTGGCACTTTAATTTGTGACATAGTGGTTTAAGGCTTTATATGTCTTGCTTTGTGGCTTTGTACTGCTTAGTGGTTCGAGGTAGTGTGTTTTGCTTTATGGCTTTGTGTCGTTACTCCATGTAATGTTTTATATATTAGGGTCCGATTGGTAGTCAATTTTGAAATAAAATTAAAAAGGGTTCAATAATTGAATGGAGCTTGCTCTGTTGCTCATGGCTAATCCATTCTTAAAAATGAAATCATATAGTCAACTTGATACAACAAACAAAAAAAATATTTTACTATCGAAAACTTTGTTTCTGCAACTTTGGTGAAGCCTTCAGGAACTGCACCATGGAAACTCAGTTCAGGACCAATGTGGGGGCTTTCTCATCACTGTGTACAAAACCACATAAATTGAATCCGACTGTTAATTTGATCATGAGCAGAAGGGTACAAAGAAAGAGCAACTCCTTTGGTAGTTCGTTCCTCCAAGTCTCAAGCTTTAGATTATCTAATGAGTCAGCAAACATGCTCACTAATCTGCACGCCAAATTCTTATCCTATATTGTTCATAAGTCGTCTTCTGGAAGTCATAAACCCAGTAACCACTTCTATCATTTCATCAGCTTCCCATCTTCCACATATTTATGCTTAACAAGATCACCTAAATTTCACATTTATCATAGCAGCATAAGCAGATCAATTTCAGATGTACAGTTCTTAGCAAGTCTCATCTGTTACCAATTTGCTAACAGAATACTGGTAATAACCTATATTAATCCCACTCAACTTCAAAAACATGTTGCAGTTGACTACTTTGGTGATAATATATTACTCCCTCCGTCCTGTTTTTGATTGGTCATTTCACTTTTGGCTCGTGTTTTAGCGAGCGAGTTGTTTATTAGTATATGAAATGATAAAGTGACTTTTAAGGAGGTGTAGGATAGATGAGGGGTTGAATTATCATACCCCACCTTAAAAATCTTTTTATCATTTCAAATATTAATAAACAACCCGCTCGCTAAAACACGAGTCAAATAGTAAATGGACAATCTAAATTAGGACGGAGGTAGTACTTATTAGGGAACTAACTTCCAGATATAACAATTACAATTTAATTGAATATTAAGAAGATGAATGGTTAAAAGTGATACCTTTCCATGATATCCTACTAATCCAACGATTGTCTTGCGCTACCTGGTTCTTCAACTATATAACTGTCATTCTCTTGGCTTGCTCATATCAGACTTCGGCTCCTACGTTACACAGAAAAAGGAAATGTAAACCAGCCTTGAGCAATGATTCCCATTGTGTACTATCCAAAAGATAATATTCCAACATATATTGTTGAGGGAAATTAAATAAATAGATTATTCTCGACCCTCTCTACAAGCTCGAGCTTTTAGATGAGACAAAATTCTCTCATGGTATCAGAGCCTAGGTTGTGGGTTCGATTCCCGTGGAAGCACTCCACCCATTTAAATTGTTCACTCTGTTGGGCCTCCTCTCCAGAGAGAAGAGGCAATGATTCTGCCCACGAGTGAGGGGGAGTGTTGAGGGAAATTAAATAAATAGATTATTCCCGACCCTCTCTACAAGCTTGAGCTTTTAGATGAGACAGAATTCTCTCATGGTATCAGAGCCCAGGTTGTGGGTTCGATTCCCATGGAAGCACTCCACCCATTTAAATTGTCCACTCTGTTGGGCCTCCTCTCCAGAGAGCAGAGGCAATGATTCGGCCCATGAGTGAGGGGAGTGTTGAGGGAAATTAAATAAATAGATTATTCCCGACCCTCTCTACAAGCTCGAGCTTTTAGATGAGACATAATTCTCTCTTGGTATCAGAGCCCAAGTTGTTCGATTCCTGTGGAAGCACTCCACCCATTTAAATTGTTCACTTTGTTGGGCCACCTCTCCAGAGAGCAGAGGCAATGATTCTACCCACGAGTGAGGGGGAGTGTTGAGGAAAATTAAATAAATAGATTATTCCCGACCCTCTCTACAAGCTCGAGCTTTTAGATGAGACAAAATTCTCTCATATACAAACTCAAGCTTCATTTGACATGGCACACTTATAAAGCTAATAAGATTGTAATATTAGAAGCAAAATAGAAATGAAGTCTAAGAAATGAGTACCAATTCATATCCATCCATACCCAAATTCAGCAATATTCATACCCAATACACAAATCCAGTATTCATACCCAGTTCATCAAACAATTCAGCAAAATTCACAAAAAAAGTTGCCAAATTCATAAACAATTGCAGTATTGCAGTAGACGTCTTCAATGGATGCCGCCGAAACGCCCCTGAAATTCGACCCGAGTCAGGTGGTAGATGTCTTCGTTCGGATCATCGGAGGACGGCGGAGGAGTTCACCGCGGCTCCAGCTTGCCAAATGAAGATGTGTTGGGGTTATACTGGAAAATAAGCTTTTACTTTGTATAACCAAACTGAATTTCTGTCTTATTTGTTTAAATAAATTATTTATCACTAATGCTTTAAATATGATTGAATGTTACATATATTTACTGCATACCTGTTCAATAAATAGTACGTGTTACATTATAGTTAATTTAGTGATACCAGATCACAGAAGATTAAATTAACAGTCTCTTGTAACCAAAGTACAGAATTCACAACCCAGATGGAAATGAACAATCCATCGTGAAAGGTTGAAATGTAAGGCTCAGATTGGCTTGTCTTGACCAAGAGATTGCACTAGTGCATTATGATGCGCTGAATAGGACCTACAGGAGGATAAATTCTTGATCGGATATAGGAGAATTAGACCACAGTGGTTCGTTATTTCTTAATCCCCGTCCCTTAAACAAGATCGTGCGGAATTAATAATTATTGCTTTGATTCATGTTGGGTAGAGAATCAATGTGATTCAATACTTTGTATTTCGGACAATATTATTAGTTACATGACGATTGCTAAGATTTTATACGGAGAATCATGTGCAAGTACGTCTTGCTTGATTTATCCCTTTGGTGGGCTCAGAAGTTTTATCATACCAAATCTTGCAAGTGGAATTTGTTTCCGGTATGGATAATAATGTTGAGTTGTCCTTACTCCAAGGAAAAAGATATTTATTAATATGAAGCTATTCAGTGGCTTAAATTAATTAATGGACTGGATAATCTTAAACACGGGAAATAATAACCGACAGTAATATGGGTTAAGATGGATAGTGCAATATTAATTATGTAGTGTGATTAATTAATATTTATGGGCTTGAATAATATTGTGGCTCAATATTGATAATTCAAGGTCCATTGGAAGGTCCAATCTTAATTCTCCTAAAGGCCCCTCAAGTAGCCCAAAGATAAAGTCCAATAACTGAAAAAGGTGTTTAAAATAAAATAAATTGTTGTTGCCTAATTTTCCATTTTTACGAAAATAATAAAGGTGAGAAAGATTTTCTTTGAATTTTGTTATGGAATGAAGATAAGTGTTCTTGGAATACAAGATTATCTCATTAAATTCAAGAAATCTCCCACTTGGCTATTTCTTATGAGATTTTCGAAAATCATAGATAAATAAGGAAGAAAAGATTTTCTTGATTGTCTTGGAAAGATTTTATGGAGAAAGATATGTATTCTTGGAATACAAGATTATCTCATAAATTCAAGAAAAATCCAATCTTGCAAATCTTCTTCATATTTTTCGAAAATATAGGGTAAATAAGGTGTGAGATTTTTGTGGAAAATTATGCATGGAAAGAGGAATATATGGGATATATTCAAGATTTCTTGGAGACCAAGAAAAGATATTTCCATACTCTAATTAGGTCAAAAATTTCGACCAACACCTCTCCTATATATAGGGGATGAATTTTTTCATCCCCGAGTGTAATTCCATGTGTTGGAAAAATTAGAAATCCACAAAGGTGGTGCAACATAATTTTTTTTTCTTTTGTTAATTGTTCGTGAGCATCCTTCCACCGGATTGTTGAACAAGGACGAGGGAATACTTGAGAAGGCTTTTTGGGTTTGTTCGTGTGAATGGGATATTCATCTTCTCAATGGTTGTCACTCCAAGAGGTTAGTTCACATAAACTCCTAGCAATTCCGCATGCATAGGATTTATGTGACTTGTTTATATGCATGATTTGTTATTGGATTATTATTTGAATTAATATAGGATTAATTCATGCTAGTAATAATTGTTAGAATTAAATTTATATTTAAATATTCATCCCGAATAGATTCGGACAATTAATTCCCCAACAACTAGTATCAGAGCCTCGATTTCGGGCTCTGAATTTTAAATTGTAATTTAATTCGTTTTTCATTAAATTTGAAATTGGATAGTAGAATTGCTAGATCTTTTTTGCAGGTATCCAATTGTCATGGTATTTGATGAATGTTTAATTATGCCTGCATATAATTGTGTTTTTTTAATTCGAATCGTTCGAATTCGTTTTGCCTCGTGAGAAAATCCACGAGTAGATGAGGATTTATTTTATTTGATCAATGTAATAGACTAGTCTAGATCTAGGTTTATTTATTTTTTTTATAAATAAATTGTAACCGGATCAGGAACGAAGATGAAGAATTAAAAATATGGACGTACGCATGCCAAGTGTATGCACGTGGGCTAGGGTTGGCACCTAGCTAGAAAGACGTGCACGGGCTAAGCGGATCTTGAACGGCCAGCGGACCTTGAACGCCAAGACGGGCGCCAGACACGGGCCAGCTCTAAAGCAAAGGGCGCTGGTGGAAGCCTCTGGGGCTGCCGCTGGGTGAGGTGAAGCGGCCTTGGGCGCTTGGCAAGAAACAAAGGGCACTTCGGGTACTGTATGGCCGCCGCCGAGTCTGTCGAGTTCCGCCAGCGCGACGTCTTGTTTGGCTGGCGACGCAGACGGGCGCCGATCGACACGGCTGGGTCGGGTGCAAGGCATGCACCCCGACCCTAGAGCTGGTCAATACACGAGACGTGGCTTGACGGACTTTCGAGTGGGAGCTTTTCAAGACGAACGATGAAGGCTATGAAGACAATTTCTCAAGATCAAGATATGACAAAAATTAACCATGACAATTGGATATATGTGCCCAATGTGTTTAATTTTTTGTTTTGATATTTACTTTATTTTTCGTGTTTATTTAATTTTGTTTGAATATGCGATGCATGAGAAATTATTTTTGAAAAATCTCACATTCGAAAATTACTATGAATGCTTAAATAATTAATTGACAATTTTATTCCGGATAATAAAATTGAATTAATTTTGACCTCCATGATTTATTTATTTGTGAATTCTTTTAGAGATATTCCCCCCACGGGACGACCAAAAGATAGCTTTCACATGAATAAATTCCATAGGATGATTGTGAATTATTATTAGTGTTGACGATGACCCTCCCCACGAGGCTCGTTCAAAACGAAATAACAATTTTGTATTTAATCATGGTTATTACTTAGGTATAAAATTGATATGCATATACTTCCCCGAAGTCCCTGTCAATTTTATATTGGTCAAGTGGGAGCCAACTATTAATTTGGACATTAAAGGTTTGTAACTGTTCTTGTTTGTAACCTGCTTGAATGTGTTTAAATAATGACCCACCCCACGTGGCTTATTTAAACTGTTTTGAGATGTTGGCTGATGCATGTTCATATTTTTTGAGATTTTAATATGATTCATGTGATCGAATTATGTGATAATTTTGTGTTTATACAATCGTTATTTATTTCAATTCAACATGTCACAACCTTTTAATCCACTGAAATATATGCTCAAAGAACATCAACTTTCTGGTGAAAACTATGTTATTTGGAAACGAAATATGAAATTTGTCCTCACTGCACAAGAACACAATTGGGTTCTTGAAATACCCAAGCCTAACAAGCCTACTGAAGGATCAACCAATGCGGAGAGATTTTTGTATGATATCTGGGAGCGTGCCGACGAGCCTATGAGATGTATAATCTTGACTTCCTTGTCTGATGATTTGAGATACATTCATGAAGGTGTTGAATCTGCTGCGGAAATCATGCAAAGTCTTT
Organism: Stenogyne calaminthoides; assembly: GCA_037126765.1. Taxonomy (NCBI): domain Eukaryota; kingdom Viridiplantae; phylum Streptophyta; class Magnoliopsida; order Lamiales; family Lamiaceae; genus Stenogyne; species Stenogyne calaminthoides. The sequence goes on from JBBCBC010000012.1 coordinate 2,245,096, forward strand.
AAGAAATGCTTTTAACAGAAAATCGCATGATCAATCAATTTGAAAATGATGGCCTGGCAAGGCTAAAAATGACGGAGGGAACACCCATAAGGGATCATGTTCTCAAAGTCAAACGTCATTTTGACAAACTTGCTTATCTTGGTACTAAGTATTGTAATGGGGCTCAGATTGAATTCTTGTTCCTAACTCTTTCAAAATGTTTCGATGAGTTCTACTGTAGTTTTGTGATGAGCGATCACATGTTCACTATGGATACTCTGCAAGAAGCTTTGGAAATAATAGAGAAACATTTGGGAAAAGAAGATGAAGCATGGTGACTAAAATTCTCCTCTCAGAATCTAGGCCAATGGCAGGCAAGATTAATGAGAAGATGAACATTCAAATGGTTGGGTGTCAAGAGGAATCCAAAGGGAAAGTGTTTCAACTGCGGTGAGAAAGGACACTGGAGGGATGGCTGTTCCAATCCCAAGCGGAATGGAAAGAAAGATAATTCTCATGCACTAGTTGTTGAAACTTGTTTAGCGGCGTATGCTACCCATTTATGGGTAGTGGATACGGGATCCACTGATCATGTTTGTTTCACATTACATGGGTTAAAGCGGACCTGACAACTTAGTGGGAGTGAGATTCTCATCACACTGAGCGATACTACGAGAGTGGCAGCCGAAACAGTAGGAGAAGTGCAATTGTCTTTTGAAGACAAAGTTTTAATTTTAAGAGATGTTCTTTACGTTCCTAGCTTTAGAAAGAATTTAATTTCGGTTTCTAAACTTTTTCTTGATGGATATTCGGTTACTTTTAATAAAGTTGTTACCATTGCTCTAAATAATAAGTTTATCTGTCATGGAACATTGTCGAATAATCTCTATACAATTAACTGTGCACACCACTCACGAAATGCATTATATAACACATCGATTGTTTCAAGTAAAAGAAAACGTTCAGTGGATGTGAACGAAACACTTCTATGGCATCTAAGACTAGGTCATACTAATCCAAAGAGGATCCAAAGGTTGGTTCAAGATGGTTCATTGGAGTCACTCCGGGTTGAACCATTTCCAACTTGCGAATCATGTTTGGAGGGTAAAATGACCAAGAGGGCATTTGGAGCCAAGGGATTAGAGTCAAAGAAGTGTTAGAGATCGTTCACACTGATGTATGTGGTCCAATGAAAATCAAAGCAAGAGGATGTTCTGAGTATTTCGTTACTTTTATCGATAATTACTCAAGATATGAGTATTTTTTCCTTATGAAGCATAAATCTGAGACCCTTTGATAAAATTCAAAGAATTTAAGGTTCAAGCAGAGAATCATAGGGAAAAGAGTATCAAGTTTCCACGATCCAATCGTGGAGGCGAATACCTCAGCGATGAATTTTTTGAACTACTCGTCAGACTAAGGGATTGTATCCCAGTTAACTGCATCTGGAACCCCTTTACAAAACGGGGTTATAGAACGAAGGAACATAACTCTTTTAGAAATGGTCAGATCAATGATGAGTTATGCGGATCTACCCAAATCGTTTTGGGGTCACGCCTTGAAAACAACGGCTTACATTCTAAACCTGGTGCCATCCAAATCGGTTCCCAAAACCCCTAAAGAGTTGTGGACAGGGCGCAAGCCCAGTTTAAGACACATGAGAATCTGGGGTTGTTCAGCATACGTGTTGGACAAGGAAGTCGGTAAATTAGATCCACGATCAGAATTAAGGTTGTTTATAGGGTACCCCGAAGGAACGAAAGGGTGCATGTTCTATGGTCCCAAAGATCAAAAGGTGGTAATCAGTACGCACTTTAGATTTTTGGAAGAATACTATATGAACGATAGAAAGCCCAGAAGTGAGATTACCTTAGATGAGCTAAGAGGGCTTACCTCATTGCCAAATGTACAAGTTGACATACCAAACGACACACTTACACAACCGGAATCTCGTCGTAGTGGGGGTTGTTAGGACGCCCGAGAGATTCATGGGGATATGAGAGTCATCGGACTTGGTCCCCGGTGAAGATGAATCAGACCTATGGACATACAATGAGGCAATACAAGACAAGGATGTGGATTCTTGGCAAACAACAATGGAAGCCGAGATAGGTTCTATGGATCACATTAAGGTGTGGGAGCTAGTCAAACCACTCAATGGGGTCAAACCCATTGGATGCAAGTGGGTATACAAGAGGAAAAGAGGACCAGACGGGAAGGTAGAGACCTTCAAGGCTAGACTTTTGGCAAAAAGGTTACACTCAGAAAGAAGGGATCGATTATAAGGAAACTTTTTTGCGTGTAGCCATGCTTAAGTCCATCCGTATTCTCTTGTCGATAGCTGCGCATCTTAATTTTGAGATCTGACAAATGGATATCAAGACGACTTTCCTTAATGAAAGTCTTGAAGAAGAGATCTATATGGAACAACCAATAGGCTTCGTTGAAAAAGGCCAAGAACATCTAGTTTGCAAGCTCAAAAAGTCCATTTACGGACTAAAGCAAGCATCCCGTGCTTGGAACCAATGTTTTGATCAAGTTATAAAGTCTTACGGTTTCGGGCAAACGAGTACGAGAGTTGTGTGTTTAAAAAGCTTGTCGGAACTGCATTGGTATTCTTAGTACTATACGTGGACGACATTCTGCTCATCGGAGATGATGTAAAGGTGTTGTCGGACGTAAGGGCATGAATGTCAAAACAGTTTGATATGAAAAACTTAGGGGTAGCCGGTCACATCCTTGGGATCAAAATCACTCAAGATCGTAAGAAAAGGATGATAAGCTTATCGCAAGCTTCATACATAAATATTGTCTTGAAGCGATTCAGCATGCAAGATTCCAAGTAGGGTTTTGTACCCTTCAGAAATGGAATCCATCTATCCAAGAAAATGTGCCCTAAGACACAAAAGCAGATAGATGACATGAAAGACGTTCCTTATGCTTCGGCTGTCGGAAGCCTTATGTATGAAATGTTGTGCACGAGGCCAGATATCTGCTTTGCCGTTGGCATGGTAGCAAGATATCAGAGTAATCCGGGAAAAAAACATTGGACTGTAGTTAAAAATATTCTGAAGTATCTGAAGAGAACTCGGGATAGAATGTTGGTTTATCAATCAGACAGTCTGATTCTCATCGGTTACACGGACTCGGATTTCCAATCAGACTTAGATTACAGAAAATCTACCTCAGGTAGTGTGTTTTACATGAGGGGAGGAGCCATGACATGGAGAAGCGTTAAGCAAAAATGCATCACAGATTCTACCATGGAAGCCGAATATGTAGCTGCTTGTGAAGTAACGAAGGAAGCGGTTTGGCTCAAGAACTTCATAGTGGACTTGGAAGTAGTTCCGAATTTTCCCAGCACCATCACAATTTACTGTGACAATGCCTGAAAAGTAGCAAATTCAAGGGAACCAAGAGCCCACAAGGCCAACAAACACATTGAAAGGAAATACCATCTTATACGAGAAATCGTTAAGAGAAGAGATATAGAGGTGGCAAAGATCGCCTCACAGGACAACCTAGCAGATCCATTCACAAAGAGTCTGCCTCAGAATACCTTCGAGAGACATGTGGAAGGAATGGGTGTCAAGAGCGTTGTCAATCTGCTTTGAGTATAAGTGGGAGAGATATTATTAGGTTCGTGTAGGTGACATTAGATGTCACGTAGAATAACACGAGACGTGTTGTAGTATACTTAAAAGCAGACTTTGAGTATAAGTGGGAGATTGTTGGGGTTATACTGGAAAGTATGCTTTTACTTTGTATAACAAAACTGAATTTCTGTCTTATTTGCTTAAATAAATTATTTATCACTGATGCTTTAAATATGATTGAATGTTACATATATTTACTGCATACCTGTTCAATAAATAGTACGTGTTACATTGTAGTTAATTTAGTGATACCAGATCACAGAAGATTAAATTAATAGTTCCTTGTAACAAAGTACAGAATTCACAACCCAGATGGAAATGAACAATTCATCGTGAAAGGTTGAAGTGTAAGGCTCAGATTGACTTGTCTTGACCAAGAGATTGCACTAGTGCATTATGATGCGCTAAATAGGACCTACAGGAGGACAAATTCTTCAGTACTGAATATAGAAGAATTAGACCTCAGTGGTTCGTTATTTCTTAATCCCCGTCCCTTAAATAGGATCGTGTGGAATTAATAACTATTGCTTTGACTTATGATGGGTGGAGAATCAATGTGATTCAATACTTTATATTATGACAATATTATTAGTTACATGACAATTGCTAAGATTTAATACGGAGAATCGTGTGCAAGTACGTCTTGCTTGATTTGTCCCCTTGGGAGGCTCAAAAGTTTTATCATACTAAATCTTGCAAGTGGAATTAGTTTCCGGTATGGATAATAATGTTGAGTCGTTCCTAATCCAAGGAAAAAGATATTAATTAATATGAAGCTATTCAGTGACTTAAATTAATTAATGGACTAGATAATCTTAAACACGGAAAATAATAACCAGGAGCCATATTAACAGTAATATGGGTTAAGATGGATAGTGCAATATTAATTATGTAGTGAGATTAATTAATATTTATGGGCTTGAATAATATTGTGGCTCAATATTGATAATTCAAGGTCCATTGGAAGGTCCAATCTTAATTCTCCTAAAGGCCCCTCAAGTAGCCCAAAGATAAAGTCCAATAACTGAAAAAGGTGTTTAAAATGAAATAAATTATTGTTGCTTAATTTTCCAATTTTTCGAAAATAATTAAAGGAAGAAAGATAAAAGATTTTCTTGATTTCTTGAAAAGATTTTATGGAATATGTATTCTTGGAATACAAGATTATCTCATAAATTCAAGAAAAGTCAAGATCCTATTTCTTCCCTATTAATTAGATATTTTCAAAAATTATAGTGCAAAACGGGAGGAGAAGATTTTGTTGGGAGATATTTTGGGAAATAGAATATATTGGATATATTCAAGATTGTATCTTGAGGAAGAAGCAAGGAAATTTCCCAAGAGCCCAATAGCCCTAATTTTCGTCCCTCTCCCTTGTTATAAATAGAGGATGAATTTTTCATCCCCAGGGCAATTCCATGTGTTGGAAAAATTAGAAATCCACAAGGGTGGTGCAACATAATTTTATTTTTCCTTTTGTTAATTGTTCGTGAGCATCCTACCACTGGATTATTGAACAAGGACGAGGGAATACTTGAGAAGACTCTTTGGGTTTGTTCGTGTGAATGGGTATCCATCTTCTCAACGGTTGTCACTCCAAGAGGTTAGTTCACGTAAACTCCTAGCAATTCCGCATGCGTAGGATTTATGTGGCTTGTTTATATGCATGATTTGTTGTTGAATTATTATTTGAATTAATATAGGATTAATTCATGCTAGTAATAATTGTTAGAATTAAATTTGTATTTAAATATTCACCACGAATAGATCCAGGCAAATAATTCTCTGACAAGATGATGTTGTAGGCGACGGCAGCGATTAGGATTTCGGGTGAAGGTGTTGCTGGGTGAAAGGGCGAAGGTGTTACTTACTAATCGCATGATAGTCGATAGGGTGAAGGTGTTGCTGGATGAAGACCATTTGGTGGTGAGGTCAGCCGGCGGTGGAGAGGGTGGAACCGTGAAAGGAGGGGTAGATGAAGAGGACAAGGAAGAACGAGAGACGAGGGTGAATTTGGAAGAAAAATTAATGTTCAAGCCTGCTTATTTTAATACCATGTTGGAGGTGGTATTATTTTTACAAAAGGGAACAGTGTTTGGGCACATGAGTAATAGCGGATCAGTTGATAACTATCGGGTCGGAGTGTTAATTTTATGGGCTACCAATCAATTTGCTAAATTAGTAGGCTAGGTCTTTTAGGGGTTATAAACTCCTACCAACCAGGCCCTTAGTTACTAAGATAATAAATAGTATAAAAAGTTATTCTACATAAGAAATATACATAAATGTAATGCACATAATACATATCGAATTTCATAATAAATTACTAAAATATATTATATATTTAAAAGTGTTGCTTGTTGTGTTGCACGGGTACGGGTGCAGGGTGCAAATGAGATACGATTCGGGTGCGGGGATTCAAAGATATTCAAAATTTTAGGATACGATACGGCGAGGATACATCAATTTATTTTTATTTAATTATATATAACACCTGTAATAATATCAAAAAAATTACAACAATTATATATAACACATGTAATAATACCAAGAGTAGTTAAAACAAATGTACTAATATTAAGAAACACATCTCATAAGCAACAAAATAATAATTAAATCAAATATCATCTACATACACAAGTCATAACTCATAAGTCATAACAAAAGATTCAATTTAAATGCCGGAAGTCGAAATCCTCGCCTGAAGTCGAAGAAGTCGCCGCCTTCAATTTCTTTTCTCCCAACTTTTATTTTCTATTCTGTTAAGTGTATGCGGAATAGAAGGTTTGAAGTAGTAGTTTAATATTTAATTTAATAAATTATTAATAAATTTTAAAATTTTACAAAAAAACCTCCAAAACTTAATTAATTTTACAAAAAGACCATAATACGTATCTGATATGCGTATCCTCGGAGGGATATGAGTATCCGAATAAAAAAAATAAAAAAAATTGGGATACGCCACGTGGCATATCGGATGCGAATTCAGCGAATCCTACCCGAATCCCACCCCCGACGTATCTGATAATGCATACTGCTAATTTTTTAAAAATACGTGCATTAGAGGTTGCTTGGTACATATGTTAAAGTGTCGCTTAAAAAGTGTTATATCTATTAAAGTGTTGCTAAAAAGTGTTACCTATGTAAAAATGTTACCTGAGAAGTGTTACCTAAATAAAAATATTATTAAAGAAGTGTTATATATATATACAAGTGTTATTAAATAAGTGTTATCCATTTAAATGTGTTACATGCAAGTGTTACATATTAAAAAAATATTACATAATATGCAAATTAGAATAGTGTTATCATAATGTGTTACATAAATTAAAAGTGTTACTACAAAGTGTTACATAAAATCAATTATGTTGTAGTGATAATAATTCATGTTTGTTATCCATGCATTCAATTTTCCCCATAAATTCATGGTTTTAACTTCACTTGGTAAAGTAGTCCTCGTGGATGAATGGTCTTAATTTCAGGAAAAAACTTAAGTGACCACTGGGTTAACAACCCACCTAATAAAAAATAAATAAAAACATTAAATACTACTCATTGATAACTCCTCTTAATCTATTGTCTTAATTAATCATTCTCGAATTCTCCCCCAATTTAAAAAACAATAAATAATGTTGAATCTAAATTATTTACTCCCCGCGAAAAAAAAGGGTTTCCAACCTTACAAAGCCACACCCTCCAAAAATTAACGTTACACACAATAATTTAGTGGCTTTTTTACTTGAGGCTAAAAATAGACAAATGGATTTTATTCAATCAAACTAGTGACATATATAATATATGAACTGCAAATTAACTTATTAATCTTACTTGTTTAATGAATAAATACGTATTTATAATATTTCTTAATTTTGTAAAATAATTATAAATTATTATAGAGTCATTTAAAAATAATATTTGGTTAAAATTAAATATTAGAATTTTAAATAACGACCCTTCAAATGTATAACAATGATAATACATATGCACCTCAGTGATATTTGAAGAAAAAAAATATTTATGTAACTTAAGTTGATAGATGTTTTTTTTCAAATAAAACATATTTCTATGGTCCAAGTACAATATTATTGACACGTTTCTCAGTACAATATTTAGAGGAACAATGTCATGAAGATGAGTTTCTCATATATATACACACACATTAGAATTATATTAAGTATAATATGAGTTGAAAAAAAAATATGATTATCAATTCTTTTTAAAATAAAATAGAAATAATTTAGCATTTTATACACATTTTAAATTTTTAAATATATTTGGAATATTATGTTTAAAATTTTAGTAGAAAATATGATTTCTTAAATTTACTATTTAAATTGTTAAGTGACTTATAAATTTATTTTGTCTATATCATATATATTATATATATTAAATGAGTTAATTTTTCGGCATCGACATGTCTTAATTTGAATGTCTTTTAAAAAATTACTAACTTAAAAATTAAATTAATTTCATTTTAAGTACCTTAACTCTATCTTGTCAACAACTATATACATAAGAGTGGGTCTTCTGTGCACTAGGTGTAACTCGTCTCATGTATGATACCGTTCGATATAAATTTTTACCATACGAAATATATTGTATAAACATTTAGAACATGTCTTTAAAAAATTGGAATATACTTAACTATATCTCATAAATATTTGGTGTATATATTAATAAATATCACTTATACATTAGTATATATCTTATAAAATTTTGAAATATTTATTATAAATATACCACTAAATTATTCTAATTTCTAAGTATTACTTATCATACCACTCTAAATTAAAATTTATTCATCGTTTTGCACCGCTTGCTGGTTCCCACTCTCTCCCCCTAAATTACCGTATAAAAAGTAATATTTTCAAGTGTGTATAAGCAAATTTCAAACCCTCCATTCACTCATTCGAAAACCCCACGCCACGCAATTCAGATCATACTATCTTTATCTATAATGATGTTTAAATTTCATGTTTACTGCTTTCATTTTGCAGGTATTACCAATGGCGGTCGTTCAGATGTTGAGAGTAGGGTGGATTGCAGGGACCCTGCCGATTATTGTTGCCTCCAGAATCACTGCCTTTCGCAAATTATTGCTTCAATTTGCAGGCCGCGGCAGGATTATGGAATCTTCCACTAGAGTAAGTAATTTTGTGTATAAGCTCAATCAATTTCTGATAGAAAACAAGTTGTTTGAAGATTTTTCGCGCTAGTTCATGCTAACATGGTTATAGCTTAAAATTAATTGATTAAATGTTCTTATGGGTATTTGGGGATATTTTAAGAGTTGTTTGATTGATATTTTAAAAAAATAAAATTTAGTCTAGCTAATTAGAAAGTTTGTGCTCAAAATGTGAATTGTTATGTCAAAGGAGATTTCATGGTATGTTGCTCTGGATATGTTGTTTGATTTGTATGAGAGAAATCAAGCCGTAAGGATGTGAATTTCTTCCTTTTCAATAGTTTACTGATCCCTTGGCGTTGTGTAAGCGGCTTTAGAATATGTATCTTCATCATGCATCATATGAAATTAAACCATATAAAAATACAGATAACATTGCAATCAATTCATGGATATATTATGAACGATCTTGTCATGCTGTTTCAGTATGTGCAGTGAATTTTCTAAATTAAATTTTGAGCAACATGAAATTCTGCTTAGAGTATCTCATTGTTGTATAATGTGGAATTCAAATATTCTTTTCTTTTCTTGACCTGTTCCATTCCCTTAAATATATCCCATTGAAGTTAATTTGATAGTTTAACATTTGTTTGCAGAAGCTCAGCGTCCCCAAGAAACTCTTTAGTCACTTTTACACATTGGGGGTCATATGGACGACTTTTCTACTTGTCTCTACTTGGCTGTATGCATACAAAAGAGCTCCAATAATTTCTGAGTCAGTGCTATATTCGAGTATAGTTAGTCATTTGACTGGAGTTTCACATGAGTTTTCCTTGCATAAATCCCATTCGTCATCAGTGGTAAAATACAAATATGAGGTTTGGAATTCTGTGTTTCTGCTTTTGTTGATGGAAGCTCAAGTTCTGAGACACCTTTTCGAGGGTATAGTCCCTCAGCTAGTATGCATATTGTTGGATATCTCACAGGCCTCTTGTAAGTCTTACATCTCTATAATGTATGTGTTTTTACAACGTAAGCATCTTGATATATATAGGCATTCAGAGTCGATGTACAGAAATAATCATTATTTTCATTACAATCGTAATTGATATCAGATAAAGTCCTATTTTACCCCAAGGCTTTAGCTAAAAAAAGGAAAAATATGGGAAAATTTATCCGCTCTGATCGGTTTTCTTTCTGATATTAGTTTCTATACAGCAGCGCCATTATCCCTCTGCTGCAAACACTCTTCGGAGGTGTTCAAATATATGGCAAATTTGTCTGCAGAGTTTGTTGTTAAAGGGAAAGATCGAATTCAAGTCGATGAATTTGATTTGTGGGGTTACGTGAATCCTCTTCTGCAGCTTAAATGGTATGTATGGATTGGTGCAGCTGTTTTCTTGACCTGTTCCATTCACTATCTACGAAGTGTCCTCTGTAACTACTTTTAATCTTGAAAATGGCTTAGTTTTGGTGAGAGGTCAATATGAATATATGACCGTGTGATTTTCTTATTCACGACTAGATCTTATGAACATTATGATTGTTCAATCATAATGTTCTTTACAATAAATACTAACCGCAGGCAAGGAACAAAACCAACCATGTATATTTTAATTATAGTTTTACTCCAAAACTAGTTTAGCTTACAAAGACTGAACAAACTTGGGTTGACAAAAAACTGTGAACTGAATATATACAAGTTCAAGAATATAAGCTCCCTAACCATAATCCAAAAATGATGTTAAAGTTAGATCATTTTTCTCCGTGTAGATTGTTGTTGAGTATCCAGAATATAATACTTCATTTATATTGCTTCATGATGGTTTATGTAACATCAAATTAGTGATAGAGGTACCAGAAGTTTATATGTATATCATTTGTGCTTGTAATGTTAATTGTCATGTTCAACTTGTTCCATATAAGGTAGTAGACCACTTGATTATCAAGATATACTTCGTCTCATTCCAGATTAAGATTAATTTTCTCCATGGCGTATTATGCAAGTAATTTTTCTGTTTCTTATTTCTGAAACACGCAGGGCTCTTTAAGGGAAGATAATGTAATTCCTCATGGCGACTGGTTTAAGTATGTTTCATCTCCGCATTACCTTGCAGAAATTGTAAGTCAATTTTCCTTTAAATGGAACGTTCATTGATCTTCCTATAAATCAGCAGTATAAGTAAGGAGTAATTTTTTTTCCCGTAGCAATTTCACTTGGTTCTAGATCTTATTCTTCCCAATTTTTCTTGGAGGTTATGTATGGCGGATTTGTGATTGCAAGCGGATTTTCTGATGTCACAATTTGGTTGCTCTTTGGATTCGTGGTAGGTTTTAATTTTGTTGTACATTGAGCAAAGAAAGCAGAATTTCCTTAATCAACATGTATAAAAATGAGACACTCTCTTGTGATACTCTCTCATGTGATAAATCTCAATTCATCAATTAGTTAGAAAGAAAAGGTAAATGGGGTTGAGTGGCATAAATCTCAATTCCATCCCCGGATTCCCCGGGATTAGTCGGTCTTTGGGGCTAGATACCGAGTTATCAAAAAAAAATCTCAATTCCTTAATTTATATTCATCTTAAAATTTGTCTGATATTATACCATTTCACACAATACTTGGTTTGAAGAAAAGCTGATGTTCCACTATTGTGGTAATACTTGGATTATTTGCAGGTGGCAAATCTTTCATTTGCGGCTGTTGAAACACACAAGTGGTACCTTGGTAAATTTGACAACCATCCCAGAAATCGCTATGCAATCATTCCTTTTGTTTGCTAATGTAAACTATTTTTATAGCTTGCTTATGTACATTATTCTCAATATTTGTTGAATTACCTATATTATTTGAATAAGAGTTGGTTTCCCATGAACTAGGTCTATGCTATGAACTTTGATTATTTGACCCATTTTACTTATTTCCAACATATTTTTCTAAATCACTAAACTTGACTCGTATTATACACTGGAAAAATTATAACCGTGCGACGGCTAAAATAGATAAATAGAGATATTTCGCATATTTTCCCATTTTTTGCGGGGTCATAATGCCAAAAATCGTAAATTAAACATCAAATGAAATTTACATATTACAAATGTATTATGATATCAAACATTACATACATGGTCATTTTGAGTAGAGCACATCTTAAGCAAATGTCCTTGACAAGTGTTGTATAGCACGGAACATACATATTAAGACAAAAATTCATATGCGACGGTCATGTATATGAGATGGGGTATAAATTAGTTCAAATTAACACTTATTCCTTTTAAATTGTTAAAGCGTTACTCCCTCTTATTGTGAGATCATCTCATACAAATGTGCCTCATTTCTTATCTGGTAAACCATAACCACTACCATTTTTGAATTTCTTATCTGGTAAAGAGAACAATCTTTTAAGAAATTTAATTTGCTATCGATACTATGACATGAGTAATTATATAAGTTACAAAGCAAGAAAATGTAAGCAGATTACATGCCTAAGAAAAAAATCATAAGAATAACTACTTTACCTCGATGACAATTTTATTTGTGACACCTCACTCCTCGATGTATTGCAATAATAAACACCAAAATAAACCTATGACACAACGATTTATCTCTATTATACCATATTCAATCCTATAACATAATATTGTATCACTATTATGAACCAACAACGATACAAAGAAAAAAGGGAATACACTATGTATGTAATTAACCATTTTCTTTATGTGGTACATCTATTGTATAGAGTTTCACTCTCAAAATTAAGCATCATAAGTTCATAAAAAAATCATTACTAGAAAGACATGTATAATTCATGAATATGTGGAGGTTTTTCAATAAATTCATCTGTTTTTTCACATTCCCACTGAAGAATAGAGTAAAGTGGTTGATTTTGTTGTGGAATCAAACACATTTCCCTCCAATGGCCATTAATACATAACGGAAAAATAAGTTGGAATAAGAACAAAATTTACATGAGTGTATTACTGATACGTATTGTCCATGTATTGTGTGTCGAGTATGATAAATTTATTTTATTTGTCTTTATGTCAAAGATATTAGTCAATATTAATTAACTAATTTCAATATTACCAAGTCTGTTTCTTTTAATTTCCTCAAGCAGATTGTTTCCCATATCATTTGAAGCAAGTTTTTCCAAGAAAGGGATATCATGGTGTCAATTTTTTTCTCTGAAATACTATAACTTTTTGTTGGAAAAAAAAGCACATATTATGATTTTTTTTTCAAATGTAAATCAATTAAATAAGGTCATGAAGCTTTACCAAAATAAAAGCATCGGCAATATGCTTGCAGAGTCGATGGTTCATTGAAAAGTAGAACAAATGACAAATCAACACTGAAAACCTGCAGCTTACGCAATATTCATAATTTAACACATGTTTTTTACAATCATATAATGAAGCATAAAGGCTTGGGTTTAGAAATTATTTTTGAACCCTTTTATCTCTGCCATTTTTTACTTAGTCAATTTCATCATTTATTTATTTATTTTGTTTTATAATTTTATTTTAATTCTTTTACTATTTTACCCTTCTCATTTTTTAATTTGTTCAATTTAATAACAATTTTTATTTCTTTTATTTTATAAATTCACTTGATAATTTAATTTATATATTCAATTATAAGATGTGGTTTGAGGTTTAGGAATCAATTTTTGAATCCTTTTACTTTTGCAATTTTTTATTTATTCAATTTCATCTCATCTTTTATTAATTTTATTTTGTAACTTTACATCTTTTACTTAATCAATTTCATCCTTTATTTTTTTATTTTATTTTATAAATTTACTTAATAATTATTTTTTAATTCTTTTATTGTTTTACCCTTCCCATCTTTTAATTTACTCAATTTTATCACTTTTTTTATTTTGTAAATTTACTTAATAATTATTTTTAATTCTCATTTTTTTTATATATTCAATTATAACATGTGACTTGAGGTTGAGAATCAACTTTTGAATCTTTTTACCTCTTCAATTTCTTAATGTTGTTCTATTTCGCCTTATATTTTATTCATTTTATTTTGTAACTTTACTTAATAATTATTTTTAATTATTTTATTCTTACTATTTTTTAATTTGTTCAATTTCATTACATGTTTTATTTCTTTTATTTTGTAACTTTACCTCATAATTATTTTTTATTCTCATTTTTATTTTATTTTTTAATTTAAAAAATATTGAACAACTAAAAATGAATGGAGGGAGTAATTACTTTTAATTCTGTTTATTATTTATTCTTTTTTTTTTATCTAATTTGAAAATATAATTTTTTAAATATTTCTACTATTTTATATGGGCATGTGTTTATCTATTTTATATGTGCTCAAGTACTTTATTTTTCTTGAATAATTGTAGCAAAAAATACCTCAATGTTTCATATAAAATGCACAGAACACCCATATATTTTAATAAATATATATAATACTCTCGTATTTTATTAAAGTATGCACACTCTCCTTTATGTTTTAATAAATACATAAAAACCCCCAATGTTTCAATAAAACGCACAAAACACCCTATTAGTAAATGTATAAAACCCCCTTATTTCTCATTAAACTACAAAATTAATGATAAAAACTATGAAAAAACTATTACAATGAACAAAATGTACACAAATAAAAAATACTGATAAATTAGATTAAACAAAAGATGATTCATTAATCTCATAATCATACCAAAATTTAAAATTGTTAGTTCTTAAAAAAAACAAAAAAGGAACGACATGAGTACAACAAGAAACCCTTAGAACTTTGAAAACCACGTCCTATTATAGTTTGAGATTTAAAATTATACTTCAACATCCACTCCTGTAAAATACACCTACACCCCTATTTTTTCACAAAATTCAATATAATCGCAATACTACTTTTCCAACTCTCAACACAATATAATAATATTATATCAATCACTATTAAAATATTGATTTCATATAAAGTAAAATCTCACCCCATCAAAATCTAAAAACAAACACACACTTTTACTATTTACCAAGATTTCCCCGCACACCTAAATTCGAAAAGAAAATACATAGAGCACGTAAACTTACCCACTGTTTGTACACATTTGAACATTTTTTTATTCTTCACATATCCAAAGCACAAGAGACGTGGTAAATCATGAACAACAAAATGACAAGAGCAACGAAAATCAAACATAACAAAACAGAAAGAAAACTAACAGTAACTAAAGTAAAGTCGATCTATCAAAACAAAAGCAGAAACACATCATAATGATAACGTAAACCTATTTAAATAGGAAAAAGTCAAGACATACCGAAAAGTTGAATAGGCTCATGAGCCATTGTACAAAACATCTGATGCTTCAACCGAGAAAGATGAATGAAGAGAATTTCACGATGTCGTTTTATTAAAATCAGCCTCCATAAGGATCCTACCAATTGATTGTCAAAGTTCATCATCACTTGCCTTTAATGTCCCTGCGTTGCCTTTATATTTCACTTTCGGAAGCTTCTTCCCTGCATTTGAACGACGGATTCACAAAATTTTGAAACCTGGCTTGTTTGCTACGTATGTAGGGAGCAACTTTGTGTTTATGATTGGGAATGTTTGAAATGCAAATGTGAGTCGCACAGAAGATAGAAAATAAGTGTAACCAATTGAATTATCACTTACTTGATTGTCCTTGTACATTATTAAAGATATTTTTGCCCAGAAAATAAAAAAAATTCTAAGAAAGGACTCCTATTTAGATATAGGTAGATTTTCATTCAAATCAAAACCAAGCGTACAAAATAAATCATGATGTTCATTCAGTTATCCGTTTGTTTTTTTTACAAGTATCATGTTATGACAGATTACTTGAACTGATTTTTTTATTGAATTACAAGTGTAACATATTGAATTTTCACTAAAAACTAGTCCCTTAACAACTTGCACTTTGAGATTGACACACATATTAAGAAAAAGTAACTTTTTGGTGTTTTGTTGACTTTTCAAAGGGAATGAAGGGTGGAGATTGTGAGGTGTAGATATTGAGGGGGGAGATTGTGAGATTCTTTGCCATTTTATGAGGTGCAAATTGGTAAGGAACGAACAAAAAAGGAAAGTGTGCAAATTGTTAAGGGACGGAGGGAGTAATATTTTTTTGTTATGAAAGATTACTTGATTGTCCTTATACATTACTAAAGTAATTTTTGCCTAAAAAATAACTAATATCTAAGAATAACTCCTATTTAGATAGGTAGATTTTTGTTCAAGTCAAAACCAAGCGTGTTAAATAAATCATGATGTTCATACTAATGCAAGTGTAGGTCTCCGATGAAACTTGTTCACAGTATGAAATTGATACTATTACACTTATAAACTAATACCACAACACTTCTCAATTGATACCATTACACTTAAAAACTAATATCATAACATTAAATGCTATGGGTATTAGTTTATAAGAGTAACGGTATTAATTTATATGTGTAATGATATTAATTTCATACTATGATCAAGTTTCACAGGAGACGAGAGTTTGTGCCAAGGAATCATCCTGTTGCTTTTTTACAAGTAACATTTTAGAGTTCGTAAACAATTTAAAATAATAGAAAAGTTACTAATGTACAATATTGTTCTCCTAATCAAAGCCAAGCAGCAAAATAAACCATGGTACATGTACATCCTATTTATAGCTCCCGAAAATGTGTAATATGAAGCACTCCACTGGACCTATTTTTGTTCTTACGCAACGTGATCAACAAATTGCATGTATTAGCTAGGTTATCTTTCACATTGATATTCAATAAAAATGTCTTTCTTTAAGGAAAAAGAGAACAAATAGAGTTGTATAAAAGCACTATCAGTTACGATGACCCTGAGCCGTTGATGTTGTTCTTGTTGAATTCTTTCAGCTGACTCCACCAATGACTTTAGGCACTTGCCTTGTACTTCAATCATTTTCAAAGACGGGGTGAACATTTCAACATCTCTTCATCCTTTGGCTCCTCAATGACAATACTGGAAAAGAATTCAAGGTTGTTTGTTTGGGAGCTATTGCAATCTTTGTCATATATTGCTTCAGAGCCCACACAAATGTATCTCAACTTGTTCATTGTCAGGATTGCAGAGGACAGACGTACAGTCTCATTTGTCTCTATGCGGAGATATTCCAAGTTAACAAGATAGCCTACTGATGGTGGCAAATCTCTTACAATCAAATATCTCAACCACACCAGAAATTCAATTCCAGTTAAATAAGTGGATCTACAATCAAACTGCAAGACTCTCAGTAATCTCATGTCACGTATGTGGAGTGGTAACATCATACTACGACCAAATAAAGAGCGCATATTCTGGCAATAGCTCCAAATTACTGAATATTGAAGTGTTCGGAGGTGGTCGCCATCATTGAATATTGAGCAATAACTAAAAAAAACATTAGAAAGAAGCAGAAATGTAGATAAGATTTGAAGTAAAAAGCAGCAGTAACTATAAAAGCTCAACAATAGAGTATCAACACATTATGTACAAGTTATTGAACTATGAAGAGTTCTAAGCTAAACTAGAAATCCAATGGATGATACAATCATCCTGTACTTCATATCATTACACATATGTTCCTTTTATTGCCATGATCAGAAGACCAAACTTCAAAAAGCAAACAGGAAAGGAGTGCATAAGAGGATCCAATTCAAAACTAAAATTTAAATTTTTAGAAAATGAATCGAATTATAACAAGTAAACTTACGCGCTCTCCACAAATCTCAAGTAGTTTTCTTCTTCACATGTTTTCACACACAAATCACGCAGTAAATCATGAATTTCACATGTTTTCACACACAAATCACGCAGTAAATCATGAATTTCACATGTTTTCACTCCACCATCAGACTTTCTTTTGACAACCATTATTAAGCTTCGGTTGATCAGCTCCATTAAATAGTCCACAGCTTTAGTCTCTTTGTTTTCCATGCATATGAATCCTTCAGCTACCCACAACTTTATCAACTTCCCCACAGGAATCTCTTTGTCTTTCTGAAATGCTCCAAAATACAGAAAGCAAGGCTTCAAATATTGGGGTAGATTCTTGTAACTGAGTTTTAGAATTTGCATCACTGAATTGTCACCATCATAAGAAATATATGAAGCCAAATTTCCTCTTACTTCTTCCGATGTGCTTTCTTCCTTCTCTGTTGTTGAAAGAATCCCAGCAATAACAACTACTGCAAGGGGCAGGCCTTTGCAGTCCACTGCAATTTGCCTTCCTATTCCTTGCAATTTTTGGGGGCAAGGTTGATTTCCAAACACCTTTCTCTCTAGCAGCTCCCAGCATTGGTTGTTGGTCAAACGGGGCATTTCATACATTATGCTACTAGGTTGAGCCACATTTTTGTTCCTAGTGGTGAACAATATCCTGCTTCCATTTCCATAATCCGGGAAACATCTAACCAATTCTTCCAATACTTTTGAATCCCATACATCATCCAATGCAATAAAGTATCTTCTTTCCTTCAAAGTTTTGTGAATGTGTTCTATTAATCGCTCTTCTTCCATATTCAAGATCCTATCTTTCCCCATCAGAAATCGTAAAACCTCATATGTTTGAGAAACAACACACCACGAGAGTTTATCAAACCTATCACTAACCAAGGGATGATTGTACAATTTCTTTGCTAAAGTTGTCTTACCAAGTCCAGGCATCCCAAAAATTTAATACACCTGCTCCTCCTGCTTATCTATAAGTTTTATTTATATTATAATTAGCTAAAACCTCAGCAACATGCAAAAAAAAAAGTACCACAAAGCTCAATCTTGAGGTTGACGTTGGTGAGCCTTTTGATGAGATACCAATGAGGAGCATCTCCAACAGAAAACGAGATGACAAGATATTGAGCCTAATGAGCGACATCTCCTATTAGCATCAGATTTTCTCTTAATTCTCTATTTTCTGAAGGTTGTTGTCCACCTATTTCCTTGATGGAAGACTGCAAAGATATTAGACCAGCGTAGAATTTTTAAATACATAAAAAAATTGAGAAATAAATTAGAGAAGAACCATAGTCCATCACAGAACTTTCAGGAGCTGTATAATCTCTGCTGATGAGTGGTAAGAATTTCACGATATCATCTTTCAAGAGTTCCATATGGTTGAAGAAAACAGCAACGCCATCGTCCAATTTTTCAAATGCTTGACCGGTGGATAACAACAAGTAATGGAGTAAACTTCCAACACCATTTGCCACTACCTCAAATCCTGTTATGAGTTTCTGGAACTCAACTTCATGTTCATCAGCACACCGCATAAATGATGTGTCCCCAAGAACAGTGCGAAGAAATCGCAGCTCCTTCTCAACATTTTCCAATCGATCCAGACATGAATCGATAATCGAATCTGTTTTGTGGTACAGCAGTTGGAAAAGGAAACTAATAAAAGCTTCAACCAGTTGATGTTTTTTAATGTGGTTTTGGCTTTTATGAAACTTGTTCAATCTCGGCACCATGAAGACACTCTGGAGCTCCTGCGCTAATGAAACCCGTACTTTGGCTGAAATTGCTGAACTTCCACTCTCAGTCCAGACTGTGTCTTCGAGTAGTTCCGATAATCGGATTTCCCCGACCTCGCACGTGTCAGAAAGATACAAGAAATAGTGGTCAAAAATTGAAATATGTAATTTACTCCAGCTAATTTCCAGTTCATCATTGGGATTCTTCAGTTTAATCATCTCATCCAGAAACTGGAACGGAGGATCCATATTTTTTCAATGTTACAGAAATAGAGTTTGACAAACAGGAAAGCTTTTCAGAGGTGTAGATACAAGTTAAGACTTTACGCTTGTCCGTGAGACCTTTGCACCATTTCCGACTTAGTTTCAACCTTTTTTATCACCAATTTTGCGGAACCAACACAGGTTTGGAGATTAACAGTGAAAGGGGCAGGTGCGATTTTGTAGGGATCGGCGACAATTAATTTGGGGCTGCTTCTTCCTTAAGGCGGTGAGCTGGCTCCCACCGACAACAGCTTTCGCCTTGGTCGGTGTGTCGTCTTCCTACCGATTTCGACGGCGTGGCTCCTCCCAGGGTCGGTTTCGATCCAAGCGGCGAGGGGGGGAAGGCTAGTTCAGCGGTTGCGGTGGAAAGGAGAAGAGTACACCACCAAAGCGACAGAGGGATGATCCGATGGACGAGGGCTCGCCGGAAAAGTGGGTTACGATGAAGAATTGCTTGCAGACGACGCAGCGGTTGTGGGTATGACTTGCCGTGAGGGTGTACTGACTATTGAATAGGTGTGTGTTTTCACTTTGGCAGCCTTGCGGTTGCATCGTTTACTGTTGGGATCGAAGGGTGTTCTCTTGGGAGTGTGGGTAAGATGGTGGTAATTATCTAATGGTTTTGTCTTATGCGTCCTTGGATGTTATTTTTATCTAAATTTTATTTGTATTATAGTGAATATGTAATATAGATACATATAGGAGTAGATTTTAAAACAAGCGGAAAGAACTCAAGACATTTTTAAAAAAGATCAACTATTTTTTTAAAATTGTAGTTTTTTTAATTTAACTTTTATTGAAAACAACTACATTTTTTTTGTCAATACAAGTGTTGTTACAACAACAAGACAAAACTTTGTATATATATATATATATATATAGTAGTGTCACTATCTTGTGAGTCCAAGTTCACTAGTCGACCCATCGAACTTTAAATTGTAAATCGTAAACCTAATTGTACCACTTTAAATTAACATTCTTCCAAAATTTATATGTGTATATAAGTTTTATTTATATTATAATTAGATATGAAAAAAAAAAAAAAAGAATAGCTTGTGCTACTACAAAGTATAAACATATATACTGATATATTGTAATTCACTAATCAAAAGATCGAACCCTAAGCTTAAATTGCAATTAAATATGAAAAAAATAAAAATAAGAACCATAGTTAACTCACTTCACTCTCCTGTGAATCTCGGTTCACTATTCAAACTATCAATACTAAATAGTAAACCATAAACACTACCATATCTGTCAAACTTTTTTTTTTATTATTATGTTTATCTAAGTTTTATATTTATATTTAATTACCGAATTATAAAATATAAAAATAATTTTTGAAATTATAAAATTATATAAAAATTTGATTTTAAAGTCAATTAATAAATTATATACAGCCTAAAATGTAGAAAGATTATTAAATAGAATTAAAAATATTAGTTAATTTTTTAAAAAATAAACATACAAAATAAAATAACTTAGCTTTCATAGGCTAACAATGTTTTGCTATTTTTTTCATAATCGCTCATTTGATATCAAAATAAATTTGTTGATACCAAAAATATGATAGGATGATTAAGGCATTGATGTGGCTATGATTGCCATCAAACTATTTAAGATTTGGAGTTGGTGAGAGTTAATGAAGAACAAAGAGAATGTTCTTCATTAAAGTGGTGATGATGTGTTTTAATACTTAATATTTGAAGTGTTGGAAAACAATAAATTGCAAGAGTGTTTGGGCCAAATGCCTCTTTTTTTGGCTAATAAAGTCTTTGTATTGAATGTGAATGTTCCAACCCTTAAATGAGCTTTAATTACAGGTATTTATACTATAAACTCTTGGGGTATAACCCTCCCAACTAGGACCTAGATATTTAATGGCTCATGAGGAACATTAAATGGCGCCGACTTTCGTTCTGGGATGAGAGTGCTCCATTGAGATTATGGGCTTGCTTCGGGTTCATTCACCGGAGATCATTGTGCATTTGTACCCAAGGTTGGCTCAATATCGAGGTCATCCGATCCATCCTTATTAAGGCGTTTTTTTAAGCTTTTAGAAAGCCGGAAGACGACTTCCCGCTTGGGGAAAGTCTTCTCCGATCCGACTTACTTCCCGAGGTTCGAATTGCAGCGCCCGCCATTGGGAATTGTGCCTCAATCGCAGAAACAAAGTCTGTTAGTTCATCGAAATGCTTCGGGTGAGGTTAGGCCCAAAGCTACATGAGGCGAACTTACAGGACCGGGTTGGAACATTCACATTCAATACAAAGGCTTTATTGTTTGGCCCAAAATATTAATTTATTGTTTTCCAAAATATTAAATATTAAAAAAACATTATCTCCACTTAAATGAAGAACATTCTCTTTGTTCTTCATTAACTCTCACCAACTCCAAATCTTAAATAGTTTGATGTCAATCATAGCCACATCAATGCCTTAATCATCCTATCATATTTTTTGTATCAACAATTGGCGCTAGAAGGAGGGTGTTTCACTAGAATTTTTCCAGATTTTCTATTGATACACCCTTTCGAATCTTCAAATCTTCAATAATCCCATTCAAATCTTCATATCCTCATCATACTCGAAGCTTTGCCATGGCATCCACGGGGGTGCAGGCTTCCGGCCGGCAAGAGGAGGCCACTTCCAGCAATGAAGGCCCCCTCAAGAACCTGGCCGACATCAAAACTCCGGAGGACCTCAGGGAGGCTATGAAAATCCTCCGGTGTCGACAGCGGAACCTCGCCGGCGAGCATAGCGGTCCGCAACGGCTAGCCGAATCCCATCGCCCTTCCGGATCTCTGGGAAAAAGGAAGATGGACGAAAACGCCTGACCCAGGCACCGACCAGCAAAGACTAATCACACGACGAGGGAGTCCGGCGGGACAAGCCGCGCCCAGAGTCCTCGGGAAAAAACTCCCTCCCCTCGCATAGGAAGTTTCCCACAACCGCGGCAATCTGAGTCCGTCTTTGAGCGATTGGGCATCCACGCACCTCGGAAGCCCCGAAGTCGCCAGAAAGAATCCAGAGCCGACTCTTTCACAATCCAGCGTCACTTGGAGACCTCTTTTGAAGTGGAGGATTTCCGAGGTCGAAGGAACGAGGAGCCGAAGGCCTCGATACTATCTTGTTTGGGTCCACGAGCATCCCACCGACCTCCTAACCTCGGAAATGAGCAGCTCGAGGCCATCAAAGAAACTCTCAAGAAGCTGCAGGATCGATTAGATCTGCAAGAAGGACCATCGATGTCTGCTCTCGTCCTGATCTCGCCTTTGGTCCCAGCTATTGTTTATGCCCCAGCGCAGGTCAAAATCAACACGACCTCAATCAACCAGTACAATGGAGACTCTGACCCGAACATTCATTTGAGGAAGTTCTCCGACCATATGGCCTCAATGTGAGCTACGGATGCGATACAATGTCGTCTTTTCCCTCTCACTTTAGGTGACCAGGCCTATAGGTGGTTCAAATTTCTAACTCCGAACTCCATCGAGTGTTTCCACCAGCTCGCCGGTCTTTTCCTAAACCATTTCGTCACTTTGGCTCCAAGACAACCGACAAAACAACTCTTCACGACCATCCAGCAAGGTCCGATCGAGTCGGATCGAGATTACATTGAAAGAGTCGATAATTTTCTCTTGGGTGGCGAACCCATGGGGGATGAGGTTAAGGTGATGGAAGCTGTTCGGGGCCTGCAATTCAACACAAAGTTGTGGAAACTCATGCATAAGGAGTACCCAAGCTCGTATGCGGAGTTCCGATACAAGGCAGGAAATCACATTAGTCGGGCTGAAATAATGGCCATGCGTTTGGGGGAGCAGGTACAGGTGGACGAGGTAAAGAAACCCGAGGCGGCTACGCCAAATTCCCATAAGAAAAGTGGCGGCCACCGCAAAGCCAACAACTTTAAGCCTTTTAACAGCGAGATTGAGGTCAAGCTGTTGGGGGTATTAAGCACCACTCCGAACAAAGTCTATGATCAAATCAAAGACAAGAAACTTTTGGATCAGCCCAGCAAAATCACGAAGGAGAACGGTAAGATGAATCCCAACAAATACTGCCACTACCATGAGAGCATCGGACACAACACCAGTGAATGTCGCGACCTTCTCCGACAATTATGGAGGCTTTATGAGGATGGAAAGCTAGAGGACTAGGTGAAGAAACGTCCGAACAATCAGCCACTACCACAGCGTCCTCAGGCAAATCCAGGGCCTGCCGGCCAGCGACCCTTCTCCCCTTTTCCCGACAATGCCGCGGGAAGGGCCGTCCAGATGATTGCTCCATTGGGAGGTAACATCGGCGGAATCCTCCCTTCGATGTCCATGTCGCGACGCAGGCGTAAAGCCAAAATACGAGCTCTAAATCATATCCACCAGACTTTCTTCCAAGTCAACCACGCGACCGAGAGAACCAGTTCGCTCGCTTTCTCGGACGAGGACAAGCAAGGGGTACAATATCCGAATATTGACCCCCTAGTGATCTCGACCAAGATCATGGGGGTAATGGTTCATCGTCTACTAATCGATAATGGCTCTTTCTGCAACATCTTATTCAAAAATGCTCTCGACCAGATCGGGAATTTCTCCGAATATATCGAGCCTTGCGACCTCACTATCAAGGGATTCGGGGACTCTTCTGTGAAACCCTATGGGGCAATCCGGTTGGCAGTCGAATTGGTCTCGGATCGTGATCCGGAAGTCAGGGTGATGAGGCAGCTCAATTTCATCATTGTTGATCTTCCCTCAACATACAATGGTTTTCTGGGAAGACCTTTCGAACATGAATTCGGGGCACCAACCTCGGCCCACTATTATTGCATCAAATTCCCAAACCCGGGAGGGCCCGTTGGGACGATCAACTAAAAATCAGGCAATGTCTAGAGGATGCTTGTTATAGGTCGGCGCCGAGCCAAGCGCGACCATGGTGACCCGCAAGACAGGGGCAATTCTAGTAGTGACGAAAAGACCATCCCGGCGACCCGACCTCGCCGCCAACAAACAAACCCAACAAAAGAATGAAGGTCGCCGACGCCGAGGAGGTGGTCGATCTCGATCCGAGAATAGGTTACGAGCCGATTGACGACCCGCAAGGGGCGAAAGGGCAACGAGCCACACCGGTGGAAGAGCTCAAGAAAGTCCCAATTAGCGAATCCCATCCCGAGATGGAGGTGATCATCGGGACCACCCTAGGTCCCGAAATGAGGAGTCAGGTGATTGAGTTCCTGAAAGCCAACTTGGACGTTTTTGCCTGGTCCCACAAAGATATGGTCGGGATAGATCCCGAGGTTGCTTGCCATCAACTCAACATCGATCCTTCCAGAAAATCAATCTTGCAGAAGAGAAGGAAGTTTGGTCCTGAGAAATATGCGGCCTTGGCCGAAGAAGTTAAGAGGCTCCTAGATAATGAGTTTATCGAACAAGCAGATAAGCCCCAGTGGGTGGCAAATGCGGTGTTGGTAAAAAAAGTAAACAACTCGTGGAGGTTGTGTATCGACTTCACGGATTTGAATGACGCTTGTCCTAAAGACCATTTCCCCATGCCGCACATCCACCACCTAATCGACAATACGGCGGGGCACGAGGTAATGTCTTTCATGGACGCATTCGCGGGCTATCATCAAATAACCATGCACCGGGACGACCAAAACCACACTTCTTTTCTGACAGAAAAGAACATCTACTGCTGAAAGCGCATGCCTTTTGGTTTGAAAAACATCGTGGCGACGTATCAGAGGCTGGTCAATCGCATGTTCGCGGATCAGATCGGCAAGACCATGGAAGTATATGTCGATGACCTGGTAGTTAAAAACGAGAGAAGAGGAGACCATTTGGGGCACCTCGCACAGACCTTCGACATCCTAAGGCAATACAAGATGAAATTGAACCCCAAGAAGTACAACTTTGGAGTAGAATCCGAAAAATTCTTGGGGCATATGGTGAGCCAGCGCGGGATTGAGGCTAACCCGACCAAGATCCAGGCCGTGCTCGATATGAGAGCACCACAGAACATCAAGGAAGTGTAGAGATTGACAGGACGATTGGCCGCTTTGAATCGTTTTATCTCGCGGATGGGGGACAAATGTAAACCTTTCTTTGATGCAATCAGGAAGGGGAAATTCAAGTGGACAACTCAAAGCCAGCTCGCGTTCGAGAACATAAAGGACTACCTGTCAAACACACAGATACTCGCAAAGCCTATTCCGGGGAAAAAGCTTTACCTCTACTTGGCAGCCTCGGAGACCGCTTTAAGCACCGTATTGGTCCGGGCTGAGGGGCAGGACCATCTGCCGATTTATTTCGTGAGCCAGACTTTGAACGACGCCGAGCTGAGATATCCCCCTCTGGAAAAATTCGCCTATGCTCTCGTAATGAGCGTTCGAAAGCTCCGACCATATTTTTTCGACCACCATGTCAAGATCTTTAGCCTCACTGCCATTGCGGCGAATACTCCATCGACCTGATACCGCAGGAAGATGCCTCAAGTGGTCGGTTGAGATCGGACAGTTCGGCATCACATACGTACCCCGGACGGCAATAAAGACCCAGGCATTGGCGAATTTCTTCGTGGAGTTGACTTTCCCGACCAAGCAAGAGAAAACAGTACCTTGGGAATTGTATGTGGATGGATCAACAATCAGTGATCGAGCTGGGGCAGGTGTAGTGCTAATCAGCCCGGAAGAAAGATCGTTTACAACCGCAATCCGCTTTAATTTTCAAGAAAGAACAACGAGGACGAGTATGGAGCTCTGATCAATGCCTAGAGATGGCCATGGCCATAGGAGTACAACGGGTCAAGATTTTTTGCGATTCTCAGCTGGTAGCTTTCCAGATGACAGGCGAGTACGAGGTGAGAAACGAACAGATGATGGCTTACCATAAGATAACCCGAAATCTTATCGAAAAGCTCGAGCAGGTCAAGATATCCCAGATTCCTAGGAAGAAGAACACCCAAGCAGATGCTCTAGCTCGGTTGGCGACATTTGAAGGAGCGGTCGACATGTCAGATATAACAATCATCAAGCTCGCTGCCCCATCGGGCAGTCCGGCCCTTGTTGCACCTGTGGCAACCGAGGAAGTTACATGGATGAGTCCGATCATTAAGTACATTAAGGATGGCGAGCTCCCCACTGACAAGGTCGATGCCCGCCGACATCAACTGAGGGCAGGCCGATATACGATCATCGACAACCAACTATACAAGCGGGGTTTTGCCCTCCCGTTGCTAAAATGCGTAACCCCTGAGGTCGGTAAAGAGATCATAAAGGAGATTCATGAAGGGGTATGTGGTAACCACGCCGGAGGGCACTCAATCGCCTACAAGGTCCTGCGACAGGGCTATTTCTGGTTAACATTGAAACAGGACGCCCTCGACTTCGCTAAGGCATGCAAAAGGTGTCAGATCTTGCGCCAAAGATCAGAGTGGCCCCAGAAGAGCTTGCATCGATATACAGCTCGTGGCCTTTTGCCAAATGGGGCATCGACCTGATCGGACCGCTACCCACGGCACCGGGAACGGTCAAGTTCACGGTAATCGCGATCGACTACTTTACTAAGTGGGCAAAAGCAGAGGCCCTCGGGAGCACGGATCAGGCAGTGATCATTTGATTCATATGGAAGAACATCATATGCAGGTTCGGCCTACCTCAGGCAATTGTGTCGGATAATGGACCACAGTTTGATGAATGGGAAATCAGGGCCTTCTTCGAGAGGTGGAGGATCACCAAGCTTTTCTCCACCCCCTATCACCCACAATCAAATGGACAGGTTGAGGTGGTTAATAAGATCATCAAGCACACACTCAAGACAAGGATCGAAGGGTCAAAGGGATTTGGGTGAGCAAGCTTCCCGAGATACTCTGGTCATATCGGACCACCTGCCGGAATTCAACAGGGGAAACACCTTTCTCCCTCGCTTTTGGGTCGGAGGCAGTCATCCCAGGAGAGGTGCATTTCCTGGTATGAACTCAAACATCCGCAATGAGACCTACAAACAGAGGTCGAAAAAGTACTACAACTCGAAGGTGCGAGTTCGCCAATTCCGCAGAGGCGACCTCGTGTTGAAAAAGATAAAAGGAGTCGGTCAAGGACCTTTCGGCCCAAATTGGGAAGGGCCTTTCAAGATCACGAAGATACTACCTAACGGAGCATACAAGCTAGAAGACATCAACGACATTCCAACTCAATATCCATGGAATGCGACCTTTCTGAAGAAATATTATCCGTAGGGGAGGGGCTTTAGCCCGAGCTTATTAATATAAAGTATAGGAACTTACCTTGGTGATAAATGTAGCGATTATTCCTGCATAAATACAAAGTTCCAATTTTCCCATTTTATCCTCTATTAAATCGAAAAATAGGGGGGCAGGTCGATCTGCTGGCCTCTAACAAGATTATAGTAAATCGAGGTCTCTAAGTCGCAATTTATTAAGACGACATATGCGAGCACGATAAAAATAATGAAAAGTACATTATAGTAAATCGAGATCGTTAAGTTGCAATTTCTTAAGACGACATATGCGAG
Organism: Stenogyne calaminthoides; assembly: GCA_037126765.1. Classification (NCBI taxonomy): domain Eukaryota; kingdom Viridiplantae; phylum Streptophyta; class Magnoliopsida; order Lamiales; family Lamiaceae; genus Stenogyne; species Stenogyne calaminthoides. The sequence continues at coordinate 2,273,111 of JBBCBC010000012.1, forward strand.
CACGATAAAAATAATGAAAAGTACATTATAGTAAATCGAGGTCGCTAAGTCGCAATTTCTTAAGATGACATATGCGGGCACGATAAAAATAATGAAAAGTACATTATAGTAAATCGAGGTCGCTAAGTCGCAATTTCTTAAGATGACATATGCGAGCACAATAAAAATAATGAAAAGTACATTATAGTAAATCGAGGTCGCTAAGTCGTAATTTCTTAAGACGACATATGCGAGCACGATAAAAATAATGAAAAGTACATTATAGTAAATCGAGTTCGCTAAGTCGCAATCTCTTAAGACGACATATGTGAGCTCGATAACTCGAAGCGATTTACAAGTTACAGTTCGCTAAGTCGCAGCCAAGTAAGGCGACAGGCGAGGTTGATAATTTAAGACAAGTTTCAAGTAATAAGTTCGCTAAGTCGCAATTTTTAAGACGACGTAAGAAAAATGAGCAAGTCGTAAGCTATTTTTTGCTAAGTGGCAATAAATTAAGACATCGAAATTAAAGCTAAACAAAACGATCAAGGCCCATGGGGCATTCCATTAAAAAGAAAAAATAGAAACTGTACAAAGGTGGCCTTCGTGTGCGAAAAAAAAGGGCGAAAACATGATAGGATTTTCTTAAAAGGCCAGACTCAGGTTTGGGCCTTCGGAGCTAGTTCCACCCTTTCCACCGGCGAGGGCGAGGGCTCGGGTGTGGTTTCTCCTTCCACGACCTTCTCCGGGCCAGTTGCTGAAGTGACCAAGGTCAGGATCATAGAGATCCTAAGTCCTCGACACCCTCAAACCGACTCAGGACGAGTCCATCGGGACCGAGGTCGGATATTGGGAAGGAATCCAAGGGATTCGGTGGGTTGCGGTAAAAAAAAATCTTGTGACTCGCCACCAAAGCCCCCTTTAAGGGCCGACCCTTCGGAAAAACACGCAGGCAATGCGGATGCACCTCGCCATAGCCTCCCAGAGAGCAAAGTTGCCCATGCCCTCGAGGGCGGCGTTTCTCTTCCTTGAGGGCCGGCTCAACATCTTTCCCTTTGAGCTCCTCCCTCAGGAGGCGGAGCGTCTCATCCTTCTCTTGGACGGCATTCTCCCGGAGATCCAGATCCACCCGCAGTATCCTGACCTCCGCCCGGCTGGCTTTCAGCTCTACGTCCATGCCCACCACCGAGGTCTCCAGCTCCGCGACCTTCCACTCGAGGTTCCTAACCTGGGTCCTCATCTTCTCCACCAAGCCGAGGGTCATATTCTTCTGATCCACGGCCTCCCTCCGAGCCGCCTCCGCAGTATTTTTCTCCCTAACGACCATCTGGACTCGCTCGTCCACCGAGGTGAAGTCCTCTGAGGCCTTGGACATTGCCGCCATCATCCGACCCCCGTACACCATGGCCAGCTGGATGTTGCCCCATCGCCAAATGGGTCCTCGACTGGGCCGATTCAGCCGAGGGTCCACGACCTTGCAAGAAGCGAGCAAGCCCGACGGAGATAGTCTTGGGAGCTCGCGGAGAGAGTCGGTTGATCGGCTTCGGAGGAAATTGGACACAAGGACGAGATGAGAAGACCCCTCCCTACAAGAGAGACAAAGTAAACCGGTTTTAGTACACGGCTAGATTACAACCAAAAGTAAAAAATAATAATAATACTTACTCAATCGGCCGACACCAACCCAAGTAGGACTTGTCGTCCTTCTCGCGCTCACCCTCTGGGATGCGTCTGCGGCGGGAGCTCCTGGGCTTGGTTGGTTTGTCGGCGGGGATGTCGTGGTGGCTCTTCTTAGAGTGGTCCTCGGAAGATCGGAGGTCGCGGTCCCATCGCTTCTGCGAGCTCCCTCCTCCTGCCCCGGAGGCGGGTGCAGCGCACTCCGGCCTAGTCCAGGTCGCGACCTCGGCCCCCCCAGCAGTTGGGGTCGTCACCTCCTCGGTCACAACCCCTTGAGTTCGTTCCCGAGCCTCTTTGTCCCGGGATTTTTGTTTAGCACGGGCCTCCGCGAGGACTTTCATCCTCTCCTTCCTCAGGGCGGCGGGGTTGTTGGCATCCATCAGCTCGATCTCCACGGGGGTAGGGATGAAGGGAAGAGCAAAGCGAGGTGCAGTTGTTATAGAAAGATTATATAAAAAAAAGAGTATGTGTACCTCGTGGAAACTGAGATCGCAGGTGGTTAGGCCCGATCAGTATGTCCGCATTCCTCCGAGCCTCGTCCAAATTCAACGTTTTCAGCGACCTGACGATGTGGTTTCTCCGGCAAACCACGATCGCTCAAGCCAGAAACGGTGAAAGGAGGGGATTCTCTTGATTCTTGGCTGCAAAAAGAAAACAGAGTCAAATCAGTAACTTGGGAAATCAACACAATATGCGGACTTACTTTGGGTGACGCCGAACTCAGTTCAGATGTTGATCCGACCATCTCGGTCCAGTTCGTCCACCGGGCTCCGCCAGTCCTCAAAAATCCACCAAAACCTCAACTTCCAACCTTCCACCTTGGACGGGACGTCCTCGATGATTTTATTACCAGGGCGAGCTCGCACATAGTACTAGTCGCTCTCCTCGGTGTGGGCCCCCACAAGGTTGGTCAGCGAGATGATCTCGTCGGACGCTGGAAGATGACCGGTCAGGACGGATCCGAACACGATCAACAGACCAATCAGCGTGCTCCACCCATTGGGCGTAATTTGGGTTGGAGCGAGATCCCATCGGTTTAAGATCTCGCTGATCCTCGGGTGGAGGGGAATCGCAAGCCCGCCTCCATGGCGCCCTCATTAATAGCCACACATCCCTCAGGGGGTTGGTCGGCCCTCTCATCCAAGGTCGGGACCCAGAAATGAACGTCCTGGGGGACCTCATACCATTCTCGAAAAAACTCGAGCTCGATCTCCTGCACCGAGCTGGCGAGCGTGCCCTCCATGTAGCGAGCGAGTTCCTCCCTCACACCTTTCCTCTCGACAGGTCGTCTCGAGGGGCGCTGGTACGGAAAGTTTGTCTGGTACTCCTGGAAAGTAAGCTCGAAAGGAGAGGCCCCAGCCCGGGCAGTAGGGACCACCATCACGGAGGGAGTCTCCGCGACCCCTGATCTAGCTAATGGGCCGACCTCTAGAGGATCGGCTCAACTCGAATCAAACCGGTTTCCTAACCTGACTGCGTCCTCGGCGGAAAGAATCCGGAAATTTGAACCATACTCCCCTGGGATTTCCACCCGGTCACCGTCGTCGCCGTCCACAGCCTCATCTTCCCTGAGGAAATCAGAGAAGGGGGAGTAGAAGTCCGAATCCCCGGCGCTCAACTTATCGCGGGTGGCGGAGCCCGAAGAAACGTCGAAAATCGGAGGACAAGCGCTGGACCCAGCGGCCGGCTTGGAATGTCCAGATTCCGGTGGAGGGGTGGAGGAGCCCTCTCCGGCTTGGAAGTTTGAAGTGAATTCTATTAGGGAGATAGTCATTGAGAAAAAAAGATGTTTGGGAAATACCTTACCTAAAATATGGAGATTCCGGCTGCGACAGCAATCAGGCACGATGGAGCAAAGGCAGAGAGAAAGCGGGAGTTTGCGAAATTGAGAAAGTGAGAAATGAGAGGGAAACCTCACTTATATAGAGAGAGGTTTAGGGCGAGTGGAGCTCGCAGATCGAGGTCATCAGCGCGTCGCGACTCTTGAAATCCAGCACATGATGAACACGCGCCATCATCTCACCTGCAAAAGCGGCTGCAGACGTCATTGCAGAGCTGCCTCAGGACATGAAACGTCACACCCAATCCCGCTAAAGCGCCGAAATTTGAGCGGAAATCAAGACGCATGTCTCATACCAGGTCCCACGTGAGCTCAATAGCTCGACGAGCGACCTGGGGGGCAATTGTTGTGCTAGAATAATTAGGCTGCACACGAAGGCCTAGTACTTAAGAGTGGTTTGCATAATTAATCCAACGAGGCCCTGACCTAGTCCATCGGCGATCTAAGTAGGTCGCCCATGCGGGATGGGCCTGGTCATATCGAGGTCGGGGTGAGGTCTAACCTCACCCGAGCTACATGACCTCGAACTAACAGGACCCCGGGTCGCGACCTTGGCGAGGCACAGATTCCCAATGGCGGAGCCTGCAATTCTGAACCTCAGGAAGTAAGTCGGATCAGAGAAGACTTTCCCCAAACAGGAAGCTGTCTTCTGGCTTTTTAAAAGCAGTTAAAACAGAACGCCCTAATAAGGATGGATCAGATGAGCGACCTCGATATTGAGCCAGCGACCTTGGGTACAGTGCCAGCGACCTCCAGCGAGCAACCCGAAGCAAGAATGTTTCCCCATAATCTCACTGGAGCACTCTATCCAGTAACCAAAGTCGGCGCCATTTAATGCTCCCTGCGAGCCATTAAATATCTAGGTCCTAGGCCCCTAGAGGGTTTATACCCCAAGGGTTTGTAGTATACATACTTGTAATTAAAGCTCATTTAAGGGTTGGAACATTCATATTCAATACAAAGACTTTATTAGCAAAAAAAATAGGTCTTTGGCCCAAACACTCTTGCAATTTATTGTTTTCCAACACTTCAAATATTAAGCATTAAAGCACATCATCACCACTTTAATGAAGAACATTCTCTTTGTTCTTCATTAACTCTCACCAACTCCAAATCATAAATAGTTTGATGACAATCATAACCACATCAATGCTTTAATCATCCTATCATATTTTTGGTATCAACAAAATTAATGGAGTTTTTAATTATTTTTTTATGTGATATAGATAAATAAGGGGAGGTGGTAAAATTTTGGGGAGTAATTTTATTAGAATTAATTGGGAATTGTTCAAGAAGAATTAGTTCAAAGTACTAAATGAGATTGGGGAACAATTAATATTATAGTTAATGTATCTTTTTTAATTATTTTTATTGGTTAGGTGGATGGGTAAACCTAGCCATCTCCTTAATTTCACACTCATTTAACTCAACTAAGTTGCTTGAACGTGTAGCCCGTGAAGTTCAAGGGGAATTGGAATTAAAAACACTGAAAAGTAAAATAAAAAATAAAAAAAAAAAAAAAAAAAGATTTTAAATTTGCATGTCATCATGATGCTCGGTTTAAGATATTTCAAAGAAATGATCTCCTCACTATACCCTTCCGGGTGTCCAATTATTTTAAATTTCCATGTCATCATGAGTTGTCTTTTATTATAAAAATATAGGCACTTTATAAATTCAAGCTCATATGTGTATTTTTTTATTTTTACATAGTGTTACCATTGTGTATATAAAATATCATTGTTGTACATATAAAATATTTATTATTTAAAAAATATTAAAATTTTAAATTATAATACTTCAAATATAGCAATATTTTGTTTATATACAATAATAACCCTTATATGCACAATAATATTACAAAAAATGACAAACACTCGTATTAGACGATCTCATACATGAGACATGGTACAATCTAACACAAATCAACATTCATTCATTTTAAAGTGTTAAAATATTATGACCATTTAAAGTACCGTTTCTTCGTGAGATCGTTTCATGCAAATGTGTCTCTTATAAAAATTCACGGGAATTTGATTCACAAATTTTTTTGCCTTATCATAATAATAAACCCTCACATGTAAAATAATAGGTTTCCATTTAAAACCAATTAAAGTGTAAAAAGCCAGAGCTCCATATTCTTAAAACACCCATTCCGAAACTATTTAATATTGAAACTATAGATAAGGATGAGAGCACTAAAAGATTATAGAAATAATATTGAACCATAATCATAGGAATGCAGCCTCTGGCCCACTGACTTTAATTCTCATTCACCCCACCTTCACTGCTACGTTTCCTCTAATATTTGGCATAATTAAAATTAAATACTCCCTCCTCCGCTCCAAATCTTTCGACACATCTACAGTTTACCCTTAGTCTAATGTGAAAATTGCTTATTAATATAAATTATTTTTGATATGAGTTAAATAATAAAATAATAACATGTGATATAAATAAAATAAAATAAAATTATTTTTAGTGTGGAAAAAATAATAGTATGACGTGTAATATTTAGATATATTGATGAGGATAAAGATTATATTGATCTAATTGCTTTATTTTCATTTTTATAAATGTTCAATTGAATTCGGGAGGGACCTGACAAATGTTCAAACGATTTCGGGACGGATGGAGTATTGTTTCATTCACAAATTTAAATAAAAAAAACAATTAATTTCATAATATATTCTTAAATAAATGTCGGTATTTCTATTTATCTAAAATTATTAAGACAATTTTTTTTATGAAACTGTTTGATACATGATATTTGAACAAACTGACACGAATCAATATCTATTTTTTTCAAAGTGTTAAAATGTAATGTTCGAATTATGTCTATCTTACCGTGAAATCATCTCATATAAATCTTTCTTATATTATGTTTTTCAAATTTTATTTAAAAAAATTCTCTAAATAACTATCAATTAAATTTTATTATTCTTCATTTTTATTTTATCAATTATATAATATTCTAATATTTTTTACTATTATATAATTAAACATTCTTGGAATATGTATATATAATTATAATATGTAAAATTATCATTATAACGTACATCAATTTAATTTTTTTTATCAACTGTGAAATAAATTATAAAGTTAATATAACCTAAAGATTATACGACGACTTCATAAATGAAGGTTGGCGAAGTCGAGGTTGTCTCGCTTGGTATTCATTCCCGTTGCTGATTCACTTCGCCAACCTTCATTTATGAAGTCGTCGTATAATTATACTTGGACAAATCCACGTGTCATTTATTGTGCATACATGGTACGACACTTAGGAATAAATTAAAAAATATAATTAATTTATATTAAAAACACAAAACTTCAACTAATTTATAAACAAAAATAAAAATCAAAACGTCACTTATTTTTTAACGGGAGCAAGCATCTTACGAACGTCGGTAAGGAGAAAATATAAAAGCATGGTTCTAGAATGTTCTAGAAGGTTAAAAAAATGACAGATCCCAGATCCATTCCCTAATACAATAAGGAATTTAAATGACTTTTAAATCCCAACATTAAAAAAGACGCTCAAGAATTAAAGACAATGATTAATAATCTAGGTTATCGCAACAAAATGAATCCTAATAACATATTGGATTACTCCAGTGAAAATGATATATGTTTTGAAGTTCAAAATTTAGAAGAAATTGCAACCATTTATCAAGAATAATGCAGAAGATGATACAATACCTTTGGAACTAGTTACAAAGAAAGAATCACTTATAGCATGCAGAACACTTCACAATTTTTAAATGCAATTTGAGAACACGATACAAAACTACTAGATTGGATAAGAACGGTCGGGGATTAACTTCAAGCAGATTCAAGTTTATATTCTTATTTTACTAAATTGTCCTAATTTTTTTTTAATTTGAAAAAATTATTAATTTATGATATTAATGGGAAAACTAATTTATATAGATTTTTTAATAAGAAATATCAATGTTTTCATAACCGAACCGGTGATCGAACCGGACAGACCACCGGTCAGTGGTTCAACCGGTCGGACCGGTTCAACCGGCGGTTCAACCGTTTTCTATGTTTAGTTAAAAAAACAAAATAAGTATACACCTACAAAAATTTAAATATATATTTTATAACTTTTCATATCATATTTTATAAATTTTGTTCCACCTCATACATTTATCCCACATCGAAAGTGTTGGAGAAAAATGTGAGAGGAATATAAATTTAAAATTTTAAATATTTAATATAAATTAATAATTTAATTTTTTTTTAAAAAAGAAAAAAACCGGTTATTTCCGGTTGAACCGGGTTTTGACCGGTTCAACCCGAAATCCGGTTATATAGTGTTTTTTAACCGGGTTATCGGCCGGTTCCCGGTTGAACCGGCCGGTTCAACCCGATTTTGAAAATATTGAGAAATATTATCTTAATTTTTTATTTAAATTAGTAAATTGGCACAAATCGTGATAGGAGAAAATTATTATTCTAAAAAAAAAATTTACATCGTATTAATTTTTAAAGATTTTACTGTAAGACGAGATAATGAATTATGAATCAAGATAAAAATTTGTGTGAACTCTATTTTTTTCAAATTCACTATATGCACAAAAATTATCACGATTATGTACGAAAATTATTGTTGTTACACATAAAAATTTGTTTAAAAGAGCGATAATTTTTATTTGTAGTAATAATATTTTTTAAATAATGATAATTTTTATTTGTAATAATAATATTTTTTATGTATTATAATAATAAAGTTAATGTATAGTCCGTCACAAGAGTATTGCTCATGAACCAACGTTATTTTGACTCCAAGATAAGAATGCCTCCAAAAACTTGGCTCTTCTGATTTCCTCGCCCATATGCTAAGCCAAGAAAAATGTAAAAAAGTCAAGTTCCGATCATATTTATCAAAATTAAATAAGTTATAAAAAATCGAGTCTTGCGTAGGCGATTCCCATCTAGACTTCTTCCATAGTTCCATATTCGTGTGGGACCCACATTATCTATCTAATGAGATTGAGGAGTCTGAATTTAAATGAAGAAACTGATAAAATTTTAATTAGTTAATTTTCCTTTCTTTTAAATCCAAATATTGAGGATAATTTTAAATCAAAATAAATCGATCAAATAGATTTCTTAAAAGTAGGCTCCATTCGTATGGGTGAATTTGAAATTCATGAATTTCACACAAAAATCATCACTCTCCAATATATTTATAAATGCTTAGATTTGATTAGCTAGTTAAAAATGTAAAGATTTCAAATCCTTATCAAAACCTAATCATTTGAAATTTGCTCATATTTACCATTTTCCTCTCTCTTTTCATCTCTATCATCTCTTGATAATTCATGATTTAAAATATATGCATTATTTTTTAACGGATTTGATCATATCTTTTCAGTGGTGGCCATGTTTTATATGTCATGAAACATGTGATCTTATACATATCTGAGGTCCCACCATCATTTAATTACTTTCTTTAATTAATTCAATCTTCTCATTAATTATATAAACCTAAACCCTAAACCATGAACCCTAAACACATGAACCATTCAGGCTGGGTGAACCATGAACCACTCGGGCTGGGTCCGGGTCGGGTAATTTTTTTTAATATAATTAATAAAATTAGTTAAAATATGGAATATATATAAATTAAGAAGATTGAATTAATTAAATAAACCAACTAAATAATAGTGGAGATTTCAGATATGCATGGCCTTCCACATGTTTCATGACATATATAAGCCATGCCCACTTTCGGCATATGATCAAATTCGTATTTTTTAAATCCATTAATTTCATCTCATATATAAAATTGTTCTGCATGAGACTTTTTTGATTAAGAATTATATATTAACATCAGAACTTGCCTCGAATTCAATCTTATAATTCAAGTTTTAAAAGGTCATTTGATAAATATAGGACGGATTAGGATCCCCCGCTGGGGAGTGAGCCCAGCACAGTGTACAGGGTATTGAAACTGTACCGTTCCCTTTGCTAAATTAAAAAAAAAATCTCTAAATTTTAATTTGGTAAATACTTGTGAAGCTCCTTATCACCCAACTCAGCCCGAACTCGCCCCGAGTGATTCATGGTTCACCCAACCTGAATAGTTTATGGTTTAGAGTTCATGATTTAGGATTTAGAGTTTGGTTTATTCAAATTAAAATTGAACTCTAAATCCTAAACCTAAATCCTAAATCATTAAACCTAAACCTTAAACCATGAACCATTCAGGTCGGGTGAACCATGAACCACTTGGGCCGATTTTGGGTCGGGCGGGGGTGATAGGGAACTTCACAAGTATTTGCCAAATTAAAATAAGAGAATATATATATATATTTTTTTAATTTAGCAAAGGGAACGACGTTGTTTCAATACCCTGCCCAGGATCCTAATCCATATGGGTATGTTTGTTTATGGACTCACCCGGATAGACTTAGGACTTTGCGATACAAGTCGCATACTAATTGGGGATTTCCGCATCTAATTTTTAAATTCACTCCTATAAGATATATCTATATACCTATTTTCACAAAACTCAATACAATCATATCACCACTTTTCTTCCAACCACTTAATCTCTCTCCTACTTTTCTCTCACCCAATACAATATAATATTATCACATTAATCACTATTTCATACTCCATTGATTTGACATAAAGCAAAAATCTCATCCTACCAAAATTTTAAAACAAACACATACTTTTACTATTTATCAAGATTTTTAAATTAATAAAATTTTGAAGTCATGACTTCCCCCGCACACCTAAATCCTGAAACAAACATACCCTATACGACTAGTATTTAATAGTCAATGCGACTAATTCACTAACTACCATATTAAATGGATCTGATAAATCTGTCATTATTCCCAAACAGAAAAGAACGCACGCACGACGACGACTTCTTTTATACTAGAAAAAAAATATAAAAGCTTGGTTCTAGAATTCTCGGTAAACTAAAAATAATCACCGATCCAAATCCATTGCAGATTATTTCATGTGAAAGAGCATAAAATAAGGCGTCAACTTGGACTATTCGTATTCTTCTAAATAATAAAATTAAGAAAAAAACAATCTTCACCATTTCTGGTCAAATTTGAGCAGCTACTACTTTCAACAAAATAACGAAAATAACCCAACCAACACATCTATATATATGATGAGAATAAGAGCAGAGATATAAACATTCAATTACATTACAGAGCAAAAACAGAGAGCAAATAATAGGAACCTTTTTTTCTAAAACAAATTAATCAAAATGGGGATCCCAAAAGTAGAGTTGAGCTCCGGTTACAAAATGCCCGTTTTGGGTCTCGGAACTGCAAGTTTCGTGACGCCACTTGCCGACGAGGTAGAAGCCATGGTGAACGCCATCGAACGTGGGTACAGGCATTTCGATACTGCTGCACAATACGGAAGTGAGAAAGCCGTAGGGGAAGCAGTAGCCGAAGCCCTCAAACGCGGCCTTATCAAATCCCGAGATGAACTCTTCATTGTTTCCAAGCTCTGGGCTAACGACACTCATGTTGATCGCGTTCTCCCTGCCCTCAACAAAAGTCTGCAGTAAGTATATAATACTTTTTAATGAAATAACTGATACTGTCAAAATTAATATTAAAATCAGTTTGATTGATTGATTTATATATATGCAGGAACCTTAATCTGGAGTATCTGGATCTTTACCTCATCCACTGGCCCGTAAGCATCACCCAGGATAATATTGAGTACCCTGTTTCGAATAAGAAGAACATTGTTCCATTTGATTGCAAGGGTGTTTGGACTAAAATGGAGGAAGCCGTGAAATTAGGGCTGGTCAAATCCATTGGAGTTAGTAACTTCACAATCAAGAAACTTACGGACTTGTTATCATTTGCAACCATTCCTCCTACTGTCAATCAAGTAAGACTAATTCATTTGACCCAACCAAAGATTGATTATTCAACTGATCTGTAATTTCGTTATTAATATGTTTATGTTTTATTTTATGTTATAGGTGGAACTTAGTCCATTGTGGCAACAAAAGAAGTTGATCGATTTCTGCAAGTCCAAAAATATTTATGTGGCCGGTTATTCGACTTTGGGATCAGCCGGACAGTTCTGGGGATCAGACAGAGTTGTGGGCGTCGAGGCGTTAAAGGAAATTGCAACTGCCAAAGGGAAGAGTGTCCCACAGATTATTCTTAGATGGGCACATCAATGTGGAGCTGTTCCGATTGTGAAGAGCTACAACACAGGCAGGATGGAAGAAAATCGCAACATTTTCGACTGGGAATTGAGCGAAGAGGAGGTGAAGAAGATAAGTGAGATCCCTCAGAGCAAACAATTGCCCGCAGACGGGTTCGTAGGCGAAGAAAGCGCTATCAAGTCTGTTGAGGAGCTCTGGGATGGTGAACTTTGATGATTTCATTAATTGCTTCTTCAAATTTCTGTGCTTGTTTGATTTTTCAATAAGTCTCATATGTTGTCATTGAGAATTGCTTTTTAGGTTTCAGTATTGTGTTTGCTTTTCACGAGGAATTTCTATGTAATAATCTTTACTTTGTGAGGAAACTGGATTTTCATTTTCATAACTGTCCAATTGATCTTATTCTAAATGTTGGATAAATTGTGGCATTCTGAACCTTCTTTTCATTTTGAGCAAAATTGACCAATATTAGGGATAATTTTACTAGCTTATCTTTTTACGTGCAATTGATGGTGATTGATAAATTTATTTATCAATTAATAATACGCAATTGTTCATCATTATCCCATTCAGTCATTCACTGTACAAATGCTTTAGTGGGTAATAATGAGCAATATATGTACACAAAAATTCTTGGGACAAACTCTAGTTTGCACATTTTTTAACTTTCATTACTCTTTTTTATCTTATCATTTTTTCAACTCATTTTTATGTCCTATTTTTACAATTTTGTCATTTTCACCTTATTTCCATTCCACCTACTCATTCTTATCCCAACATCATTTTATTTTCCTATCCATAAAAAAATACACATCCCAAACAACACTTGATTTAATCCAGGACAGGGGATATCGATATCAAAAAAAATCACCGACATAAGCAGATTGCCCAACAAAATATGACACCTTTCACAGCAAGGGGTACTCCATCCCTTACAACAAGGTATACAACATAAATTCCATGGGACGCAATACAAAGACACCTTTTACAACAATAACAGGGGAAATATGTTTTTGTAGGACAATAATTTAGGGTGAATTGTGTTTTAAGGACAATAATTATACAGACTTTAAAATGTAAGACAATATGTTTAAAAATTTATTAATATAGGACAATATGTTTAAAAATTTATTAATATAGGACAATATGTTTTAAAATATGTATATGTAGGACAATTGAGCCGAATAAGCCCAAATTGGGCTGAAATATCATGTGAGGACCAGGCTCAATTATCCTACATTTACATATTTTTAAAACATTTTGTCCTATATTTATAAATTTTATAACATATTGTCCTATATTTACAAGTTTTAAAATATATTATCCTATATTTCTAAGCCCGTAAAATTATTGTGCTTAAACCACAACCCCCCAAGTTATTGTCCTTAAAAACATTATTCCCCAATAACAGCTAGGCACTACGACAAACTCTTGGCTTAAGGAACCAATCACGAATGGAAAAAAAATTCAGATCAATCGCCTTAACTGAATGCCAAGATCACACTCTAGCCTTAATGTCGCTCATCATTCTTCCTGGATTCGGTTCCTTATTATTGAAAATCAGCTCGTTTATAGCATTCCAAATGGACCATGTAATGCTTACCCACAATGTCGCTGCAATTTTTTATTTCTTCCAAGCGCCAGTTAATTGGTACTGAAATTGTACAATATTTTAAGAATAGTGGGGAATAAATCATCGAACTTAAACCTTTTAGGCAATGAATATATTTAAGCCGAAAGTAAATGGACCATATATGATTTAAAACATGATCATGGTATGTACATATTTCAAATTTTATTCTCTTAAGCCATAATGCATCAAAAGGCCCCCGAATTATCAATTTTTATTTCATAAGGCCCGTGGACTATTTTTTGTTTTTTAAAAAGTCCTTATACTTTATAATTCTTGTTAATAAGGCCCCTCGATTTTTTTATTTTTCCTTTAAAACCCCTTTTGATGTAAAGAGTGTGCTCATATGGACATCTTTCAAAGCCGCATCTTAAGAAAAAAATATTAATTAGGTCATACCATGCACGGGGTGATTGCTTCAACCAGTATAATGCTTTTCGCAGCTTGTACACCTTTTCTTCTTCACCTTTCTTTACGAATCCGGGAGGTTGCTCAAGATAAATTTCATCTTGAAGGAAGCCATTCAAGAAAACTGATTTTACATCCATTTGCAACAATTTCCAACCATTTTGAGCAGCAAGAGAAATTATTAATCGAACTGTATCAAGTCTAGAAACGGGAGCGAATACCTCATTGAAATCTTCACCTTCTCTTTGCTTATATCCCTTTGCAACCAATCGTGCTTTGTGCTTGTTGATGGAGCCATCAAGATTGGTTTTAGTCTTGAATACCCACTTTACACCAATAGCAGATTTGTGTAAGGGCAATGAAGTAAGCTCCCATGTATCGTTCTTCTCAATAGACTTGATCTTTTCTTTCATTGCACGAACCCACTTTTCATTTTTTGATGCTTCATCATAGGTAACTGGATCTTCTCCCGCAAAAAATGCAAAGTATACATGATCCGTTGTGGCCACTTCTTCGGTTGCATTATAGATCTCTCTCAATGATCTAGTTCTTCTTTCTGCTGTTGGTGGTGAATTTTGTTGTGGTTCAACCCCATTATTTTCAGGATGAATTTGTTCACCACCACCATCATCATCCTCCAGGTGTTCTTCTTCGTCAAGATTAAGGGTTTGCCAACCTGTTAATCCTGAAAAATCTGAGAAATCATAGCTGCTATTCTCATCAAAGCAACCATCCCTGCTAATCACAATTTTCTTCGTTCTAGGATTGTAAAGCTTGTATGCTTTAGTTGTTTGGCTATAACCAATGAAAATGCATTTCTCAGATTTATCATCCAGTTTTGATCTCAAAGCATTTGGAATATGAGAAAATGCAAGACAACCAAAAGTTTTTAAGTGAAAAACATTTGGTTTTTTACCGTACCAAACCTCATTCGGAGTAGAATCTTTCAAGTTCTTTGTGGGCGACCTGTTGATCAAGTAAACGGCACAAGACACTGCTTCGGCCCAAAAACACGCTAGCATGTTTTTCTTCTTCAACATGCATCTCACCATATTCATTATTGTCCGATTCTTGCGCTGCGCAACTTTGTTTTGCTGAGGTGAGTACCTGGATGTTAATTCATGCCGAATTCCATGATTTCGACAAAAGTCTTCAAATTGAGAAGACATATATTCTCCTCCGCGGTCACTCCTCAAATTCTTTATTTGATGACCAGAATATTTTTCTACTTGAAATTTGAACTCTTTGTCTGATTTTTCTTTTACACAATAAACCCAAAATTTTATTGTATAATCATCAACAAACAACAAGAAATATCTGCTGCCTCCAAGCGACGGTACTTGCATCGGTCCACAGAGGTCAGTGTGGACAAGCTCCAAAGGTTATTGTGAATGCCACTTTGATTTAGATGGGAATGATTCACGATGTTGTTTTCCCAATTGACATTCTTCGCACACATCATTTATCACCTCAATTTTAGGCAATCCTTGGACAATGCCTTTGGTGGACAACTCCTTTAAACTCCAGAAATTTTGATGTCCGTACCTATCATGCCATAACTTTGAAACTTCATCATTAGAAGTAGCAACAAAACACGTATCATTAACAACATCGAGCTTGATAGGAAACAAGTTGTTCGATCCCAAAACAATCTTCGCAACATGTTGATTGTTCTTTTTCATGGTGCACAAATTTTCAACGAATTGAAAATCAAATCCTTTCAGTAATAAGTGCCCAACACTGAGAAGATTACTTCTCAAACCCGTACGTAAAGTACCTCCGACATCTTCTCGACTTTGCCGGTCTTCGTTGTGAATGAAATTTTTGTTGGGGTTATACTGAAAAGTATGCTTTTACTTTGTATAACCAAACTGGATTTCTTATTTATTTTGCTGAAATAAATTATTTATCACATGTTGCATTAAATATGAATGAATGTTATATATATTTACTGCATACCCGTTCGATAAAGTCAGTACATGTCACGTTGTAGTTAATTTGGTGATACCAGATCACAGAAGATCAAATTAACAGTTCCTCGTGACTATGTACAAATTCACAACCCAAATGGAAATGAACAACCCATCATGAAAGGTTGAGGTGTAAAGCTCAGATTGGCTTGTCTTGACCAAGGGATTACACTAGTGCATTATGATGCGCTGAAAAGGACCTACAGGAGGATAAATTTTTCGGTACTGAATATACAAGAATTAGACCTCAGTGGTTCGTTATTTCTTAATCTTCGTTCCTTAAATAGGATCGTGTGAAATTAATAACTATTGCTTTGACATATGATGGGAAGAGAATCAATGCGATTCAATACCTTGTATCTTGGGCAATATTATTAATTACATGACGATTGCTAAGATTTAATATGGAGAATCACGTGCAAGTACGACTTGCTTGATTTGTCCCCTTGGTGGGCTCAGAATCTTTATCATACCAAATCTTGCAAGTGGAAATTTATTTCCGGTATGGATAATAATGTTGAGCTGTCTTTACTCCAAGGACAAAGATGTTAATTAATATAAAGTCTGTTCAGTGGCTTAATTAATTAATGGACTAAGATAATCTTAAATGCGGGAAATAATAACCGGGAGCCATATTATTGTGAAGTCGTAATGTGGGTTAAGATGGATAGTTCAATATTAATTTTATAGTGGAGTAAATTAATATTAATGGGCTTGAATAATATTTTGGCTAAATATTAAAGCTTCATAGCCCATTGGAGGTCCAATCTTAATTCTCCTAAAGGCCCTTCAAATAGCCCAAACTAAATTCCAATTAATGAAAAGGAGAAGAAAATATTTTGCCCTATTTTTCCTCAATTATTTTCGAAAAAAATTGGGTAGGAAGAGAGAAAAGATTTTCTTGGTATTCTTGGAAAGATTTTATGGAATATGTATTCTTGGAATACAAGATTATCCCATAAATTCAAGAAAAGTCAAAGATCTTATTTCTTTCCTAACTAGTTGATATTTTCGAAAATATCTATAATATAAGGAGGTGGAATTTTGTGGAATATTTTATTATGGAGAAAAGAATATATTGGATATATTCAAGATTTCTTGGAGATCAAGAAAAAGATTTTCCCATCTTATTCCTAGGGCAAAAATTCGACCACCTCATGTATTATAAATAGGGGATGAGTTTTTCATCCCCAAGTGCAATTCCATGTGTTGGAAAAATTAGAAATCCACAAAGGTGGTGGCCAAATATTTTTCTTTTCTCCTTTAAGATTAAAATCGTTCGTTTATAATCCTCCCACCGGATTACGTTCGTGGACGTGGGACATATTTGAGAAGGTACTTTGGGTTGATCCAACGTCTCAGCGGTTGTCTCTACAAGAGGTTAGTATTTACGTAATTCCTAGATTCCGCATGCTTAGGTTTTACGTGAAATACGTGTACGCATGATGTTTACTTGCTTATTAATTATTATGTTGAATTGGTTTAGGATTAATTCATGTTAGTAATTAATTGATTAATTTAAATATGTATTTAAATTCAACTCGAATAGATCCGGGCACCCCTATTTTTCCAACAACTGGTATCAGAGCCTCGGTTTCGAGCTTTGTATTTAAATTGTTATTTAAATTATGTTGGCCATTAAATTTTATTGAAAATTGGATAGTAGAATTGTTAGATCTGTTTGCAGGTATCCAATTGTCATGGTATTTAATGTGTTTATTTATTTCATGCGTATGAATGGTTTTAATTCAACTCGTTCGAATTTGTTGTTCTACAGACTTTAAAATGTAAGACAATATGTTTAAAAATTTATAAATATAGGACAATATGTTTTAAAATATGTATATGTAGGACAATTGAGTTGAGCCCAAATCGGGCTGAAATATCATGTGAGGACCAGGATCAATTGTCTTACATTTACATATTTTAAAAACATATTATCCTATATTTATAAATTTTAAAACATATTGTCCTATATTTACAAGTTTTAAAATATATTGTATTGTGCTTAAAACACAACCCCCCAAGTTATTGTCCTTAAAAACATTATTCCCAAATAATAGCTAGGCACTACGACAAACTCTTGGCTTAAGGAACCAATCACGAATGGAAAAAAAATTTCAGATCAATCGCCTTAACTGAAAACCAATATCACACTCTAGCCTTAATGTCGCTCATCATTCTTCCTAGATTCGGTTCTTTATTATTGAAAATCAGCTCGTTTATAGCATTCCAAATGGACCATGTAATGCTTACCCACAATGTCGCTGTAATTTTTTATTTCTTCCAAGCGCCAATTAATTGGGACTGAAATGGTACAATATTGTCAGAATAGTGGGGAATAAATCATCGAACTTAAACCTTTTAGGCAATGAATATATTTAAGCCGAAAGTAAATGGACCATATATGATTTAAAACATGATCATGGTATGTACATATTTCAAATTTTATTCTCTTAAGCCATAATTCATCAAAAGGCCCCCGAATTATCAATTTTTATTTCATAAGGCCCGTGGACTATTTTTGGCTTTTTAAAAAGTCCTTATACTTTATAATTCTTGTTAATAAGGCCCCTCTATTTTTTTTTTTTTTTTTCCTTTAAAACCCCTTAAACTATACAATTCTTGTTTCATACGGTCATTTTTTGACGGTTCAATATAGATGATTTTTTTATTTATTTTTTTGGTAGTTTGGTCTTAAACGCCAAATTGATATAATAGCATTGCAATATGGTTGATGTCTGGTATTTAAATGAATAACATGAAACTGACTCGGAAAATTTTTATTACCAGAAACCTCATGAAACAAGAGTTATAAAATTTTAGGGTTTATTAAATCAAAAGATAGTTACGGGTCACAAAAATTGATAGTTCAGTGACCTTTTAATGCATTATGTCCTCTTTTTATTCCACAAACTAATAAACAAATTTAATAGAAAATTATTTACGAAATTGGGAATCGCTCTTCCGTAATATCTTCAATCAAAATCAGTGCAGCAGCTAGCAGAGGCACGTTCGGTCAGTCTGTTATTTATTAACCCAATAAATTTTGTGTAATTCTTCATCTTTTTTTTTTCTCAAAATTATATTTTCTTTTATTAACTTATTAAGGATAATTGATCATGTATTTATAGAATAAATCCTTTGAATTTATTCTTTAATTATTTTCCCTTGACTAGGTCATGATTGCAATTGTAATTACTTATATATAGTGGATTTTCACATATCACCAATTAAGGGTGATACGCTAACTATCATCACATGGTATCAGCAAGGATTCGATCATAAACCTAATTCTCTAAACGGCCGCCGCGTTTCTGCCGCCGCCCTCTTCTTCTTCTTCTTCTTCATCGCACGTTGGGCTCCTCTTTTTTGATCGTGTCGCTGTGCGAATTTGTTCGCCCCGTTCTGGTTTCCCTTCTTCCTCACGTGAAATCCTAATTCTCGTTCTTCCCCGCGATGGCTGCTCCCACTCCGGACCACCCCCTCCCTATTGCAACCATGCTCAACATGGTGCAAATCAAACTGGAATCATCGACATTCCTGATGTGGCGTCGTGAGGTCGTCGATATGGCTGAGTGTTTCGACATAATCGGACACCTTGATGGTTCGGTGGTGGCCCCTCCTCCTACGGTCACCGCCGATGATGGTTCTTCATCGCCGAATCCGGTGTTTCTCAGTTGGCGTCTGAAGGATATGAAATTGCTAAATGTTATTTCCACTTCGCTTACTGCAGATGTCGGCTGATATTTTGGAGTGCACTACAGCGCACTCGGTGTGGACCATTCTTCACGCTAATTTTTTGGACTCATCGGCATCACATACTCACTCGCTCCGAGAGGAGCTACTCTCCCTTCGTAAAGGAGACCTCTCTATTGAAGAATATGGGCATAAATTTTAAAATCTCTGTGATCAATTGTCGGCTATTGGACGGCCTATTGATGAAGATGACAAGAGTCATTGGTTTTTAAGAGGCCTTGGCATTCAATTCGCCAGTTTTGCGGACACCAGATTGGCACTCCCCACTATCCCTAAGTTTCGGGACCTTCTTCATCAGGCCCGTCAATTTGAAGCTATGCTTCGTGCAATGGAGAGTGGCAACTCGTCGTCGACTGCGTTCACTGCCTCCCGTGGGGCAACCCTAATTCTTGTGGCCGAAATCAAAACAAGGGCAACTCGGGTGGTGGCTCTTCCTCCAACAACCATGGTTCACATAGTGGGGGGTGGTCTTTCCCACCTTCGGGCAACCATAATCAACGCCAGTAGTTCGGCAATTGTGGCAACTCGGGGGGTTACTCAGGTGGTACCACTGCTGGTTAGAATAATTGGGGGCATCGTCCTCCCCGCTGCCAAATTTGTCATGGAGAGCACTATGCCGATAAATGTCCTCAGTTCATTGCTGCAAGGTCTGCTATGTCCTCCACCAACCTTGCTCATGCCTTTACCTCGTCTTGTCAAGTCTCTGATTGAACCCCGGATTGGTATTTGGATTCCGGTGCTTCTGCTCACATGACGAATCAGACTGCTGCTCTTGACTCTTTTGAGTCATATACTGGTAACGGTTCTGTTATTGTTGGTAATGGCTCTGCTTTAAATATCTCACATATTGGTACCTCTAAACTGTCTGGTGATGTTAATTTATTGGATGTTCTAGTTGTGCCGCTTATAACGAAAAACTTACTATCTATAAGTAAGTTAATTGTTGATTATCCTGTAGACGTTGTGGTCTCTGATAAGTTTTTTGAGATTCAGAATCGGGTCACAAAGAGAATTCTAGCTCAAGGAAGGTGTGATAAAGGTTTATATTTGCTTGACCGGGGTGTACCTGCGTTGGTTGCTGCAATCAGGAATAAAGACTTGAAGGCTAGTTTTTATTTATGGTATTTTCGTCTGGGGCATGTCCCATTTCCCGTTATTTCATTGTTGCAAAAACTAGGACATTTGTCTATTACTTCTTTATTACTGAATCCTACACTTTGCTCCTCTTGTCAGTTGGCCAAGAGTAAGTGTTTATCCTTTTCGTTGAATGAAAAACGTGCTGATGCAGTTCTTGATTTAATACATTGCGATTTGTGGGATCCGACACCTATTGTTACATCTGATGGTTTTAAATATTATGTTGCATTTGTGGATGATCACTCACATTTTTCTTGGATTTATCCACTCCGTGCAAAGTCTGATTTCTATGATGTATTGGTGAAATTTCATGCTTTTGTTTGCAATCAATTTTCACGGACAGTTAAAATCTTTCAGAGTGATGGGGGCACCGAGTTTATTAATTCTCGGGTTAGTGAATTTATGTCTTTGAATGGAATTCTTCATCGTCTCTCATGTCCTTACACTCCTCAGCAGAATGGCCGTGCAGAGCGTAAGCATAGACATATTTCTGAAACAGGCTTATCGATGTTATTTCATGCTCATGCTCCAGCTTCCTTGTGGTTTGATGCATTTGCCACTGCGGTTTACGTAATAAATCGACTTCCATCTTCCGTATTGCACGACAAGTCTCCCTTTGAGTTGCTATTTGGGTCAGTTCCGAATTATGCTAAGTTCAAGTCGTTTGGTTGTCGGGTTTATCCATTTTTGAGAGATTATGCGGAGCACAAGTTAGCACCTCGTAGTAGGCCTAGCATTTTTCTTGGGTATAGCAACATGCATAAGGGATATCGATGCTTTGATCCGGAATCGTCTAGAATTTTTCTGACAATCCATGCTCAATTTGATGTGTTTTGCTTTCCGTTTTTCGGGTCATCGTCTTCCGCCTCCCCATCCGCCTTAGATGTCTCCAGTTTTTTGGATGGCACTATTATTTTGCCCACACCACTACCTTCGGCTGTTCGCCCATCGCCTACACTGCCTGTCCACAGTTCGCCCTCATCCGTACAACGACCACTTGTTTCGTTTCAGATGAGGCGGATGCGCTGCCTTGGCCGAACACAGCGCCAGCCGATCCGGCTCCAGCCCCACCTCTCGGCCAACCAGCCCCAGAGCCCTTAGCTTAGCCCATGCCAGTCCCTGAGCCAGCGCCAGCACCGGCCCCACCTCCCCATCCTATGGTGACTCGTGCCGGTGTTGGGGTGTTCAAGCCTCGTTACCCTGTCGATCTTTCTTGCACTGCTCTTCTCTCAACTCGTGTTGCCAGTTCTGAACCTAGAGGTTTCAAGTCTGCTGCTAAATCTCCAGAATGGTTGACCGCCATGCAAGAAGAGATCGACGCCCTTCATGATAATCATACCTGGGATCAAGTGCCCCGCCCCCAGGGCGCGAATATTGTTGGGTCCAAGTGGGTTTTCCGTACCAAGTTTCGTTCTGATGGTTCGGTTGAGCGTCACAAAGCCCGGCTCGGTTCTCAAGGCTTTACTCAGGTTCCCGGGGCTGATTTTCACCATACTTTCAGCCGGTTGTCAAATTTGCTATAGTTCGGGTTATTCTTGCTCTTGCAGTTCAGCATCAGTGGTCTTTACATCAGCTTGATGTCAAGAATGTCTTCCTCAATGGGGTTCTTGACAAACCAGTCTTCATGGCCCAGCCTCCCGGTTTTGTTGATCCGTGCTTTCCCGATCATGTTTGTCGTCTCAAAAAGGCGTTATATGGTCTGAAACAAGCCCCCCTTGCTTGGTTTCAGCGTTTTAGCACCTTTCTCTACAGTTTGGGATTTGGTCAAAGTCGATTTGACTCATCATTGTTCTTTCTCATTCGAGGTACATTTGTCGTTTACCTTCTTTTGTACGTAGACGATATTATTGTTACAGGTAATGATGGTTGGTGACTTGCTCAAGAAGTTCATTGCCCATACTCATAAGGAGTTTGCGATTAAGGATTTGGGTCGTCTCAATTATTTTCTTGCCTTGAGGTCTCTTACACTCCTGAGGGCCAGTTTGTTAGACAGGACGAAGTATGCTCATGACATTTTGGATCGTGCAAACCTTTTGGATGCTAAGACTATTGCAACTCCCCTTGCAGCCGGGGAGGTTCTTGTCAGTGATGGGTCCTTGTTTCATGATCCGACATTATATCGTTCTTTGGTTGGAGCTCTTTAGTATCTGACCGTTACTCGCCCGGATTTATCATATGTTGTTAATGTTGTCAGCTAGTTCCTTCACTCTCCTACGGATGATCACTTTAATGTTGTTAAAAGGATCTCGCGTTTTGTGAAGGGTACGTTGCATTTTGGCTTGTCTTTCACCAAGCATTTGGAGTCGTCTGTCACTGGTTATTCGGATGCTGATTGGGCTCGTTGCATTGAGACACGTCGTTCCACCTATGGTTACTCAATATTTTTTTGTGGTAATCTTGTTTCATGGAGTGCAAAGAAACAACCTACAGTTTCTCGGTCGAGTTGTGAATCGGAATATCGGGCTATGGCAAATGCAGCGGCAGAGTTAGTATGGCTCACTAATCTGTTAGGTGAGCTTCAAATCAAAATCTCCTCTCTTCCGGTACTTCTTTGTGACAACAAAAGCGCTATATTTCTGAGTCAAAATCTGGTAGCTCATAAACGAGCTAAGCACATTGATCTTGATTACCATTTTGTTCAAGAGCTTGTCTCATCTGGGAAAATTTCCACTCGTTTTGTTCCATCTCATCTTCAGCTTGCCGATATCTTCACCAAGAGTTTACATCGTCCTGCTTTTGAGCTTCTTCGGTCCAAACTATGCATTTGTCTTCACCCCACGCAACGCTTGCGGGGGTATTAAGGATAGTTGACCATGTATTTTTAGATAGATCCTTTGTATTTATTCTTTAATATTTATTTTCCCTTGACTATGTACTGATTGTAATTGTAATTACTTATATATAGTGGATTTTCCCATATCACCAATTAAGGGTGATACGCTAACTATCATCACATAACTATTATGCATTTTATTTTTACATTTTCAATTTTTGATGATTATAAACTCTAGAGTTTGAGGTATTTGAGCATAATTGCAACACATTTCTCTGTTGCCTATATTCTCGGTTCGACATGGGAATACTTTTTCTTCGTTACAATGTGCAAACTATCTATCATTGTATATTGTATCATTTTATTTTATTCTTGCGGTTTGATTTTGTGTTAAACTATTTGAATTTTATACAGACTCCCTTACTATAAATTACGAAAGAAATAAAATGGTTCTGCAATTTCATCTGTGTCCATAAATAGTGGTATAAGTTTTAACTTTACAGAATTTTGTCCTTTTGTATTCAATTTTGGTTCTTTCCAGGAAAATTTTGAATTTTTGCCAGAAAAGTTTCAGGAAAAAGGATGAAAATCTGTTGCCGCATACATAAAGGCATGAAAAAGGTATTGAAATGACGGGCTATGCGAAAGGAAGAGAATAGTATATGCCTCAACCGTCAACTCGCAGTAAATCAATTGAAATTAGCCACGGGAATGGACGAAATTCACAAATAAGAAGTCGATCGAGTGTTTTGCTTCCTGAATGAGATATAGTTCATATGAGAGTTGTGCCGGCGGTCCATGAGACCAGAACAAACAAGTAGTGCAAATTTTCGGTCAAAAATCGAATTTTTCGGAAAATATGACAAAAATTGATTTCAAAAAGACTGAAATTGACAAAGTAAAAATTTACAAGATTATTTTTGGAGACGAACAAAGTTACAGAACAATTTATAATTTTATCTCCATTAAGAAATGACAATTTATATATAGTTGATATTCATGTAATTTGAGATAATTATTTATATATATATATACTTTGGTGCAATTATAAAATTAGTATAAATTTGAGGATGGCGGTGGCCGATTACGAGATTGGATATCTTAAACCATCTTATTTTCAATAATATTTATGCATGACTAAGTTTAAGTGATGAATTTGAAAAAAGTTAATATATAGTTTAAACTGGATCCGAAAAATAATAAGAAAGCACGGGCGACTTATAATGACTAGAAAAAGATAAAAGCTTTGGTTCTAGAATTTTCGAGAAGATTTTCTTTCAAAAAAAGAAAAAACAAAAAGAATTTTCGAGAAAATCCATTAATTGGGGATTTGAAAGAGAATTGTATGATAAAATAAGGTAGGCAGAGTGGAGTATTAGTTTAATTTCATTTTAATAAAGAAAAAGATATATGCATCTACACTAGCTTGGTCAACGTTCAATTTTGAGGAGCTAGCGTTGAAATAAAATTACGAAATTAACCCTGTGAACACATCTATATAAAATGTTGAGCACCAAGAGCAGAGACATATTAACAATCCAACATTCAATTACAATTACATTACAGAGCAAAAACAGAATTAAGCTTCTTCCAATTCCAATTTCAATTTGAAGACCAAATTAGAATGGGGATCCCAGTAGTAGAGTTGAACTCCGGTTACAAAATGCCCGTTCTGGGGCTCGGAACAGCAAGTTTCACGACGCCACTTGCGGATGAGGTAGAAGCCATGCTGAACGCCATCGAACGTGGGTACAGGCATTTCGATACTGCTGCTCAATACGGAAGTGAGAAAGCCGTAGGTGAAGCAGTAGCCGAAGCCCTCAAACGCGGCCTTATCAAATCCCGAGATGAACTCTTCATTGTTTCCAAGCTGTGGGCCAACGATACTCATGCTGATCGCGTTCTCCCTGCTCTCAACAAAACTCTGCAGTAAGTATATAGTAATACCTTTTAATGAAATAACTAATACTCATGTCAATATTAATATATATGCGTGCTGCTGCTGCTGCTGCTGCTGCTGCAGGAACCTTAATCTCGAGTATCTGGATCTTTACCTCATTCACTGGCCCGTAAGCATCACCCAAGAAAATATTGAGTACCCTGTTTCGAATAAGAAGAACATTATTCCATTTGATTGCATGGCTGTTTGGACTAAAATGGAAGAGGCCGTAAAATCAGGGCTTGTCAAATCCATTGGAGTCAGTAACTTCACTTGCAAGAAAATTGATGACTTGTTATCATTTGCAACCATCCGTCCTGTTGTCAATCAGGTCGAACTTAGTCCATTGTGGCAACAGAAGAAGTTGATTGATTTCTGCAAGTCCAAAGGAATTGTTGTAGCCGGTTACTCAACGTTGGGATCAGCTGGACAGTTTTGGGGGTCCGACAGAGTTGTGGGCGTCGAGGCCTTAAAGGAGATTGCACAAGCCAAAGGGAAGAGTGTCCCACAGGTCATTCTTAGATGGGCACATCAACATGGAGCTGTTCCCATTGTCAAGAGCTACAACACAGGCAGGATGGAAGAAAATCGCAATATTTTCGACTGGGAATTGACCCACCAAGAGGTCAAGAAGATCAGTGAGATCCCTCAGAGCAGAGGAATGCCCGCAGACGGCTTCGTAGGCGAAGAAAGCGCTATCAAGTCCGTTGTGGATCTTTGGGATGGTGAACTTTGATTTCATCAATTGCTTCTTCACATGATTTCTTTCTTTCATTTTCAGCATTGCTGCCTTGTAATGTTTTACTACTATTTTCTTTGCTTTCCACCTTCATGTCAGTATAACACCAATTTTAATTTCTATACAATAAACTTTGCTTTTTCACCAACCCGGATTTTCAATTTCATAATGTCTAATTCTTATTCAAAAATCTTGGATTAACTGCATTCGTATTTCAGAATTTTCTCCACCGACTTGATTGCTACTTCTTTTTCTTATTACTAACCCACTTATTTGAGTCTAAACTATATTTGGTCCCATAACTTTCAGGATTTAGTCCAAAAAATTATAAGTTCAAGAATTTTTTCTTACAATTGGCCCGAAAATATGAAACGGCTTTGTTTTGGCGCAAGTGATAGACACGCGTGGATGTTTTCTGATGAAATTACATATAAATTTATTATTTTACCAAAATATTAGCACCTCATATTTTATAGTAATAAATAAAAATATCAATAACTGATTAAAAAATGTTTCTAAAAAATGTGATTATCGCGAATGGGAGTTAAAAACCCCTTCTCCCAAATTCAAGGGTTCGTACTGGAATCAAACGTTGTTAATCACAAATCCCACACAGATCCCTACTCGATTTAATCCAGGACAGGGGATATCGATATCAAAAAAATCACCGACATAAGCAGATTGCCCAACAAAAATATGACACCTTTCGCAGCAAGGGGTACTCCATCCCTTACAACAAGGTATACAACATAAATTCCATGGGACGCAATACAAAGACACCTTTTACAACAATAACAGGGGAAATATGTTTTTGTAGGACAATAATTTAGGATGGATTGTGTTTTAAGGACAATAATTCTACAGACTTTAAAATGTAAGACAATATGTTTAAAAATATGTAAATATAGGACAATATGTTTTAAAATATGTATATGTAGGACAATTGAGCCGAATAAGCCCAAATCGGGATCAAATATCATGTGAGGACCAGACTCAATTGTCCTACATTTACATATTTTTAAAACATATTGTCCTATATTTATAAATTTTATAACATATTGTCCTATATTTACAAGTTTAAAAATATATTGTCCTACATTTCCAAGCCCGTAAAATTATTTTGATTAAACCACAACCCCCCAAGTTATTGTCCTTAAAAACATTATTCCCCAATAACAGCTAGACACTACGACAAACTCTTGGCTTAAGGAACCAATCACGAATGGAAAAAAAATTCAGATCAATCGCCTTAACTGAAAGCCAAGATCACACTCTAGTCTTAATGTCGCTCATCATTCTTCCTGGATTCGGTTCTTTATTATTGAAAATCAGCTCGTTTATAGCATTCCAAATGGGCCATGTAATGCTTACCCACAATGTCGCTGCAATTTTTTATTTCTTCCAAGCGCTAGTCAATTGGTACTGAAATTGTACAATATTTTAAGAATAGTGGGGAATAAATCATCGAACTTAAACCTTTTAGGCAATGAATATATTTAAGCCGAAAGTAAATGGACCATATATGATTTAAAACATGATCCTGGTATGTACATATTTCAAATTTTATTCTCTTAAGCCACAATGCATCAAAAGGCCCCCGAATTATCAATTTTTATTTCATAAGGCCCGTGGACTATTTTTGGTTTTTTAAAAAGTCCTTATACTTTATAATTCTTGTTAATAAGTCCCCTCGATTTTTTATTTTTTATTTTTCCTTTAAAACCCCTTTTGATGTAAAGAGTGTGCTCATATGGACATCTTTCAAAGCCGCATCTTAAGAAAAAAGCATTAATTCGGTCATACCATGCACGGGGTGATTGCTTCAACCCGTATAATGCTTTTCGCAGCTTGTACACCTTTTCTTCTTCACCTTTCTTTACGAATCCGGGAGGTTGCTCAAGATAAATTTCGTCTTGAAGGAAGCCATTCAAGAAAACTGATTTTACATCCATTTGCAACAATTTCCAACCATTTTGAGCAGCAAGAGAAATTATTAATCGAACTGTATCAAGTCTAAAAACGGGAGCGAATACCTCATTGAAATCTTCACCTTCTCTTTGCTTATATCCCTTTGCAACCAATCGTGCTTGTTGATGGAGCCATCAAGATTGGTTTTAATCTTGAATACCCACTTTACACCAATAGCAGATTTGTGTAAGGGCAGTGAAGTAAGCTCCCATGTATCGTTCTTCTTAATAGACTTGATCTCTTCTTTCATTGCACGAACCCATTTTTCATTTTTTGATGCTTCATCATAGGTAACTGGATCTTCTCCCGCAAAAAATGCAAAGTATACATGATCCGTTGTGGCCATTTCTTCGGTTGCATCACAGATCTCTCTCAATGATCTAGTTCTTCTTTCTGCTGTTGGTGGTGAATTTTGTTGTGTTTCAACCCCATTATTTTCAGGCTGAATTTGTTCACCACCACCATCATCATCCTCCAGGTGTTCTTCTTCGTCAAGATTAAGGGTTTGCCAACCTGATAATCCTGAAAAATCTGAAAAATCATAGCTGTTATTCTCATCAAGCAAGACGTACTTGCACACGATTCTCCGTATAAAATCTTAGCAATCGTCATGTAACTAATAATATTGCCCGAAACACAAAGTATTGAATCACATTGATTCTCTACCCAACATGAATCAAAGCAATAATTATTAATTCCACACGATCTTGTTTAAAGGACGGGGATTAAGAAATAACGAATCACTGTGGTCTAATTCTCCTATATTCAGCACTGAAGAATTTATCCTCCTGTAGGTCCTATTCAGCGCATCATAATGCACTAGTGAAATCTCTTGGTCAAGACAAGTCAATCTGAGCCTTATATTTCAACCTTTCACGATGGATTGTTCATTTCCATCTGGGTTGTGAATTCTGTATTTTGGTTACAAGGGACTGTTAATTTAATCTTCTATGATCTGGTATCACTAAATTAACTACAATGTAACACGCACTATTTATTGAACATGTATGCAGTAAATATATGTAACATTCAATCATATTTAAAGCATCGGTGATAAATAATTTATTTCAGCAAATAAGACAGAAATTCAGTTTGGTTATACAAAGTAAAAGCATACTTTCCAGTATAATCCCAACACATCTTCATTTGGCAAGCTGGAGCCGCGGTGAACTCCTCCGCGTCCTCCGATGATCCGAACGAAGACATCTACCACCTGACTCAGGTCGAATTTCAGGGGTTTTTAGGCGGCATCCATTGAAGACGTCTACTGCAATACTGCAATTGTGTATGAATTTGGCAACTTTTTTTGTGAATTTTGCTGAATTTTTTGATGAATTGGGTATGAATACTGGATTTGTGTATTGGGTATGAATATTGCCGAATTTGGGTATGGATGGATATGAATTGGTACTCATTTCTTAGACTTCATTTCTATTTTGCTTCTAGTATTACAATCTTATTAACTTTATAAGTGTGCCATGTCAAATGAAGCTTGAGTTTGTATATGAGAGAATTATGTCTCATCTAAAAGCTCGAGCTTGTAGAGAGGGTCGGGAATAATCTATTTATTTAATTTTCGTCAACACTCCCCCTCACTCGTGGGTAGAAGGTGGCCCAACAGAGTGAACAATTTAAATGGGTGGAGTGCTTCCACGGGAATCGAACCCACAACTTGGGCTCTGATACCATGAGAGAATTTTGTCTCATCTAAAAGCTCGAGCTTGTAGAGAGGGTCGGGAATAATCTATTTATTTAATTTCCCTCAACACTCCCCCTCACTCGTGGGCCGAATCATTGCCTCTGCTCTCTGGAGAGGAGGCCCAACAGAGTGGACAATTTAAATGGGTGGAGTGCTTCCACGGGAATCGAACCCACAACCTGGGCTCTGATACCATGAGAGAATTATGTCTCATCTAAAAGCTCGAGCTTGTAGAGAGGGTCGGGAATAATCTATTTATTTAATTTCCCTCAACACTCCCCCCCTCACTGCAGGCGAGGAATCATTGCCTCTGCTCTCTGGAGAGGAGGCCCAACAGAGTGAACAATTTAAATGGGTGGAGTGCTTCCACGGGAATCGAACCCACAACCTGGGCTCTGATACCATGAGAGAATTCCGTCTCATCTAAAAGCTCGAGCTTGTAGAGAGGGTCGAGAATAATCTATTTATTTAATTTCCCTCAACAGTATATGTTGGAATATTATCTTTTGGATAGTACACAATGGGAATCATTGCTCAAGGCTGGTTTACATTTCCTTTTTCTGTGTAACGTAGGAGCCGAAGTCTGATATGAGCAGCCAGGAGAATGACAGTTATATAGTTGAAGAACCAGGTAGCGCAAGACAATCGTTGGATTAGTAGGATATCATGGAAAGGTATCACTTTTAACCATTCATCTTCTTAATATTCAATTAAATTGTATTTGTTATATCTGGAAGTTAGTTCCCTACTAAGTACTACCTCCGTCCTAATTTAGATTGTCCATTTACTATTTGACTCGTGTTTTAGCGAGCGGGTTGTTTATTAATATTTGAAATGATAAAAAGATTTTTAAGGTGGGGTATGATAATTCAACCCCTCATCTATCCTACACCTCCTTAAAAGTCACTTTATCATTTCATATACTAATAAACAACTAGCTCGCTAAAACACGAGTCAAAAGTGAAATGGCCAATCAAAAACAGGACGGAGGGAGTAATATATTATCACCAAAGTAGTCAACTGCAACATGTTTTTTGAAGTTGAGTGGGATTAATATAGGTTATTACCAGTATTCTGTTAGCAAATTGGTAACAGATGAGACTTGCTAAGAACTATACATCTGAAATTGATCTGCTTATGTTGCTATGATAAATGTGAAATTTAGGTGATCTTGTTAAGCATAAATATGTGGAAGATGGGAAGCTGATGAAATGATAGAAGTGATTACTGGGTTGATGACTTCCAGAAGACGACTTATGAACAATATAGGATAAGAATTTGACGTGCAGATTAGTGAGCATGTTTGCTGACTCATTAGATAATCTAAGCTTGAGACTTGGAGGAACGAACTACCAAAGGAGTTGCTCTTTCTTAGTACCCTTCTGCTCATGATCAAATTAACAGTCGGATTCAATTTATGTGGTTCTGTACACAGTGATGAGAAAGCCCCCACATTGGTCCTGAACTGAGTTTCCATGGTGCAGTTCCTGAAGGCTTCACCAAAGTTGCAGAAACAAAGTTTTCGATAGTAAAATATTTTTTTGTTTGTTGTATCAAGTTGACTATATGATTTCATTTTTAAGAATGGATTAGCCATGAGCAACAGAGCAAGCTCCATTCAATTATTGAACCCTTTTTAATTTTATTTCAAAAGTGACTACCAATTGGGCCCTAATATATAAAACATTACATGGAGTAACGACACAAAGCCATAAAGCAAAACACACTACCTCGAACCACTAAGCAGTACAAAGCCACAAAGCAAGACATATAAAGCCTTAAACCACTATGTCACAAATTAAAGTGCCACAAAGAATATAATCATGGTTAGTAAACACAAAGAACCACAATGACATATACACAATCTAAGCATAACGTATAATTTCACGAAGCATAATCATCAAAGATGAGATCGCTCCCCCTCATAAAGGACAATCTCAAAACACAATGAAACATTAATTTAGTCATTCATATCCTCACAAAGATAACAGTGCACTAAATTGAACTATTCTTTTGCAAAATATAAGCATATTACAGGCATTAAGAAACTAATGGTAAAACATTGTTTTTTTCTTTTTTTCTTTTTTCTATATATATTGCTGAGAATCAGGAGCAGAGACATAAACATTCAATTAGATTACAGAGCAAAAACAGAAACCTTCTTTTCCAACACCAAATTAATCAATTAGAATGGGGATCCCAGTAGTTGAGTTGAACTCCGGTTACAAAATGCCCGTTTTGGGTCTCGGAACTGCAAGTTTCGTGACGCCACTTGCCGACGAGGTAGAAGCCATGGTGAACGCCATCGAACGTGGGTACAGGCATTTCGATACTGCTGCACAATGCGGAAGTGAGAAAGCCGTAGGGGAAGCAGTAGCCGAAGCCATCAAACGCGGCCTTATCAAATCCCGAGATGAACTCTTCATTGTTTCCAAGCTCTGGGCTAACGACACTCATGTTGATCGCGTTCTCCCTGCCCTCAACAAAAGTCTGCAGTAAGTATATAATACTTTTTAATGAAATAACTGATACTGTCAAAATTAATATTAAAATCAGTTTGATTGATTGATTTATATATATGCAGGAACCTTAATCTGGAGTATCTGGATCTTTACCTCATCCACTGGCCCGTAAGCATCACCCAGGATAATATTGAGTACCCTGTTTCGAATAAGAAGAACATTGTTCCATTTGATTGCAAGGGTGTTTGGACTAAAATGGAGGAAGCCGTGAAATTAGGGCTGGTCAAATCCATTGGAGTTAGTAACTTCACAATCAAGAAACTTACGGACTTGTTATCATTTGCAACCATTCCTCCTACTGTCAATCAAGTAAGACTAATTCATTTGACCCAACCAAAGATTGATGATCTGTAATTCCGTCATTAATATGTATATGTTTTTTTTGTTATAGGTGGAACTTAGTCCATTGTGGCAACAAAAGAAGTTGATCGATTTCTGCAAGTCCAAAAATATTGTTGTAGCCGGTTATTCAACTTTGGGATCAGCCGGACAGTTTTGGGGGTCCGACAGAGTTGTGGGTGTCGAGGCCTTAAAGGAGATTGCACAAGCCAAAGGGAAGAGTGTCCCACAGGTACTTTTTAATAAAACAACTAATACTTTTCAATAAAACAACTAATACTGTCAAATTAATTATACATTTTTATGTTTCATATCTAAATTATTTCAACATCATATTCTTAATTCCATCCATATACATGTTTCAGATCATCCTTAGATGGGCACATCAATGTGGAGCTGTTCCGATTGTGAAGAGCTACAACACAGGCAGGATGGAAGAAAATCGCAACATTTTCGACTGGGAATTGAGCGAAGAGGAGGTGAAGAAGATAAGTGAGATCCCTCAGAGCAAACAATTGCCCGCAGAGACGGGTTCAGAGGGCTTAAGAAAGCGCTATCAAGTCTGTTGAGGAGCTCTGGGATGGTGAACTTTGATGATTTCATTAATTGCTTCTTCAAATTTATGTGCTTGTTTGATTTTTCAATAAGTCTCATATGTTGTCATTGAGAATTGCTTTTTAGGTTTCAGTATTGTGTTTGCTTGTAATAATCTTTACTTTGTGAGGAAACTGGATTTTCATTTTCATACCTGTCCAATTGATCTTATTCTAAATGTTGGATAAATTGTGGCATTCTGAACCTTCTTTTCATTTTGAGCAAAATTGACCAATATTAGGGATAATTTTACTAGCTTATCTTTTTACGTGCATTTGTTCATAATGATCTTTCAATGAGTTACCAGACAAATTCAAATTGTATATACTATATACCTTGTTCTTTTACATTCTAATCCAGGTTATTTTATTTTTTTTCTTTCTCACAAGCTGATAAATTTTGATTGGCTGGCTCATCAAAGGAGAGAATCTCGTCTTAGTAACATTCAATGTCATCAACCAAAGTTTGAGTTTGGTTAATTTAGCCTCAGAAAAGAAAAGGTAGGTCAAATTAGAACAATTACAAATGCTTTAGTGGGCTTCAATCATTCACTATACACTCATTCATTCAATTAATAATAGCAATTAATTGTTCACTATCCGTTTAATCATTCGCTATATATAATAAACTATCTCATTCAATTATTCACTATAGTGTGTAATAATGTGCATATATATATATATATATATAAATATAACAAATTAATTTCATATCTTTCTATATGTTCAGACTTTTAGATGAGATGAAATTTTTTCATGGTATTAGAGCTTTTGACTCATTTTACATACTTGGTTGTAGAAAACAACCGAATTAATTATCCACTACAAAAAAAGACGGGGTTTAACGACGGTTTTAGCGACGGCTAAAACCATCGTTACATAGTGTAGCGACGGTTTTTCAACCGTCGGGAAAACGAGTGTCGCTAACATTTAGCGACGGTTATTTCCAATCCGTCGCTAGCTTATTACCGTCGCAACATAGCGACGGTTTTGGAGACGGGCATCGACGGCATAGCGACAGTTTAACGACGACAAAATTCGTCTCTAGTAACAACGGCGTATTCCGTCGCTAATTGTGACGGTTATCTTACGTCGTTATTAGCGACCGTCATTGATCGTCGCTATATCGTGAATTTTCAAAAAAGAAAATGGCTCACGGTGATTCGAAGCCGGGCCCGAGGGCGTCCGAGTGGGCACGAACCACCCGAGCTATGGACCATCTCTAACCCAACCACCAAGCCTCCCAATTAAATGAGGCAAATTTTTGCTCCCAAGGGGGACCGAACACAAGACCTAGGGGTGCCTGAGCGGGGATCAATCCGCTCAGACAATTGCTTTCTTGCGTTTAGTTAATAAAATTAATTCTATATGTTCTAAAAAATTTTTTTTTTACAATTTTTTTAAAAATTCTTTATTTCAATTATCTTATTTATTAATTCAATCACATTTTTATATAATAATTTTTTTTATATAAATTAAAATTATATTATATTATATTAAAATTGTATTTTTTTAAAATCGTTTTTTTAAGTACTACCTTTCTTTTAAACCTGTAATACTTTTATATTTAAAGAAGTAATACTTTTCATTTAAAAACAAATAATATTTTTCCATTTAAACAAGTTATACTTTTCTATTTAAACAAGAAATACTTTTTATTTAAACAAGTAACACTTTTCATCTAAACAAGTTGTACTTTACTTTTAAACAAGTAATACTTTTCCATCTAAACAAGTTATACTTTTCTATTTCAACAAGTTATACTTTTCATTTAAACAAGTAATACTTTTCTTTAAACAAGTAATACTTTTCTATCTAAACAAGTTATACTTTTCTATTTAAACAAGTAATAATTTTCTTTAAACAAGTAATACTTTTCCATCTAAACAAGTTATACTTTACTTTTAAACAAGTAATAATTTTCTATTTAAACAAGTAATGCCTTTCTTTAAACAAGTAATACTTTTCTATCTAAACAAGTTATACTTTTCTATTTAAACAAGAACACTTTTCTATTTAAACAAGTAATAATTTTCTTTAAACAAGTAATACTTTTCCATCTAAACAAGTTTTACTTTACTTTAAAACAAGTAATATTTTTCTATTTAAACAAGTAATACTTTTCCATCTAAACAAGTTATACTTTTTTATTTAAACAAGTAATACTTTTGTTTAAACAAGTAATACTTTTCCATCTAAAAAAGTTATACTTTACTTTTAAACAAGTAATACTTTTCTATTTAAACAAGTAATACTTTTCCATCTAAACAAGTAATACTTTTCTATTTAAACAAGTAATACTTTTCTTTAAACAAGTACTACTTTTCCATCTAAATAAGTTATACTTTACTTTTAAACAAGTAATACTTTTCTATTTAAACAAGTAATACTTTTCCATTTAAACAAGTTATACTTTTCTATTTAAACAAGTAATACTTTTCCTTAAACAAGCAATACTTTTCCATCTAAACAAGTTATACTTTACTTTTAAACAAGTAATATTTTTTCTATTTAAACAAGTACTCCTACTTTTCCATCTAAACAACTAATACTTTTCTATATAAACAAGTAATACTTTTAAGTGTAAACAAGTTATACTAGCCAGTAAAATAAAAATATAATAGATATAAACATTATACATATATAAAAGTAAATTGTTCACAATACATAATTAAAAAAAGAAAAAATGAGTCTCATGATCATGAATAAAAAAAAAACTGAGTTTCAAGAAATCACCCCCGCCCCAGGTAAAAGTCATCCTGTAAATCATCAACCACATCATCCCCCAGATTAGTAGTAAAAGTATCAAACAGATAAGAAGCATCGAAAAGATTATTACCACCGCCACCGACACTGCTACCATCTGCCCCGACCCCGGCCCTGGCCCCACCATCATCACTGCCACCACGACCACCACCACCGCTGCCACCACGACCACCACCACCTCCACCACTACCTCGGCCAATTACAAAGCCACGCCTCGCTACCTACCTCCTGCCCTTAAAATTGTTGACCACCCTGAGCCGAGGTCGTCGTAGATCGTCGTCGAAAAAGGTCATCGAGGAAATAAGCGAAATTTGGACCCGATTCGACTACCCGTTCGACGGCAATCGCCGCCACTTCCTTGCATTTTTTTCTTTGAGCTCGGCCCTGAGCCCCTCCCTAATCTCCTTAGCCATATGCTGCGGTGGCTGCGGTGCTGAAGTAATAGAGGTCTGAGACGAGTAGGGTTGTGTCTCCGTGATCAAGGAGGCAGACAACCTACCGTACCCGAGTACCCGTTGTCTGTTGACACCGATCTCCTCCACATAAATCTGAGTCAAATTAGCTGGAGGTGGTGGATTTGAACCTGACGGTTCACCCGTCTGGACCTATGTGGCAGCTTCGACCCTTTTTCGCACTGTTCTCTATAAAAATTAAATATTATTAATTTCAGGTGTAATAATTGTTAGTGTTAGTGTCCTAGAGACAATCCATTGTAAGGACATAATACTCAGATAATATTCAATGTTGGTTTAATATTATTATTTATTTAATATTAAATATATGGTGTTACACTTATTAGAATATTATGTTTGATTGTTTGCATTTGTTCTTATCTGTGTTCCTTTGAGTCACTGTTGTCATTGAGTGTGTGAGAACTCAGATGACTTAAGTGTGATTCTCAAATAGCCCCAATCGAGGATCATCAAGAATGGGATATTGATGATGCAATGGAGATTGGTGTGCGATCTGCATCATACTCTTAGAGAGTGGAGTAAGATCTCACTTACTACGAGATACTAGGTATCTCATGATGGATGCACAAATACCTTAGAGGGTATTGGTATACCCATCTGAGAAACTGTTTGATGTAGTTCCACTATATATGTCTACGGATGTCTCGATTAGTGGGAGCGATGAGATACTCCTTTGACTTGAGGTCAATACGCACGACATGTGTGGAGTGATGAACTTTGACCATGACCGACGCTTGCACCCTTCCATGGGTAGATATGACTTGGATTGGGTTCATCACGAAGTGCATGTGCGTGGTAGTTGAGCCAAGAAAAGGATTAATTCCTCAAAGTGGATTTAGAGAGAATACTCATCTTCTCATCATAATTGGATCAAAGTCATTGGTCAATGCACGTCAACTTGGACTTTGTGGCCAAGTGTGACACGAGTGCTCAATTAGTGATTAGAGATAAATTGATTTAGTTATTTGAATAGACACTTCATCATGTTCAACACTAATCGAGTATTCGTGAATGAAAGGAGGAAATCGCAATAGCCCATGTTACAGTTACAGGTAGTTGCATGTTTCTCGCAACGTACCTCATATATTGAGAATTTCTGATTTATTGTCTAGGGTTCAATTAAGACCGTCAGTTTGACTAATTGCTCGATATATGAGGGCCTATGGGTCACACAACAAGTAGTTCCCTTTTATGGATTATAGTTGGTTGATTAAATGTTAAATTGGATTTAATATTTAATTTATGGAGAATTAATTAATAATGGATTAATTTGGAATTAATTATTATTAATATTTAATTAAATTGGATTTAATTAAATAGAAATTCCCAATAATAATATATGGAATATTATTGTAGGATTTAATATATATGAAAATAAATCGTAGAGATTTGACATATATGGGAATTAAATTCGTAGAGATTTTATATGTAGGAAATAAATCTAAGAGATTTATTCAAATAATGATTAGGGATTTTATTTCCTAATCAGGTTAGCTTAAGATTTAAGTTGGGTCTCTCCTATATATATGAGCTCTTGGGAATCCATAAAACGGTTGTTCAAATTCTCTCCATAAAATCTGGAGTTAGAATTTTCCTAGCAAATTCATCTCAGGATTCAACGCTGGCAAATCTGTGCAAGTCTGTGAACGGGGATTATGTGGATACCATAGTTGAGAAATCTACTCTTGAATTACTGTAAGATTTCTTGTTATGTTTATTCATAATCGTTTATGCAATTATATGTTCGTTGTTTGTGAACTGTTTAATTCGGCTGCGCATGTATTACGTGTTTACGTGCCTCTAAATTCCAACAGTGGTATCAGAGCTTCGGGCTCTTGTTTTTAATTGCATATTAAAACTAGTTTTAATTAAAAAAATTTAAAACATGGGGCACGGTTTTATTGGACAAAAATCGTACCCCCTTTGTTATTTTATTTGGTCGCTCGACTTTGTCCCCTTCGTCCCAAAAATTAGGGTTTCCCCTTTGGGGATTCGCCGCTGCACTGCATGTCTCACCCCATTTCGACCGGCAGTGCTATGCCGCGTCGCTGAAGGCCGGCGTTAGGCGCCGTGCCTCGCGACGCATGAGGAAGCTCGCAGTGCAAATCGCGACTCCTTTCCTCTGCGAATCGTCTTCGAGGCTTGACCGGTGTGTCCGTCTCAATGCTTCTCAAGGCGGCGCGCCACTGAAATTGAGGCGAATCAGTGGCGGTGCGCCACCGACTCGATCGTCTTCCTCGTCTCTCTCTGGTTTCGAACCAATTCGATTAAGGGGCCTCGGCTCTGCGCGAGCCCCTTCCGCTACACTCTCGTTCAAGGCAGCGAGTCACCCGCACGCGAAGAGCAGCGGTGGCAACTCGCGCCTGTTCGAGAGGCCGTGCTCGTCGCTTCGCTTTGCCTATTTCTGTCGCCCTTGTTTTTCGAACATGAATCTGGACAATTTTGTTTTTGGTTCCTGGTTCGATTTAATGGGATTAATTAATTAGATTGATTATGATGAAACTGATATTCTGGAATTTGGATGATTTGGGTGTTTCGGTTTTTCGGATTGGATTCGATTTGGAAGGGTGATGATGTAGGAGGGTTGTTTTACAAATTCCACGTGCCTCTATATTCCATCAGTATGCACTAGGTGCACCGTGCATTCCCTAATGTATTTTAAAAATATGCAACTACTTGTATTGAAATATATAATTTGTTAAACTGAAACGTGCAATTATGTTTTACGAACACAATTTGCATGTCGATTTGAGACAGGCCCTCCCGTGCAAATTTCAGAAATTACACCTGAGCCTCCAAAAATAAAATAATTATTTTTGGAATTTTTATTAGATTTAATTCTGAAATTAAAATTGGTTGGACCAAGACGATTAATTGGATTAATCATATTTAATAATCTTAAAATTGAATTTTTTAAATGAATTTAAAATTTGATTTTCTAAAAGGATTTATTAAAACCCACTGTTAACTTGTTTACTCGTTTAAATTAGTTAACGCAATTTAAGTTCGCATTATAACTGTTTGGGTAGGCGACGCCCAATATTTGTCGGACCTTATTAAATGCTTGGGTAGACGGCGCCTAAATATTTGTTAGTCCGTATATGTCATGTTTGGGTAGGCGGCGCCCGTAATTTCTCAAATGTGACTTAGATATCATGATGGATCTTGATTAAGCAATTAATACCCCGCCTTTAAAAATGTTCCTCGCCAAAATATGGTTTTCTCATTAATTTGATAAGATGTCTTCCATCAAAGTTAAAAGTAAACCGGAGATTTCGTCTCCAATGAGTACTTAAAGACCCTCGTCTTTTGCTCAGATCTACATCTAACGGGACTTTTATAGGGACATGTAATGTCGCAACTTGATGGTTGTAAACCAACTTAACTATGTTTCGCTAGCCATCACGGGGAACAAAGGGTAAGGGACATCAGTCGAACTAGGTTTGACAAACTAGGAATTGCAGTTTTGCAATTGGTTTGGAGACCTTCTTCCAATTCCAATTCAATTTCCAAACAAAAATATGACACCTTTCGCAGCATGGAGTACTCCGTCCCTTACAACAAGGTATACAACATAAATTCCATGGGACGCAATAGAAAGACACCTTTTACAACAATAACAGGGGAAAAATGTTTTTGTAGGACAATAATTTAGGGGGGATTGTGTTTTAAGAAAAATAATTATACGGACTTTAAAATGTAAGCAATGTGTTTAAAAATATGTAAATATAGGATAATATATTTTAAAATCTATAATGTAGGACAATTGAGCCGAATAAGCACAAATCGGGCTGAAATATCATGTGAGGATCATGCTCAATTGTCCTACATTTACTTATTTTTAAAACATATTGTCCTATATTTATAAATTTTAAAACATATTGTCCTATATTTACAAGTTTTAAAATATATTGTCCTACATCTCCAAGCCCGTAAAATTATTGTCCTTAAAACACAAACCCCCCCCCCTCCCTCCCCCTAAGTTATTGTCTTTAAAAACATTATTCCACAATAACAGCTAGGCACTACGACAAACTCTTGGCTTAAGGAACCAATCACGAATGGAAAAAAAAAATTCAGATCAATCGCCTTAACTGAAAGCCAAGATCACACTCTAGCCTTAATGTCGCTCATCATTCTTCCTGGATTCGGTTCTTTATTATTGAAAATCAGCTCGTTTATAGCATTCCAAATGGACCATGCAATGCTTACCCACAATGTCGCTGCAATTTTTTATTTCTTCCAAGCGCCAATTAATTGGTACTGAAATTGTACAATATTGCCAGAATAGTGGGGAATAAATCATCGAACTTAAACCTTTTCGGCAATGAATATATTTAAGCCGAAAGTAAATGGAACATATATGATTTAAAACATGATCATGGTATGTACATATTTCAGATTTTATTCTCTCAGGCCATAATGCATCAAAAGGCCTTTGAACTATCAATTTTTATTTCATAAGGTCCATGGACTATTTATGGTTTTTTAAAAAGTCCTTATACTATATAATTCTTGTTTATAAGTCCCCTCGATTTTTTATTTTTTATTTTTCCTTTAAAACCCCTTAAACTACACAATTCTTGTTTCATACGGTCATTTTTTGACGGTTCAATATAGATGATTTTTTTTTTTTTTTTTGGTAGTTTGGTCTTAAACGCCAAATTGATATATAATAGCATTGCAATATGGTTGATGACTGGTATTTAAATGAATAACATGAAACTGACTTGGAAAATTTCTATTACTAGGAACCTCGTGAAACAAAAGTTATAAAATTTTAGGGTTTCTTAAATCAAAAGATAGTTACGTGTCACAAAAATTGATAGCTCAGTGGCCTTTTATTGCATTATGTCCTCTTTTTATTCCACAAACTAATAAATAGATTTAATAGACAATTATTTACGAAATTGGGAATCGCTCTTCCGTAATATCTTCAATCAAAATCAGCGCAGCAGCATAGCAGAGGCACGTTCGGCCAGTCTGTTATTTATTAACGCAATAAATTTCGTGTAGTTCTTCATCTTTTTTTTTTTTTTGTCAAAATTATATTTTCTTTTATTAACTATTATGCATTTTATTTTTACATTTTCAATTTTTGATGATTATAAACTCTAGAGTTTGAGGTATTTGAGCATAATTGCAACACATTTCTCTGTTGCCTATATTCTCGTTTCGACATGCGAATACTTTTTCTTCTTTACAATGTGCAAACTATCTATCATTGTATATTGTATCATTTTATTTTATTCTTGCGGTTTGATTTTGTGTTAAACTATTTGAATTTTATACAGACTCCCTTACTACTAATACACATTTGGGCTTGGACAACTGTGAAAAATGACCTTGGAGAGCTGTTATAACCGCTCTCCAAGTAACAGTTGTCCAAGCTTGGACAGCTGATAAAAAACCGCTGTCCAAGAAATCGCACTTGGACAGCGGTTTTTAACCGCATTGCAAGGGTCACTTGGAGAGCGGTTTTCAACCGCTGTCCAAGAATATACACTTGGACAGCGGTTTTTAACCGCTCTCCAACACTTTTTTTTTTTTTTTAAAAAAATTGATTTTTAGGCACGGACCCACCAAACATCTCATATATAAGCCACCAAGTCTCCCAATTAATTGAAGCAATTATTCACTCCCATGAGGGACCGAACACGGGACCTTGGGCGCCTGAGCGGGGATCAATTCCGCTCGGGCACTAGCTTTCTTGCGTTTACTTAATGAAATTAATTCTATATGTCCTAGAATTCGGTTTTTTTACAATTTTTTTTTAAAATTCTTTATTTCAATTATCTTATTTATTAATTCAATCACACTTTTTTATATAATAATAATTTTTTATATAAATTTAAATTAAATTATATTAAAATTATATTTTTTACTTGTTTTTTTTTAAAAGTACACTACGTACCTTTCTTTTAAACTTGTAATATTTTTCCTTCTAAACAAGTAATATACTTTTTTTATCTTAATAAGTAATATTTTTATTTAAACAAGTAATTCTTTTTCTTCTAAACAAGTAATATATATATATTTCTTTAAACAAGTTATTTAAACAAGCTAGTAATACTTTTCTATTTAAACAAGTAATTCTTTTCTTTAAACAAGTAATACTTTTTCATCTAAACAAGTAATACTTTTCTTGCGTTTATTTAATGAAACTAATTCTATATGTTCTAAAAATCGTTTTTTCTTAGAATTTTTTTAAAAATTCTTTATTTCAATTATCTTATTTATTAATTCAATCACATTTTTATATAATAATTTTTTTTATATAAATTTAAATTAAATTATATTAAAATTTTATTTTTTACTTGTACTTTTTTTTTAAAAAGTACTACCTTTCTTTTAAACTAGTAATAATTTTCCTTCTAAACAAGTAATACTTTTCTATCTAAATAAGTAATATTTTCCTTTAAACAAGTAATACTTTTTCATCTAAACAAGTAATACTTTTCTTTAAACAAGTTATACATTTCTATCTAAACAAGTAATACTTTTCTATTTAAACAAGTAATATTATGAACAAATTTTGCATAAGAGTTTGTGTTAATCTCATTATATACGACGAATATTAAAAAGAAATAACACGAGAATTTAAAGAATAAAATATTTGAAATGTACCTAAAAAGAATTTACAAATTAAAACAAAAAATAAAAGCTTTACAAAAAAAAAAAAAAAATTAACTTGGAGGCGGTTATGAACCGTCTAAGTTGTTTTGGAGGACAATGGTTCAAAACCGTTCTCCAAGCTCTCAATTACACTTACGTTGATTTATGAACCATTGTCTAAGTTTTTGATCTTGGACAATGGTTTTTTAACCGTTTTTTTTTTTTTTTTTTAATAGAACCATTTGTCCAAGGAACCACTTGGAGCCGTTTCGTTGTTGTTCAAGGAACCACTTGGAGAATTTAGAAAAAAAGGGTTTGTCCAAGTGGAGCTCTCCAAGCTTAAATGTGTAGTAGTGACTATACATTACGAAAGAGATAAAATGGTTTTGCAATTTCATCTGTGTCCATAAATAGTGGTATAAGTTTTTACTTTACAGAATTTTGTCCTTTTGTAGTCAATTTTGGTTCTTTCCAGGAAAATTTTGAATTTTTGCCGGAAAAGTTTCAGGAAAATGGATGAAAATCTATTGCCGCATACATAAAGGCATGAAAAAGGTATTGGAATGACGAGCTATGCGAAAGGAAGAGAATAGTATAGGCCTCAACCCTCAACTCGTAGTAAATCAATTGAAATTAGCCACGGGAATGGACGAAATTCGCAAATAAGAAGTTGATCGAGCGTTTTGCTTCCTAAATGAGATATAGTTCATATGAGAGTTGTGGCGGCAGTCCATGAGACCAGAACAAACAAGTAGGGCAATTTTTCGGTCAAAAATCGAATTTTTTCGGAAAATATGACAAAATTGATAAACCATCTATTACGAGATTGGATATGTTAAACCATCTATTTTCAATAATATTTTTGCATGACTAAGTTTAAGTGATGAATTCGAAAAAAGTTAATATATAGTTTAAACTGGATCCGAAAAATAATAAGAAACCACGTGCGACTTATAATGACTAGAAAAAGATAAAAGCTTTGGTTCTAGAATTTTCGAGAAGATTTTCTTTCAAAAAAAGAAAAAAGAAAAAGAATTTTCGAGAAGATCCATTAATTGGGGATTTGAAAGAGAATAGTATGATAAAATAAGGTAGGCAGAGTGGAGTATTAGTTTAATTTCATTTTAATAAAGAAAAAGATATATGCATCTACACTAGCTTGGTCAACGTTCAATTTTCCTACGCGCGTTGAAATAAAATTACGAAATTAACCCTGTGAACACATCTATATAAAATGTTGAGCACCAAGAGCAGAGACATATTAACAATCCAACATTCAATTACAATTACATTACAGAGCAAAAACAGAATTAAGCTTCTTCCAATTCCAATTTCAATTTGAAGACCAAATTAGAATGGGGATCCCAGTAGTAGAGTTGAACTCCGGTTACAAAATGCCCGTTCTGGGGCTCGGAACAGCAAGTTTCACGACGCCACTTGCGGATGAGGTAGAAGCCATGCTGAACGCCATCGAACGTGGGTACAGGCATTTCGATACTGCTGCTCAATACGGAAGTGAGAAAGCCGTAGGTGAAGCAGTAGCCGAAGCCCTCAAACGCGGCCTTATCAAATCCCGAGATGAACTCTTCATTGTTTCCAAGCT
This sequence comes from Stenogyne calaminthoides, assembly GCA_037126765.1. NCBI lineage: Eukaryota > Viridiplantae > Streptophyta > Magnoliopsida > Lamiales > Lamiaceae > Stenogyne > Stenogyne calaminthoides. The sequence goes on from JBBCBC010000012.1 coordinate 2,317,716, forward strand.
GTGGGCCAACGATACTCATTCTGATCGCGTTCTCCCTGCTCTCAACAAAACTCTGCAGTAAGTATATAGTAATACCTTTTAATGAAATAACTAATACTCATGTCAATATTAATATATATGCATGCTGCTGCTGCAGGAACCTTAATCTCGAGTATCTGGATCTTTACCTCATTCACTGGCCCGTAAGCATCACCCAAGAAAATATTGAGTACCCTGTTTCGAATAAGAAGAACATTATTCCATTTGATTGCAAGGCTGTTTGGACTAAAATGGAAGAGGCCGTAAAATCAGGGCTTGTCAAATCCATTGGAGTCAGTAACTTCACTTGCAAGAAAATTGATGACTTGTTATCATTTGCAACCATCCGTCCTGTTGTCAATCAGGTCGAACTTAGTCCATTGTGGCAACAGAAGAAGTTGATTGATTTCTGCAAGTCCAAAGGAATTGTTGTAGCCGGTTACTCAACGTTGGGATCAGCTGGACAGTTTTGGGGGTCCGACAGAGTTGTGGGCGTCGAGGCCTTAAAGGAGATTGCACAAGCCAAAGGGAAGAGTGTCCCACAGGTCATTCTTAGATGGGCACATCAACATGGAGCTGTTCCCATTGTCAAGAGCTACAACACAGGCAGGATGGAAGAAAATCGCAATATTTTCGACTGGGAATTGACCCACCAAGAGGTCAAGAAGATCAGTGAGATCCCTCAGAGCAGAGGAATGCCCGCAGACGGCTTCGTAGGCGAAGAAAGCGCTATCAAGTCCGTTGTGGATCTTTGGGATGGTGAACTTTGATTTCATCAATTGCTTCTTCAGATGATTTCTTTCTTTCATTTTCAGCATTGCTGCATTGTAATGTTTTACTACTATTTTCTTTGCTTTCCACCTTCATGTCAGTATAACACCAATTTTAATTTCTATACAATAAACTTTGCTTTTTCACCAACCCGGATTTTCAATTTCATAATGTCTAATTCTTGTTCAAAATTCTTGGATAAACTGCATTCGTATTTCAGAATTTTCTCCACCGACTCAATTGCTACTTCTTTTTCTTATTACTAACCCACTTATTTGAGTCTAAACTATATTTGGTCCCATAACTTTCAGGATTTAGTCCAAAAAATGATAAGTTCCAGATTTTTTTCTTACAATGTACAATCTGAATCCCAAAATTGGCCCGAAAATATGAAACGGCTTTGTTTTGGCGCAAGTGATAGGCACGCGTGGATGTTTTCAGATGAAATTACATATAAATTTATTATTTTACCAAAATATTAGCACCTCATATTTTATAGTAATAAATAAAAATATCAATAACTGATTAAAAAATGTTTCTAAAAAATGTGATTATCGCGAATGGGAGTTAAAAACCCCTTCTCCCAAATTCAAGGGTTCGTACTGGAATCAAACGTTGTTAATCACAAATCCCACACAGATCCCTACTCGATTTAATCCAGGACAGGGGATATCGATATCAAAAAAATCACCGACATAAGTAGATTGCCCAACAAAAATATGACACCTTTCGCAGCAAGGGGTACTCCATCCCTTACAACAAGGTATACAACATAAATTCGATGGGATGCAATACAAAGACACCTTTTACAACAACAACAGGGGAAATATGTTTTTGTAGGACAATAATTTAGGGTGGATTGTGTTCTAAGGACAATAATTCTACAGACTTTAAAATGTAAGACAATATGTTTAAAAATATGTAAATATAGGTCAATATGTTTTAAAATATGTATACGTAGGACAATTGAGCCGAATAAGCCCAAATCGGGCTGAAATATCATGTGAGAACCAGGCTCAATTGTCCTACATTTACATATTTTTAAAACATATTGTCCTATATTTACAAATTTTAAAACATATTGTCCTATATTCACAAGTTTTAAAATATATTGTCCTATATTTCCAAGCCCTTAAAATTATTGTGCTTAAAACACAACCCCCCCCAAGTTATTGTCCTTAAAAACATTATTCCCCAATAACAGCTAGGCATACGACAAACTCTTGGCTTAAGGAACCAATCACGAATGGAAAAAGATTTCAGATCAATCGCCTTAACTGAAAGCCAAGATCACGCTCTAGCCTTAATGTCGCTCATCATTCTTCCTGGATTCGGTTCTTTATTATTGGAAATCAGCTCGTTTATAGCATTCCAAATGGACCATGTAATGCTTACCCACAATGTCGCTGTAATTTTTTATTTCTTCCAAGCGCCAATTGATTGGGACTGAAATTGTACAATATTGTCATAATAGTGGGGAATAAATCATCGAGCTTAAACCTTTTAGGCAATGAATATATTTAAGTCGAAAGTAAATGGACCATATATGATTTAAAACATGATCATGGTATGTACATATTTCAGATTTTATTCTCTTAGGCCATAATGCATCAAAAGACCTCTGAACTATCAATTTTTATTTCATAAGGCCCGTGGACTATTTATGGTTTTTTAAAAAGTCCTTATACTATATAATTCTTGTTAATAACTCCCCTCAATTTTTTATTTTTTATTTTTCCTTTAAATAAACTACACAATTCTTGTTTCATACGGCCATTTTTTGACGGTTCAATATAGATGATTTTTTTATTTATTTTTTTAGTAGTTTGGTCTTAAACGCCAAATTGATATACAATAGCATTGCAATATGGTTGATGTCTGGTATTTAAATGAATAACATGAAACTAACTCGGAAAATTTCTATTACCGGGAACCTTGTGAAACAAGAGTTATAAAATTTTAGGGTTTCTTAAATCAAAAGATAGTTACGGGTCACAAAAATTGATAGCTCAGTGGCCTTTTATTGTATTACACTAATACACATTTGGGCTTGGACAGCTGTGAAAAATGACCTTGGAGAGCGGTTATAACCGCTCTCCATAATAACCGCCCAAGCTTGATATGATAAAAAACCGTTGTCCAAGAAATCGCACTTGGACAGCGGTTTACAACCGTTTTGCAAGATTTTGCTTGGACAACGGTTATCAACCGCTGTCTAAGTTAATTTTTTTTTTTTGTTTATATGTTACATAGACAGCGGTTATTAACCGCTGTCCAATATCTTTTTTTTTAATTAGTAATTTATATTTTAAAAGTCCTATAATAAAACTATAAACCAAAACTTATATATACGTCCAATACCATATACCATAAACCAAAAATCCTATAATACCACATATATATATACCAAAACATCAAATAAATTAATAAACATACACATCATGAAATAAATAAACATACAATCATAAACATACGTCCAATACACCAAAAATATGAAATATATATCATCACAAATATATAATTTAATTACATGCTACTAATATTTCAAACAATATTCACTCAATATCGTATGAATATAAGAATCGATTGTAAAGGTATTGCATTCCAATTTTTTTTTTTTCCATTTCTCCGGTCTTTTCTTAGAGTAAGACTTGAGCTCACGTTCATAGACAAACCGCAAAACAACTAATCAATCAATATAGTATGAATTTTTATTCAATCAATAATAATTTAAATAAATCGATAAATTGACTTACATTGAGAGGAATGTTTGTTAGAGAGAAAGCGGATTATATCTTCTATAAAGCAACACACAAAATGTCCACAATGGTCATTATTATTTGCCTCTTTTCGGAACCTGTTGATTAACAATTATAATCACGATTACAATTATGATTTCTTTCTATTAATTAGTTTGATAATTTACTAAATTAAATTTACCTTAATGTTAATCCAGGTTCACTTTATTTAACTTAGATCTTGAACTCGATTGGCGACTCCGATACATCGTCATCACACTATTATTATTATAATTAAAAAATAAAAATAGATTAAATATGCATAATTTTAAAAGTAAAACAAATCATTGTATAGAATATTAAAAATGAGCTTACGCTTCCATATATGAAACGAGATCGTAGGCGATTTGAATAAACTCCATCATGAAATTTGGGTCCATAAAATACACACTTAATGTATTCATGTGTATGGCGACAAAGACCCAATGGTTCATATATTATATTGAGAATATTAAAATTAACGCAAATTTAGCATATATATGTGCAAATATTATAAACATGAATACAAATTTTAACGAAATGTTTATCACTCACCCCACATTTGTTGGCGAAAAAAATGAGATGATCGCTCCCGGTTAGATTCAAAGATATGATTAACTAACCCATCCATGGTCTGTGACCTATCACCCATTATGCAAGACACTTGGGGGAGAGACGAAGGAGTATACATTCCACTTGCTTGCTCGGTTATCTCCGGAGAGATATACCTCACCCAAATATCTTTAACCAACATATATATGCTAATTAATATTTAAAAAGAAAAATTAAACTATACGAAAAGTGAATATTGAGAATTAGTAAACACATACCGAGGTAAAGGGCTATGGTGGTTGCACTCAACCACTCGTTATTCAAGACTTCAAGACACATGTTCATCATCGATTTAATTCTTGGAAAGTATTCTCGATGAAAGTGAGCAAGCATGGGAACTGTGGATTTATCTCGAAAGCATTAGACGATACCATCCGATGCACCCTAGATGCAGACATGATCATCGCGGATCTAAGTCTCCGGTCATGGGATAACCAAGTTCGAGCGCAGTGGAGTCCTCGTTTCCCCCCCCGATCGCTCACGACACCCTCGATTTCTTTTTAGCCTTTTTGTGGTGTCGTGCAGATTCTACAATTAATTTGCAATATTATTTAGAACCACAAATAAGATAATGAACTTTAATAACAAATATTTTACCCTCATGGTGCTAGAGACTGTTGCTCGCCATTCGATGAAGTGCCCGACCGTTGTTCCGAATCGTGACGGCTTTATCGATTGGTTTTGCACAAATTGAATCCTTCGTCCGACACGGGTACATCGAAAGTGTGACCCTCACTAAACCAGGAGTGATGGGATGACCATGAATCATTCCATGGGAGTCAGGTAACGTTCTCGTGGGCTACCAACCGATCGGGATCCTCCAAATAAAGGTAGCAAAAGGTCGTTGGCTGTTCGAATAAGATATTTAGTTAGAAATTTTTAATACACTAGTCTTTAATTAAAACAAATGTGAGACATGCATATCTGATACCTGAGAGATGCTTTGAAGTGCCTCAATAAAGTCGTCCCTAGGGTTAGCTGAAAACATAGCATTAGCGACACTATGTTCACAGCTTGCTCCACTCGATGACATTCCGTGGCTCGTTCTTCTCTCGGACCTCAAACGTTCCACATCTTTAGACAACTTGGCAACCTGTTCCGTTAGTATACCCACCATATTCATGGCTTGAAGACCATGTTGGGATTATACTAGAAAGTATGCTTTTTACTTTGTATAATCAAAACGGAATTTCGAACTTATTTACTGAAATAAATTGTTTATCACTGATGCATTAAATATTATCGAATGTTACATATATTTACTGCATAACTGTTCAATAATTCGTACGTGTTACATTGTAGTTAATTTAGTGATACCAGATCACAGATGATTAAATTAACAGTCCCTTGAAACTAAAAGTACGCCATTCACGACCTAGATGGAAATGAACAACCCATCGCGAAAGGTTGAAGTGTAAGGCTCGGATTGGCTTGTCTTGACCAAGAGATTACACTAGTGCATGACCGATGCTAATGAATAGGACCCTCTGAGGATAAATTCTTCAAAACCGAACAAGGAAGAATTAGACCTCGGTTGGTTCGTTATTTCTTAATCTTCGTTCCTTAAATAGGATCACATGGGATTGGTAACTATTGCTTTTTGACTTATCATGGGTAAATAATCAACGAGATTCAATACTTTTTATCTTGGGCAATATTATTAGTCACATGTGATTGCTAAGATTTAATCTTAAGAATTGTGTGCAAGCACGCTTGTTCGATTGCCCCCTTGGGAGGTTCATAAGCTTTATCATACCAAATCTTGCAAGTGGAATTAGTTTCCGCAGATGGATAATAATGTTGAACCGTTCCTTGACCAAGGACAAAAGATATTAATTAATGGAAAGCTATTTCAGTGGCTTGAATTAATTAATGGGCTAGATAATCTTAAACACGGGAAATAATAACTGGGAGCCATATTGACTGTAATATGGGTTAAGATGGATAGTGCAATATTAATTATGTAGTGGGATTAATTAATATTTATGGGCTTGAATAATATTGTGGCTCAATATTAGATATTCAAGGTCCATTAGAAGGTCCAATCTTAATTTTCTTAAAGGCCCCCTGAGTAGCCCAATATATAGTCCATTCACTAATACACATTTGGGCTTGGACAGCTGTGAAAAATGACCTTGGAGAGTGGTTATAATCGCTCTCCAAGCATCAGCTGTCCAAGCTTGGACAGCTGATAAAAAACCGATGTCCAAGTAAAGCACTTGGACAGCGGTTTTTAACCGCTTTTGAAGTTTTAGATTGGACAGCGGTTGATAAAATCGGGCTTTTCGATATATTTTTTTTTATTCGTTTTTTATTTTACATAGACAGCGGTTGAAAACCGCTGTCCAATATCTTTTTTTTTTTAATTATTAATTTACATTTTAAAAATCCTATAATAAAACTATAAACCAAAACTTATATATACGTCCAATACCATATAATAAAACTTATATATACGTCCAATACCATATAATAAAACTTATATATACGTCCAATACCATATAATAAAACATATATATACGTCCAATACCATATAACATAAACCAAAAATCCTATAATAAAACCATAAACCACATATATATACCAAAACATCGAAAATTGTAAACATACAATCATAAACATACGTCCAATACACCAAAAACATGAAATATATATCATCACAAATATATAATTTAATTACATGCTACCAATATTTCAAACAACATTCTCTCAATATTGATCGTATGAATATAAGAAACGATTGTAAGGTACCCTCAATCAATCGTTTTTTCCATTTCTCCAGTCTTTTCTTAGAGTAAGACTTGAGCTCACGTTCATAGACAAACTGCAAACAACGAATCATTCAATATAGTATGAATTTTTATTCAATCAATAATAATTTAAATAAATCAATAATTGACTTACATTGGGAGAAATGTTCGTTATAGAAGCGCGGATTATATCTTCTATAAAGCAACAAACAAAATGTCCACAATGGTCATTATCTCGTTGCCTCGGAACCGTTGATTAACAATATAATAACGACATGCTTATGATTTCTTTCTATTAATTAGTTTGATAATTTACTAAATTAAATTTACCTTAATGTTAATCCGGTTCATTTTATTTAACCTCGGATCTTGAGCCTCGACTAAGGCGACTCGATACATCGTCATCACACTATTATTATTATAATTAAAAAATAAAAATAGATTAAATATGCATAATTTTAAAAGTAAAACAAATCATTGTATAGAATATTAAAAATGAACTTACGCTTCCATATATGAAACGAGATCAGGGCGATTAGAATAAACTCCATCACGAGCTGGGTCCATAAAATACACACTTAATGTATTCATGTGTATGGCGACCAGCACCCAATGGTTCCTATATTATATTGAGAGTATTAAAATTAACTGCAAATTTAGCATATATATGTGCAAATATTATAAACATGAATACAAATTTTAACGAAATGTTTATCACTCACCCCACATTTGTTGGCCAAAAAATGAGATGATCGCTCCCAGTTAGATTCAAAGATGTGATTAATCTAACCCATCCATGGTCATGCCTTATCACCCATTATGCAAGACACTTGGGGGGACGCGAAGGAGTACATTCCACTTGCTCGGTTATCTCTGGAGAGATATAGCTCACCCAAATATCTTTAACCAACATATATACACTAATTAATATTTAAAAAGAAAATTAAACTATACAGAAAGTGAATATTGAGAATTAGTAAACACATACCTGAGGTAAAGGGCTATGGTGGTTGCACTCAACCACTCGTCATTCAAGACTTCACAAGACAGACATGTTCCTCATCGATTTAATTCTTGGAAAGTATTCTCGATGAAAGTGAGCAAGCATGGGAACCGTGATGATATCGAAAAGCATTAGACGATACCATCCGGTGCACCCTAGACTGTAAATGATCATCGTGATCTAAGTCTCCAGTCATGGGATAACCAAGTCTTAGAGCAGTGGAGTCCCTCGATTTAGCCTCATGTTGGGTCGGCAGATTCTACAATTAATTTACAATATTATTTAGAACCACAAATAAGATAATAAACTTTAATAACAAATATTTTACCCTGATGGTGCTAGAGACCAAGTTGCTTTCGGCCATTCGATGAAGTGCGACATTGTTCCGATCGTGACGGCTTCATCGATTGGTTTTGAAGATCGTGAATCCTCCTCTCCGATTACGGGTACATCGAGTGTGACCCTCACTTAAACTAGGAGTGATGGGATGACCATGAATCATTCCATGGGAGCCGCAGGTAACGAGCACGCGGGCCACCAACCGTCGGGATCCTCCGGATCTGTAGCAAAAAAAAAGTTCGCTTTGTTCAATAAGATATTTAGTTAGAAAATTTTAATACACTAGTCTTTAATTAAAACAAATGTGAGACATGCATATCTGATACCTGTGAGACGTTTTGAAGTGCCTCAATAAAGTCGTCCCTAGGGTTAGCTGAAAACATAGCATTAGCGACACTATGTTCACAGCTTGCTCCACTCGACGACATTCCGTGGCTCGATCTTTTCTCAGACCTCAAACGTTCCACATCTTTAGCCAACTTGGCAACCTGTTCCGTTAGTATACCCACCATATTCATGGCTTGAAGACCAGGTGCCATTGCTAAAGATGTCTTCGTCACGCCATATCCGACACTCCGTAAGCGGTCGGGATGCTCCTGGCGACGCATAGCCCATCCAAACAGATCATCAGAGCCTATCATGCGAATGTCGTCAGGCGTCATGGTTTGAGATAGACGCTCCTGAATCACAAAAACAAAAGATTATTATTTAATTATTTGTTTATAAATAATAGTTTGTAATTGAAAGATAAATTAATGGATAGATTACCACTTCTTCTATGATGCGTTGTGCATTGGGATCGTGAATATTCCCGTCTCGGCCCTTTCTGGTAGTCTGAAATAAGTCGAAACGGGTAACAATAGGCTCACTCTCTCAATTTTTTTCTTCTTTCCTCTTTCTACGATAGTGATGAACGTGTCCCTTTATTAGATATATTAAAAGTGAATATATAAAAAAAAATTAAAAGTTAGGATTTTGATCTCACCATATTTTCTCTTATTCGTGCATAACCTTTGTTGGATCCACGATATCGCGCCTCTATCGACTTGGCTTGAACGCGATTTTTATTGCTTCGATCCTACAGTATAATAGAAATATGATAAACACTGAAAAACTTAGGGCATTAGAAATTGAGGAAATGACATTGATCAATTTTACCTGGAAATCATCCTCCATAGCTCGCTTTCACAAACTCCTCCCAAAGATGGAGCCACCATAGGGTTATTCGGATCGCAGGAGGAGGGACTAGCCGAGTAAAGACCGATTTTTGGATCTCGTGTGTTACTTCTCAACCAAGTCCGGAAATTCTTGGCCATTAGTCCACTTGCGACAATATTTGCTTTTTCCTTTGTGAGGTCAAGACCTCTGAAGGTAGTCTATACGCATATAACATAACAATTTAGTAAATTTAAGGGTCATACTACAACTTTCAATAAATATATAATTAACATACCGTAAGCTCGTCCCATAATCTTTCCTTCAAAAGTCGGGTTTGGGGCTACGCTATCCTTGGTGGCAAAGACGATAGGGATAACGCTCCGATAAAGAAAGCTCCAATGTAGAAGGACAACGACTCACTCTCTTTTCCTATTGCTGTCCAAACTCAATTGAACAATAACTGCAATAACATGGTATTTAATTAGGTTCAACGATCAATCAATATATTTATCGATTTCAAACTGTTCAATTGTAATAAAATTACTCAAGTGTTTTTCCCTTGCTACTGAGCTCTCTTAATAGATGACATTGTAACTATACCCGAAAGCGCTTCTCCCTGAGGCTGCTAGTGGTGGTGGGAGCATCAGTGTCACACTCTCTCAAGTCATCATATGCACCATGATCATATGCGCCATGATCTCCATCAGAATCTCCATCATCTCCGGGATATGGCAAACGAGACATGATCCTGTAAAGCAGAAGAAACAACATTTAATAAACAAAAAAACAAACAATATTCACAACGGATGTTTCATACATGATAAGAACTATCTATGCAAAGATACATGATACATCTACTTATAAGTTACATCTGCATCATCTACTTATAAATTAGAATTTGGTTGATAGCATACTCTTATACTATGAACACATGTGTATTAGTTTGAATGACATTGTCTTACAAGTAGACCCAAGAATATAAAAAACAAGAGCAACTAAGTGTTATGGAGCAAAATATAATATTTCAACTAAAAAACAAGAGCAACATATATAATATAAACAAAACTAAGTGCTATAAACAACAAGATTAGTTCGGTTCAAAAACAACAAGAAAGAGCAACATATATAATATGAATAAAGTTAAAAGCTTGAAAAATTCAATGGAAATACGACTTGAGTTGAGGCCACATTTTATATTTATATTTATTTTGTGCCCCACTTTTCTTATAATCGTTAGATATTGCATATAAAATATTTCATGGAAGACCTATTCATTTGATTTTTTTTTAACACACGTTATATTGACTTACTCATATAATGTTCAATTCAAACTGTATAATCATATTTATAATGTTCAATGGAATATGCAATATGAATAAAGCTAAAGCTTGAAAAAAAGTGAAATTAAAGATTGCACAATCCTTTGTACCAACTAAGTGTTATGGAGGCGAGGGCGGCAATGGAGAGGGGGGATGGCGACAAGGGAGGGGAGGGAGGCGGGGGAGGAAGGGTAGGAGGAGAGGGGGAGGGGGTGACGATTTGGGGGAGAGGAGAAGCCAACCACTACGGCTAGAAGGTCAAACATTTACGGCGGGCGATTTGGTTGAAGAAATCGATTTAATGGCGATTTGATTTGGTCTTTCGGTTTTGCGGCGATTTTGGGGGAGGAAATGGAGAGAAAGAAATGAAGTCTCGAGCTAGGTCTCGGTTCATATATATATATATAAAAAAAAAAGACAGCGGTTATTAACCGTTGTCCAAGTGTTTACTTAGACAGCGGTTAGTAACCGTTGTGCAAGTGGTATTAGACAGCGGTTTGAAACCTCTGTCCAAGGTTTATTTTTGGACAACGGTTTCAAACCGCTGTCTTTGTTTTTTTTTTTTTTTATAAAACCGCTCTCCAAGTTGTTACTTGGAGAGCTGTTTGAAAAAATGGTTGTCCAAGTGCAGCTGTGCAAGCTCAAATGTGTAGTAGTGATTAACTGAAAAAGGTGATTAAAATAAAATAAATATTGTTGCTTAATTTTCCAACTAAATTTCGAAAATCATAGATATGTTGGGAGAAAGATTTTCTTTGAATTTTGTTATGGAATGAAGATATGTATTCTTGGAATACAAGATTATCTCATTAAATTCAAGAAATCTCCCACTAGGTTATCTATGATGTGATTTTCGAAAAATTAGAAAATATAGTGGGCAAGAAAGATTTTCTTGATTTTCTTGAAAAGATATTATGGAAGATATGCATTTCTTGAAATACAAGAATATCTCATAAATTCAAGAAGATCCAAATCTTGGATTCTTGACCCCAATATTTTCGAAAATTCCATAGCAAATAGAGAAGGTGGGATTTTGTGGAATATTATAATTATGGGAAAAAGAATATAGGAGATATATTCAAGATTTCTTGAAGATCAAGAAAAGATTTTTCCACATTATTTTAGACCTAAATTTTCGACCACCTGGCCTCTATAAATAGGGAATGATTACTTCATTCCCAATTACCATTCCATGTGCTGGAAAAATTAGTAAATCCACAAAGGTGGTACAACATAATTTATTTTCCTTTTGTTAAATCGTTCACAAGAATCCTTCCACCGGATAGTAGAACGAGGGCTAAGGGAATACTTGGGAAGTCCTTACGGTTAGTCTATTCAGCCACACCGTTGCCATCCCAAGAGGTACATTCACGTAAACTCGTAGAATTCCGCATGCGTAGGTTTTATGTGAATTATTATATGCATGATATGTTGTTGGATTATTATTTGAATTAATATACGATTAATTCATGCTAGTAATAATTATAAGAATTAAATTTGTATTTAAATATTCACCCCGAATAGATCTGTGCAACTTATTTTCCACCAGAGCAGGTGCCATTGCTAAAGATGTCTTAATCACGCCATATCCGACACTCCGTAAGCGGCCGGGATGCTCCTGGCGACCCATAGCCCGTCCAAACAGATCATCAGGGCCGAACATGCGGATGTCGTCGGGCGTCATGGTCTGAGATAGACGCTCCTGAATCACAAAAACAAAAGATTATTATTTAATTATTTATTTATAAATAATAGTTTGTAATTGAAAGATAAATTAATGGATAGATTACCACTTCTTCGATGATCGTTGTGCCTTTGGGATCGTGAATATTCCCGCCTCGACCCTTTTTCGGTAGTCCGAAATAAGTCAAAAGCGGGTAACAATAGGCTCACTCTCAAATTTTTTTTTTCTTTCTTTCTTTCTACGATAGTGATGAACGTGTCCCTTTATTAGATATATTAAAAGTGAATATATAAAAAAAAATTAAAAGTTAGGATTTTGATCTCACCATATTTTCTCTTATTCGTGCATAACCTTTGTTCGATCCACAATATCGCGCCTCCATCGACTTGGCTTGATCGCGATTTTTATTACCGATTCTACAAAGATAATAGAAATATGATAAACCTTCAAAAAAACTTAGGGCATTAGAAATTGAGGAAATGACATTGATCAATTTTACACAAAAATCATCCTCCATAGCTCGCTCACAAACTCCTCCCAAAGATGGAGCCACCATAGGGCTATTCTGATAGGCCGGAGGCGGACTAGCCGAGTAAAGACCAGTTTTCGGATCTCGTGTGTTACTTCTCAACCAAGTCCTAAAATTCTTGGCCATTACTCCAGCTTGCGACAATATTTGCTTCTTCTTTGTGTGGTCAAGACCTCTGAATGTACTCTATACGCATAACATAATAATTTAGTAAATTTAAGGGTCATACTACAACTTTCAATAAATATATAATTAACATACCGTAAGCTCGTCCCATAATCTTTCCTTCAAAGGAGTCGGGTTTTAGCTACATGATCCTTGGTCGGCAAAGACGATAGGGATCACGCTCCTGACTGCAGCTCCAATGTAGAAGGACAACGACTCACTCTCTTTTCCTATTGCCTGTCCAAACTCATTGAAAGATAATTGCAATAACATAGTATTTAATTAGGTTCAACGATCAATCAATATATTTATCGATTTCAAAATTATTCAATTGTAATAAAATTACGAAGTATTTTTTCTTGCTACTACGAGCTCTCTTAATAGATGACATGGTGACTATACGAAAGTGCGCTTTCTCTGAGGAGTCGCTTAGTGGTGGTGGGAGCATCGGTGTCACACTCTCTCAAGTCATCGAGGAGATTTGTCGATCATATGCACCATGATCATACGCGCCATGATCTCCATCGTAATATCCATAATCATCTCCATCATCTCCGGGATATGGCAAACGAGACATGATCCTGTAAAGCAGAAGAAACAACATATAATAAACAAAAAACAAACAATATTCAAAACTATGCTTAAATCATCACACAAGCATATTATCAAACACCTTGAGTGCATCAATTGTTCATATCTAAATTAGCATAAAAAATCAAGCCAAGCCACACAATATGTATTCATCTCTAACAAGTTGTTCATCTCTAACACTAACAACATTAATCCTAATAAATTAACACTAATTTATGTTTAAATCCTCATCTAGTAAGTTAACCGTGTGGTTATACTTGTACCATTACAGATATATATATATACATCTTACTTCATGTTATTTTGTCCTTATGCACCCTTGTTAGGAAGCAAGGTATAAAGATTAATCATTCTTTCTCAATAATTGAAAACTCAGTTGACCTGCTGCTGCTTTAACTCATCAATAATACTAATAAAACAAGCTAGCTATAGCTATAGATCCATTAACAAAACTTAACACTCTTGTTCCTCCTTCCAGAGAAAAGATTCATGATACCTAATAGCAGTAAACTTACAAAGATTAAGTAATTTACTAAGAGGCAGTGTGGGCAAGCTTCTCAGCTCATTTCAGAAGTCTCTTAAGCTCCTTCATCTCATATGAACTTATACGATGTGTGTGTATAAGTCAAGTGCATAGAACTTTTAGAATATACTACTGAGACTATAATGGTTAAAAAGGAGTAATTAAATTTAGGATCTTAATAAGAAAATATTGTTTAGGATCTTCCAACTATCTGAAATAACTTACAAGCTACAATACATAGTTGTTTTGAGAGCGTGTAAGCTCTTTCTAGTAAACTTAAGCAAACACTCTTGGATAAGACAAGATCATAGAACTTTTACAATACAGTACTGGTGATTTTCGGACTACAATGATCATAATTAAAGGAGTACAGAAATTTAAGACCTTATTTAAAAAAATTGTAGGGATCTTCCAACTTTCTAAAAGAAGTTATTAGATTACAACATTTAACTATTGTGAGAAAATGTGAACAAGTCAGCAAACACTGCTGGATAAAATCCAATCCATAAGCTCGGCACACCCTCTTAAGCTCCTGTGATACCTTCCTTTACCCCTTAACTTACCCCTTAACAAGTAACCAAAAGCACGAAGAAAAGGAAAAGCACGAAGAAAAGGGATAAACCAAAATGAAGAAGACATCAAATAAGAGATAAATAGAGAAAATACCTAGAAATTTTGGTGAACGGAACTGAAAACAGCGGCGGCGGTAGGGGAGGACGGCGGCGGATGGTTCAATTTGGGGGAGAGGGAGGAGGAGGCTAGGGCTTCGATCGATATATATTAGCTGGTTCAATTCGCGATTTGGGTGTATATATATTATTATCCGAACACTTGGACAGCGGTTCATAACCGCTGTCCAAAATTTACCCTTGAACAGCGGTTCATAACCGCTGTCTAAACACTTGCACATCGGTTCTCAACCGCTTTCTAAGTGTTAAACTTGGACAGAGGTTTTGAACCGCTGTCTATCCTTTTTTTTTTTAATTAAAACCGTTCCAAGCTATAGCTTGGAGAGCTGTTTGAAAAAAGGGTTGTCCAAGTGCAGCTGTGCAAGCTCAAATGTGTAGTAGTGTTATGTCCTCTTTTTATTCCACAAACTAATAAACAGATTTAATAGACAATTATTTACGAAATTGGGAATCGCTCTTCCGTAATATCTTCAATCAAAATCAGCGCAGCAGCTAGCAGAGGCACGTTCGGCCAGTCTGTTATTTATTAACCCAATAAATTTTGTGTAATTCTTCATCTTTTTTTTTTCTCAAAATTATATTTTCTTTTATTAACTATTATGCATTTTATTTTTACATTTTCAATTTTTGATGATTATAAACTCTAGAGTTTGAGGTATTTGAGCATAATTGCAACACATTTCTCTGTTGCCTATATTCTCGGTTCGACATGCGAATACTTTCTCTTCGTTACAATGTGCAAACTATCTATCATTGTATATTGTATCATTCTATTTCATTCTCTCGGTTTGATTTTGTGTTAAACTATTTGAATTTTATACAGACTCCCTTATTATACATTAAGAAAGAGATAAAATGGTCCTGCAATTTCATGTGTCCATAAATAGTGGTATAAGTTTTTACTTTACAGAATTTTGTCCTTTTGTAGTCAATTTTGGTCCTTTTCAGGAAAATTTTGAATTTAGCCGGAAAAGTTTCCGAAAAATGGATGAAAATCTATTGCCGCATACATAAAGGCATGAAAAAGGTATTGAAATGACAGGGTATGCAAAAGGAAGAGAATAGTATTTGCCTCAACCCTCAACTCGCAGTAAATCAATTGAAATTAGCCACGGGAATGGACGAAATTCGCAAATAAGAAGTCGATCGAGTGTTTTGCTTCCTGGATGAGGTATAGTTCATATGAGAGTTGTGGCGGCGGTCCATGAGACCAGAACAAACAAGTAGGGCAATTTTTTGGTCAAAAATCGAATTTTTCGGAAAATATGACAAAAATTGATTTCAAAAAGACAAAGTAAAAATTTACAAGATTATTTTTGGAGACGAACAAAGTTACAGAACAATTTATAATTTTACCTCCATTAAGAAATGACAATTTATATATAGATGATATTCATGTAATTTGAGATAATTATTTATATATATACTTTGGTGCAATTATAAAATATAGTATAAATTTGAGGATGGCGGTGGCCGATTACGAGATTGGATATCTTAAACCATCTATTTTCAATAATATTTATGCATGACTAAGTTTAAGTGATGAATTTGAAAACATTAATATATAGTTTAAACTGGATCCGAAAAATATTAAGAAAGCACGTGCGACTTATAATGACTAGAAAAAGATAAAAGCTTTGGTTCTAGAATTTTCGAGAAGATTTTCTTGCAAAAAAGAAAAAAGAAAAAAGAATTTTCGAGAAGATCCATTAATTGGGGATTTGAAAGAGAATTGTATGATAAAATAAGGTAGGCAGAGTGGACTATTAGTTTAATTTCATTTTTAATAAAGAAAAAGATATATGCATCTACACTAGCTTGGTCAACGTTCAATTTTGAGGAGCTAGCTATTTCCTACGCGCGTTGAAATAAAATTACGAAATTAACCCTGTGAACACATCTATATAAAATGTTGAGCACCAGGAGCAGAGACATATTAACAATCCAACATTCAATTACAATTACATTACAGAGCAAAAACAGAATTAAGCTTCTTCCAATTCCAATTTCAATTTGAAGACCAAATTAGAATGGGGATCCCAGTAGTAGAGTTGAACTCCGGTTACAAAATGCCCGTTCTGGGGCTCGGAACAGCAAGTTTCACGACGCCACTTGCGGATGAGGTAGAAGCCATGCTGAACGCCATCGAACGTGGGTACAGGCATTTCGATACTGCTGCTCAATACGGAAGTGAGCAAGCCGTAGGTGAAGCAGTAGCCGAAGCCCTCAAACGCGGACTTATCAAATCCCGAGATGAACTCTTCATTGTTTCCAAGCTGTGGGCCAACGATACTCATGCTGATCGCGTTCTCCCTGCTCTCAACAAAACTCTGCAGTAAGTATATAGTAATACCTTTTAATGAAATAACTAATACTCATGTCAATATTAATATATATGCGTGCTGCTGCTGCTGCTGCTGCAGGAACCTTAATCTCGAGTATCTGGATCTTTACCTCATTCACTGGCCCGTAAGCATCACCCAAGAAAATATTGAGTACCCTGTTTCGAATAAGAAGAACATTATTCCATTTGATTGCATGGCTGTTTGGACTAAAATGGAAGAGGCCGTAAAATCAGGGCTTGTCAAATCCATTGGAGTCAGTAACTTCACTTGCAAGAAAATTGATGACTTGTTATCATTTGCAACCATCCGTCCTGTTGTCAATCAGGTCGAACTTAGTCCATTGTGGCAACAGAAGAAGTTGATTGATTTCTGCAAGTCCAAAGGAATTGTTGTAACCGGTTACTCAACGTTGGGATCAGCTGGACAGTTTTGGGGGTCCGACAGAGTTGTGGGCGTCGAGGCCTTAAAGGAGATTGCACAAGCCAAAGGGAAGAGTGTCCCACAGGTCATTCTTAGATGGGCACATCAACATGGAGCTGTTCCCATTGTCAAGAGCTACAACACAGGCAGGATGGAAGAAAATCGCAATATTTTCGACTGGGAATTGACCCACCAAGAGGTCAAGAAGATCAGTGAGATCCCTCAGAGCAGAGGAATGCCCGCAGACGGCTTCGTAGGCGAAGAAAGCGCTATCAAGTCCGTTGTGGATCTTTGGGATGGTGAACTTTGATTTCTTCAATTGCTTCTTCAGATGATTTCTTTCTTTCATTTTCAGCATTGCTGCCTTGTAATGTTTTACTACTATTTTCTTTGCTTTCCACCTTCATGTCAGTATAACACCAATTTTAATTTCTATACAATAAACTTTGCTTTTTCACCAACCCGGATTTTCAATTTCATAATGTCTAATTCTTGTTCAAAATTCTTGGATAAACTGCATTCGTATTTCAGAATTTTCTCCACCGACTCAATTGCTACTTCTTTTTCTTATTACTAACCCACTTATTTGAGTCTAAACTATATTTGGTCCCATAACTTTCAGGATTTAGTCCAAAAAATGATAAGTTCCAGATTTTTTTCTTACAATGTACAATCTGAATCCCAAAATTGGCCCGAAAATATGAAACGGCTTTGTTTTGGCGCAAGTGATAGGCACGCGTGGATGTTTTCAGATGAAATTACATATAAATTTATTATTTTACCAAAATATTAGCACCTCATATTTTATAGTAATAAATAAAAATATCAAAAACTGATTAAAAAAAAATGTTTCTAAAAAATGTGATTATCGCGAATGGGAGTTAAAAACCCCTTCTCCCAAATTCAAGGGTTCGTACTGGAATCAAACGTTGTTAATCACAAATCCCACACAGATCCCTACTCGATTTAATCCAGGACAGGGGATATCGATATCAAAAAAATCACCGACATAATCAGATTGCCCAACAAAAATATGACACCTTTCGCTGCAAGGGGTACTCCATCCCTTACAACAAGGTATACAACATAAGTTCCATGGGACGCAATACAAAGACACCTTTTACAACAATAACAGGGGAAATATGTTTTTGTAGGACAATAATTTAGGATGGATTGTGTTTTAAGGACAATAATTCTACAGACTTTAAAATGTAAGACAATATGTTTAAAAATATGTAAATATAGGACAATATGTTTTAAAATATATATATGTAGGACAATTGAGCCGAAAAAGCCCAAATCGGGATGAAATATCATGTGAGGACCAAGCTCAATTGTCCTACATTTACATATTTTTAAAACATATTGTCTTATATTTACAAATTTTAAAACATATTGTCCTATATTTACAAGTTTTAAAATATATTGTCCTTCATTTCCAAGCCCGTAAAATTATTGTGCTTAAACCACAACCCCCAAGTTATTGTCCTTAAAAATATTATTCCCCAATAACCGCTAGGCACTACCACAAACTCTTGGCTTAAGGAACCAATCACGAATGGAAAAAAATTTCGGATCAATCGCCTTAACTGAAAGCCAAGATCACACTCTAGCCTTAATGTCGCTCATCATTCTTCCTGGATTCGGTTCTTTATTATTGAAAATCAGCTCGTTTATACACTACTAAAAATGTCTTTTTTAGTATCGAAAAATTTGTATCAGATGCATTTACAGATACTAAATCTTATTCTTTTGTATCAACCCAATTCCTTATGATACTACTTTCATGGGCAATGAACATTTGGTATCATAAATTCATTTTGTGATACCATTGCTTTATAGCATCTGTTATTTTCTGATGTTAATGTTTTTTTGGTATCAGTAAATAATTAATTGATACCACTTAGTTTTAGCTTCACATATTTTTTATGATACTAATTATCTTTGGTATCAAAAATTTATTTTCAGATATCATTAATTTTGTACTATCAACCATTTGTTTGATACTATTGCTATTTTAGTATTAGTAAATTATTTATTGATACCATTTATTTTTTTGTATCAATTTTTTTTTTTTTATATTATTTATGATTGGTATCGGAAATTAAACTTCCGATACCATTAATTTTGTAGCATCCATAATTTTTTTGATACTATTATTATTTTAGTATAATGATTTATTTATTGATACAACTTATTTTTATATTAAATATCTATTTTAATACTAACTATAAATCTTATCAATAATTAAATTTTCGATACCAATAAATATATGCATACATGGATACCTCGAAATATGTTTTCGATACTAATTGGTATCTGAAAGACTGAAAAAGTCCTTTGGATACCATATCCAAAAATACGAATTGGTATCGGAAAAAATTCCCGTAATTACTATCCTTTTTTTTAGTCCAATAAAAAGTCTACCTATACGTAACAAATTTTGCATTTCTTATTTCCCTGAAAACATTTTCACCCCCAAAATGTGTTTTCACGATGTAAACCCTCCGCCACCTCGCGCCCGTCTGCCATTTTCGCCGCCTCTCGCCGCCTGCCATCTCCACTGCCACACAACATCCCCGCATCAGCCGCCGCACACCGTTCGCCACCTCAGTCGCCGCACACCATTCGCCACCTCAGTCGCCGCAAGCCTTCAACCCTCTCGTAAAACTCTTGTCCTCTCTATGACCAGGTTTGACTATATAAAAATTTTTCTAGGTTTTTTCTTCAATTTTGAGTTAAAATCTTATAATTCACTCAATTTCCCCTTTAATTGGTTCTGTTACGGGTTATCAGGTATTCCATTCAAAATCCTTGGTTTTGCCCTAATTTATAGTTCATAAAGGTAAGTTTGTGTCAAAATGTGGTGTTCTCGATTTGATTCGTTTACATCTCTGTCTATTGATGCGCGTCTGATATGTTTCTAGAATCAAAATGGAGACAGCTTCTTCGGTTCCATTTTTCTGCATCAGATCGCAAAAATTTATTCTGAAGCACTGTTATTCTTCTTCGTAGAGCCAGGCAAGAATCAACCGTAGTTAATATCAAACTCTCAAATGCTTGCGGTGTGTTTATATGAATTTTATGTTTCTTTATCAGATTTCTGAAGCTTATGTTAATATTTAATTTGTTTAGGAAAAGGCTATGGGGCGGTACATTTGGTGAAGTTTACAAGAGGTGAGCTTATTTCATATTTGTGTTTTTTGGTGGTTTAATGTTGTTGCATTGATGCTGTATCTCTTTCATATTGTGGTGTAGTGTAAGTTGGTAACAAATTGGTTGTGTGATGTATGGGGTAAATTTGAAGTGATTGATTACTTGGAAAACATATGTATTTGATCTTCATTTATGATGTTTGTGGTATCATTTGATGGTTTAAGTGCTTGAAATTTAATGCTATACTTTACAGTATCTGGATTAAGGCTTCAAAGCATTGGTCTTGTCCTGGTTCAGAGTCTATATTTTAGTTGATCGCATTGGTGTTGAGTGAGTTGGTAACAAATTGGTTGTGTGCTTTATGGAGTGAATTTGAAGTGGTGCATTACTTGGAAAACATATGTATTTGATCTTTATTTATGAGGTTTGTGGTATTATTTAATGGTTTATGATGTTACTTAGTGTGAGTTTCTTGATTCCTTCTTGCAGCACTACATCTTTTCCTAAAATTGACAACGGGATGAAATCTTTGTGGTTTTTACACAAGCAGGTAATCTTATCATATTTTTCTGCCCTGCTGCCCTGCATTTCAACATTGTATGTCTAATGTGTTGTTTGTTTCTCTTTTGCTCCCGTATAAAGAGTTAGTTGTCGACTGCAGGTTGGCTGCTTCCACGGAGTGAAAGATTCTGTACCACCTTTGCACGGATGAGCAGGGTTTGCTGCACAAACACATAATAAAAGCAGTTGTATCTAAGAAGTACAAGTAATTTTCAAACAGTACAGTAAAACCTCTTATTTATATTTCTATTTTAAATGTTCTACATATACATCATAGTTATTAATGGCGCAAGGCGCCACAAGGCGCGAAGCAGTGCCTAGCGCCTTAGGCGCGCGCCTTGCATCCCTGGAAAAAACAACATAAGACCTTGATAATTTCTTAGTAAACCTAACCATTGTTTCTGTAGCAATACCCCAAGTCAAATTTTCACCTTGGTGAACCAACTCATCTTCATCTTCCATTAGACCAACCACCCACTCATTGCTTTCATCTATATCCCTCAAAGAGATAGGATCAATGTGATTACGTGAGTCATACCGATTACCGATGCTTCAACGCACGATTATACTTGATAAAAAGTGAATCTTGAAACCCTAGATGCGTTTCACTTAAATATTAAGACTTAAGAGATAGTATTTTTTATTATTCTGATGTTATTTGACAAATAAAAAAATGTTTATTTTTATTTCAAACCCTAGATGTACGCAAGGCACGCCTTAGGC
Source organism: Stenogyne calaminthoides (assembly GCA_037126765.1). NCBI lineage: Eukaryota > Viridiplantae > Streptophyta > Magnoliopsida > Lamiales > Lamiaceae > Stenogyne > Stenogyne calaminthoides. The sequence continues at coordinate 2,339,849 of JBBCBC010000012.1, forward strand.
GCGCCTTTTGCCCGAGTCAAGGTGCGAAAGGCGCCCCCAGGCGAGCGCCAGAAAATCCCAACTGCCTGGACCTATGGCAGGCGAGGTAGCTAGAACCCCGAGGGCGCCTTAGGCGCACCTCGGTCGCGCCTTTAATAACTATGATATACATAATTATTCACATATACTCCATGTAGTTATATACCATTCTTTTGCTGTAGAATAACCTCGATGAACTGAAGATTGTATTGGCGTTCCTTGTGTGGCTCCGGTGACCGCCTCAACTTCAATTGTATAGGAGACAATTATTATCATTGGTATTCTCCATGTTAGATTGATTTATCTTCTCTTGTTTCCCTTTGCTAGGAGAAAACCGTTATTGAAGAGACAGCTTGACTAAAACCATCTGAAGAAGAAATTAGCCCATATTCAATTTTTCCACTTGGAGGACAACTTTTAAGGTAGTTAATATTAAATTGGGTGCAGGTTGATTGGGTAACTGGAGGTAACCCCTCTTTACTTCTGTAAAGTGTAGAAGATTTCAGTTTTTCGGCCGTTATCAAGGAACGTATTGTTCCTAATGCATTTAGTTCTTAGCCATATAAAGGATTTCACATATCATTTTTTATTTATGTTTAGGTGAATGATTCAACCCTGATTTGTGCGGAAACAGAGACTTCAATTAGTGTTGTTCCAATTCAAGGTATGTCACAATATCCTTCACTTGATCATAAATTGTATGCTTCAATTATATATGGATCTAAGACGTGCATGTAAGGCTTATTAGATAAGAATGCAATCAGTTCTGATTATTTGTTTTGCTATTAGACAAGGCTCTTGTTTATTTGTTCCTTTCGTCTTTTTAAGTTAAACTTTTAAGCTTAATATTCTAGATGACAATGGAAGTATTACTGCTCATTTCTATATTCTTACTTGTGTTATGATTTTGGTGGTTAATCACTCTTTTGTACGGGTTGCAGTGCGCTTTTGTCTAACAAAGAAGGTTTGTATTTATTAATATGTTTATATTCATCGAACTGTATTTTTTGTTATCATAGATATATAGAAGAATTCCCGGGATTAACTTTCACCTTTTCAGATCAGAAACAAACAGATACAATGTCATCATCCTGTCAAGGCCTTATTTTTTTGTTTTTTTTTTTTTTTTTGGTCTTCTTCCATTTCCTTTGATCTCTCAAATTTTTTTTTTTAATCTCTGTAAGAATGACATGTTAGAGTTTTCCATTGTTTAATTTTGGTTGACTCCTTTTAATGTTTAGAATATCATGAAATGATATACCTGATATTGGAAGGATGTTAGAATTTGATTTGTTTTATATATAAAGACAATGTTGCATCAAAAAAATTGATATTATCCGTACGTATATAAATGAGTTTTTGATGTGAAAGTTCTGTCTTTTAATGTTAGAAATTAGTATTAGATAACATGTATTGAAGCCAATGTTTAGTATCGGTAAAAGTTTTAGATACTATAAATATAATGTTGCATCAAAAAAAGTTGATACTATTTTTTGATACTAAATGTCTTTCTGATACTAAAGAGTTCAAACTTTTAGTATCAGAAAAAAAGTTTCAGATATTATAAATACAATACTGTATCTAAAAGATTTGATATCATTATCCGATACTAAATGTATTTCTGATACTAAAGATCAATTTTTTAGTATCGGAATTCATTTTCTAATACCAGACTTTTAGAATCGGGAGTATAGGTATCGGATGTGTATTCGGAAATATATTTGATACCAAAACTCAATGGTATCAAATATTTGATCTTTAGTATCAATAAAATTCTGATATTAAAAGCTTTTTTTTTAGTAGTGATATATAGCATTCCAAATGGACCATGTAATGCTTACCCACGATGTCACTGCAATTTTTTATTTCTTCCAAGCGCCAATTAATTGATACTGAAATTGTACAATATTGTCAGAATAGTGGGGATTAAATCATCGAACTTAAACCTTTTAGGCAATGAATATATTTAAGCAGAAAGTAAATGGACCATATATGATTTAAAACATGATCATGGTATGTACGTATTTCAAATTTTATTCTCTTAAGCCATAATGCATCAAAAGACCCCCGAATTATCAATTTTTATTTCATAAGGCCCGTGGACTATTTTTGGCAAATAAACGATACCTAAAATAAAAAAGAGAAAAGAAAACCTAAAGCCATAAGTACACAGACCGTACCAGAGGCCGGAGCCCCACTAAAAACCTTGTCGGGGTAAAACCCCCCTTGGGGCAAAACCCCTGGTCGAAGGGAAAAAGGGGAACTCCTCAAAACAGGGACTACTTCGAAAGACGAAAATAGTCCTTATTCATATCAGAATAAAGCAGATCATAAAGAAAATTGGGACAACCCCCAATCCAAACATTATCATAGTGTAATTTGGCAAGTAAATCAGCAATGGAATTCCCTTCCCTATGAATGAGGGTAACATTGGACCTGGCCTCGGCAAACTTCGGCCAGCTGGCTTTGAGCCTCCATGGGATATCCCTTCCATTGCAAGTAAGAACTTTGACAGCAAGCTCACTATCAGTCTCTACCCAAATGTTAGTCCAACCCATGGCCCGAGCAAAAAACCACCCCATGCATACCAGCAAGAATCTCTGCTTCCAAAGCAATACCGCTCCCAAGAGTGACCGAAAAAGCAGCAACAAAAAGCCCTCTAGAATTCCGGACAACACAACCCGCAAAAATGCTACCCGCCTCAGCACTGCCATCCACATTCAGCTTGTAGCACCCCGGAGGCGGCGGCCTCCAACGAACCACCGTAGTCGTCAAGGGGGGTTTCGGGACAGCGGGTACCCGAAGCCTCCTACAAATGATTAAATCATCGATGCCATGCATAGTCCCAACTTTGAAGTGCTGAATCTCACGAACAAGTCCAAGAATGAGGACCATACAGCTGTGATGAGAGGGACGGACATCATCAAAAACCGCTGTACACCGAGTCTTCCAGATGGCCCAGACCGTGGTGATGAAGGTGAGGCGCCAGAGATTCTTTATCTGCTTAGTACTGGTCACCTGCTGGGCCTGTAAAACCAAGATAGAGAAGCCCCTATCAAAGCAAAGTTGAATATCGAAGATATCAGAGATAGAAGTGAGAATAGATCGAGTAAACCTGCATTTCGTGAGGATGTGCTCCTGAGATTCTGGAGCACAGAAGCAAAGAGGACAGATCGTAGGGCCCGAAACAGTTAAGATACGAGTAACTACATCAGAGGTAGGCAACTTATTCCAAATGGCGCGCCAAACAATGGTACTACGTAAGGGGGGGATGAAAGGCGTCCAAAGCCAGGGAACCCAAGACTTCTGAAGAAGAGGGGAACGAAGAAGGTCCTAAGCCCTTCTCGAAGTAAGAGTACCAGTGGCAGAATCCGGCCAAATCCGCTGATCTACCTCGTGAATCGGCGTCTGCAAGATATCCATAACCAAGTCCAGGTGGGTCGTGATGAAATAGCTAGTGAAGTACTAAACCCCCTCAATAAAATAGTCACCCACAGTGCAGTCATAGTGCTGCAAGAAGTCCGGAGGTAAATTAATGCGGTAGCCAAACGGTAACCCAACCAATTGTCCGTTCAGAACTTGACCTTCGAGTGTCTCCCAATCAGCCAGTAAGAACCCTCAATCCTCCTAGCATGAGCGTGAAAAGCTATCCGGATAGAAGACCGGCGCTGGAAATTCCGAGGCATGCCATCCTTCATGAAGTAACGGTCTCGAAGCAGCCGGTAGATGTCATCAGTGGAGGTAATGGTGTCCCAAGTCAGCTTACAAATGGAGGAAGCATTCGCAAGTCTGATCGAGCGGATGCCAAGGCCTCCCTCGGCAGTAGGGGCACAGCAGCGAGCCCAATCCACATTGTAAAAGCCCTTCTTCGAAATATTGCCAGTCCAAAGGAAGTTACGAATAGACGTCTCAATTTTGTTCAACAACTGCTTAGGCCATTTGTAGACCATCATAGTGTGAACCAGAGAACTCGTGATGACACTATTGATGAGACAACGTCTACCATCAAGAGAAAGAGAGTTGTCGGTCCATCTGGAAAACTTCTGAATAACCGAGTCAGCCACAGCCATAAGATGACTACCTTTGGGAGAGCCCTCAAAGATGGGAACACCAAGATAGGTGAAGGGGAGGGAACCAGTGGAGATAGAAGTGCAACGACTAATGTAATTCTTCATGCAGTCAGTCACTTTAGCACCATAGTAGATTCTGGACTTCGAAGGGCTAAATACTTGACCCGAAATCCGACCATAATCATCAAGAAGCTGCCGAATATGACATCCATTGGCCCTAGTGGCCTCGAGAAAAAACATGATATCATCGGCGTAAAGCAGATGCCTAGGGAGACTGCGGTGGACCGTAAGATGAGAGGTAGCAACACTGTGGTCAAACCAACGAATCAGTGCCTCTTCAGCAAGGCAAAAAAGAAGGGGAGAAAGCGGATCCTCCTGATGAACCCCCCTGGAGCAAGAGAAATAACCATGCGGGGTACAGTTAACCAAGATGGAAAGGTGTGCCGAATGAAAAATACCAGAGACCATGTCAATGAATCTGGAGGAGAAACCCATGCAGGTAAGTACATGAAGAAGAAAACCCCAAGAGATGGTGTCAAATGCCTTGGCAATGTCAATCTTCAGCGCCATAATATTGTACCTGCCCATGTTGAGACTATTGATCGTCTCAGAAGCAAGAGCAATGCAAGTGTGAATCCGGCGACCCGGAATAAACCCAAACTGAGAGCCACTGACAACAGTACCGATGAACTCGCCAAGCCTGGTAGCAATGATCTTGGTATATACCTTATAGATGAAATTACCCATGACAATCGGTCGGAAGTCCGTAACCCTGATCGAGTCCGCAACCTTCGGGATGAGAGTGACAAAACAGGAATTCAAGCCAGACGGCAGGGCCAAGGAGGTGAAAAGATGAGAAATAGCAGCAAAGACATCCTCGGAGATCAGATCCCAGCACTTCTGATAAAAATAGCCACCAAAACCATCGGGGCCCGGGGAGCTGGAAGGGTCCAGGCCAAAAACGGCATTGCGAACTTCCTCCATGGAGGGGAGGGCTGTAAGAGATAAATTCTGGTGGGCAGTGACAGTAGGCCAATGGAAGTCATCCAGAACAGAATAGTCCTTGAGAAGAGTAGAGTCCTCCTTAAAGAGGAGCTCATAGTAATTCACAATGTGCTGGCCAATGTCAGAAGCAACAGTGACGAAGGTATTGCCAACCTGCACAGTAGAAATGGAGGCACGAGACTTCTTGGCCCTATGTAACTGATGGAAGAAAGAGGAATTACGATCCCCATCCTGAAGCCATTGCAGACGATTTTTCTGAGCAAGAAACAAATGACGACGTGCAAGAAGATCATTAACCTTGCTAATCTGCTCCATTTCCCGATCAAAGAGAGCATCGCTATCACCCTCGTCAGCAATGACACGCTGAATGGCATCAAGGTCAGCCGTGGCATGTTGAATGTCCCCAAAGATATTGCGAAAAACCTGTTGATTCCACACTATAAGACGACTCTTAAGACGTCTAAGCTTGACAAGAAGAGCATAAACGGGATCCCCAGCCCGTGGACTATTTTTGGTTTTTTAAAAAGTCCTTATACTTTTATAATTCTTGTTAATAAGTCCCCTCGATTTTTTATTTTTTATTTTTCCTTTAAAACCCCTTAAACTATACAATTCTTGTTTCATACGGTCATTTTTTGACGGTTCAATATTGATGATTTTTTTATTTATTTTTTTGGTAGTTTTGTCTTAAACGCCAAATTGATATAATAGCATTGCAATATGGTTGATGTCTGGTATTTAAATGAATAACATGAAACTGACTCGGAAAATTTTTATTACCAGGAACCTCGTGAAACAAGAGTTATAAAATTTTAGGGTTTCTTAAATCAAAAGATAGTTACGGGTCACAAAAATTGATAGCTCGGTGGCCTTTTATTGCATTATGTCCTCTTTTTATTCCACAAACTAATAAACAGATTTAATAGACAATTATTTACGAAATTGGGAATCGCTCTTCCGTAATATCTTCAAATCAAAATCAGCGCAGCAGCTAGCAGAGGCACGTTCGGCCAGTCTGTTATTTATTAACCCAATAAATTTTGTGTAATTCTTCATCTTTTTTTTTTCTCAAAATTATATTTTCTTTTATTAACTATTATGCATTTTATTTTTACATTTTCAATTTTTGATGATTATAAACTCTGGAGTTTGAGGTATTTGAGCATAATTGCAACACATTTCTCTGTTGCCTATATTCTCGGTTCGACATGCGAATACTTTTTCTTCGTTACAATGTGCAAACTATCTATCCTTGTATATGGTATCATTCTATTTTATTCTTGCGGTTTGATTTTGTGTTAAACTATTTGAATTTAATACAGACTCCCTTTCTATACATTAAGAAAGAGATAAAATGGTCCTGCAATTTCATCTGTGTCCAGAAATAGTGGTATAAGTTTTTACTTTACAGAATTTTGTCCTTTTGTAGTCAATTTTGGTCCTTTCCAGGAAAATTTTGAATTTTGGCCGGAAAAGTTTCGAAAAAATGGATGAAAATCTATTGCCCCATACATAAAGGCATGAAAAAGGTATTGAAATGACGGGGTATGCGAAAGGAAGAGAATAATATTTGCCTCAACCCTCAACTAGCAGTAAATCAATTGAAATTAGCCACGGGAATGGACGAAATTCGCAAATAAGAAGTCGATCGAGTGTTTTGCTTCCTGAATGATGTATAGTTCATATGAGAGTTGTGGCGGCGGTCCATGAGACCAGAACAAACAAGTAGGGCAATTTTTCGGTCAAAAATCGAATTTTTCGGAAAATATGACAAAAATTGATTTCAAAAAGACAAAGTAAAAATTTACAAGATTATTTTTGGAGACGAACAAATTTACAGAACAATTTATAATTTTATCTCCATTAAGAAATGACAATTTATATATAGATGATATTCATGTAATTTGAGATAATTATTTATATATATACTTTGGTGCAATTATAAAATATAGTATAAATTTGAGGATGGCGGAGGCCGATTACGAGATTGGATATCTTAAACCATCTATTTTCAATAATATTTATGCATGACTAAGTTTAAGTGATGAATTTGAAAACATTTAATATATAGTTTAAACTGGATCCGAAAAATATTAAGAAAGCACGTGCGACTTATAATGACTAGAAAAAGATAAAAGCTTTGGTTCTAGAATTTTCGAGAAGATTTTCTTGCAAAAAAGAAAAAAGAAAAAGAATTTTCGAGAAGATCCATTAATTGGGGATTTGAAAGAGAATTGTATGATAAAATAAGGTAGGCAGAGTGGACTATTAGTTTAATTTCATTTTTAATAAAGAAAAAGATATATGCATCTACACTAGCTTGGTCAACGTTCAATTTTGAGGAGCTAGCGTTGAAATAAAATTACGAAATTAACCCTGTGAACACATCTATATAAAATGTTGAGCACCAAGAGCAGAGACATATTAACAATCCAACATTCAATTACAATTACATTACAGAGCAAAAACAGAATTAATCTTCTTCCAATTCCAATTCCAATTTCAATTTGAAGACCAAATTAGAATGGGGATCCCAGTAGTAGAGTTGAACTCCGGTTACAAAATGCCCGTTCTGGGGCTCGGAACAGCAAGTTTCACGACGCCACTTGCGGATGAGGTAGAAGCCATGCTGAACGCCATCGAACGTGGGTACAGGCATTTCGATACTGCTGCTCAATACGGAAGTGAGCAAGCCGTAGGTGAAGCAGTAGCCGAAGCCCTCAAACGCGGCCTTATCAAATCCCGAGATGAACTCTTCATTGTTTCCAAGCTGTGGGCCAACGATACTCATGCTGATCGCGTTCTCCCTGCTCTCAACAAAACTCTGCAGTAAGTATATAGTAATACCTTTTAATGAAATAACTAATACTCATGTCAATATTAATATATATGCGTGCTGCTGCAGGAACCTTAATCTCGAGTATCTGGATCTTTACCTCATTCACTGGCCCGTAAGCATCACCCAAGAAAATATTGAGTACCCTGTTTCGAATAAGAAGAACATTATTCCATTTGATTGCAAGGCTGTTTGGACTAAAATGGAAGAGGCCGTAAAATCAGGGCTTGTCAAATCCATTGGAGTCAGTAACTTCACTTGCAAGAAAATTGATGACTTGTTATCATTTGCAACCATCCGTCCTGTTGTCAATCAGGTCGAACTTAGTCCATTGTGGCAACAGAAGAAGTTGATTGATTTCTGCAAGTCCAAAGGAATTGTTGTAGCCGGTTACTCAACGTTGGGATCAGCTGGACAGTTTTGGGGGTCCGACAGAGTTGTGGGCGTCGAGGGCCTTAAAGGAGATTGCACAAGCCAAAGGGAAGAGTGTCCCACAGGTCATTCTTAGATGGGCACATCAACATGGAGCTGTTCCCATTGTCAAGAGCTACAACACAGGCAGGATGGAAGAAAATCGCAATATTTTCGACTGGGAATTGACCCACCAAGAGGTCAAGAAGATCAGTGAGATCCCTCAGAGCAGAGGAATGCCCGCAGACGGCTTCGTAGGCGAAGAAAGCGCTATCAAGTCCGTTGTGGATCTTTGGGATGGTGAACTTTGATTTCATCAATTGCTTCTTCACATGATTTCTTTCTTTCATTTTCAGCATTGCTGCCTTGTAATGTTTTACTACTATTTTCTTTGCTTTCCACCTTCATGTCAGTATAACACCAATTTTAATTTCTATACAATAAACTTTGCTTTTTCACCAACCCGGATTTTCAATTTCATAATGTCTAATTCTTATTCAAAAATCTTGGATTAACTGCATTCGTATTTCAGAATTTTCTCCACCGACTTGATTGATACTTCTTTTTCTTATTACTAACCCACTTATTTGAGTCTAAACTATATTTGGTCCCATAACTTTCAGGATTTAGTCCAAAAAATGATAAGTTCCAGATTTTTTTCTTACAATGTACAATCTGAATCCCAAAATTGGCCCGAAAATATGAAACGGCTTTGTTTTGGCGCAAGTGATAGGCACGCGTGGATGTTTTCAGATGAAATTACATATAAATTTATTATTTTACCAAAATATTAGCACCTCATATTTTATAGTAATAAATAAAAATATCAAAAAACTGATTAAAAAAAAATGTTTCTAAAAAATGTGATTATCGCGAATGGGAGTTAAAAACCCCTTCTCCCAAATTCAAGGGTTCGTACTGGAATCAAACGTTGTTAATCACAAATCCCACACAGATCCCTACTCGATTTAATCCAGGACAGGGGATATCGATATCAAAAAAATCACCGACATAATCAGATTGCCCAACAAAAATATGACACCTTTCGCAGCAAGGGGTACTCCATCCCTTACAACAAGGTATACAACATAAATTCCATGGGACGCAATACAAAGACACCTTTTACAACAATAACGGGGGAAATATGTTTTTGTAGAACAATAATTTCTGGTGGATTGTGTTTTAAGGACAATAATTCTACAGACTTTAAAATGTAAGACAATAAGTTTAAAAATATGTAAATATAGGACAATATGTTTAAAATATGTATATGTTGGACAATTGAGCCGAATAAGCCCAAATCGGGATGAAATATCATGTGAGGACCAAGCTCTATTGTCCTACATTAACATATTTTTAAAACATATTGTCTTATATTTACAAATTTTAAAACATATTGTCCTATATTTACAATTTTTAAAATATATTGTCCTACATTTCCAAGCCCGTAAAATTATTGTGCTTAAACCACAACCCCCCAAGTTATTGTCCTTAAAAACATTATTCCCCAATAACAGCTAGGCACTACGACAAACTCTTGGCTTAAGGAACCAATCACGAATGGAAAAAAAATTCAGATCAATCGCCTTAACTGAAAGCCAAGATCACACTCTAGCCTTAATGTCGCTCATCATTCTTCCTGGATTCGGTTCTTTATTATTGAAAACCAACTCGTTTATAGCATTCCAAATGGACCATGTAATGCTTACCCACAACGTCGCTGCAATTTTTTATTTCTTCCAAGCGCCAATTAATTGGTACTGAAATTGTACAATATTGTCAGAATAGTGGGGATTAAATCATCGAACTTAAACCTTTTAGGCAATGAATATATTTAAGCCGAAAGTAAATGGACCATATATGATTTAAAACATGATCATGGTATGTACATATTTCAAATTTTATTCTCTTAAGCCATAATGCATCAAAAGCCCCCGAACTGTCAATTTTTATTGGGTCCGGTTATTGACACTCCCATTATTAATAGATACACCTACTAAATTAATAAAATACCAAATATACCCTTTCTTTCATTAATCTTTTACTACCATTTATCAAAATAATTATCTTCAGAAGTTTCATCGGCTCCACCCAGCTTTCCAGCTTTAAGATCAGGGGACATAGCAGGAAAAAAATTTAAAAATCGGTCGTTCATTATTAGGCATTAGCATTAAAATCTATTGAGGTACCAAATTTTTAGAACAGACCTAATAATCTATTTACTAATACCATCATTCGAAAAAAAAAAAAAAGGGAAAAAAGAGGAAGAGAGAGAAAGGGGGTGCTTGTAGCATCTGGTAGAGGATAGGTACGAAGATGAATGAATAATCTTCTTTCCGACTTAATAATCAGTACACCTCCATTCATAACTTGAAGACTTTGACCTGCCTTCTTTCCCCCAGCCTGAATAACAAACATCATAATATTGACATAGGGGCGGCAGCGGCGAGCAGAAGGCGCGGGGCGGCAGCGGACGGCAGGGCGCCTGCGGCAGCGAGCGTCGGCGCTGAGCTGCAATTCTTCTGGAAATTGCAGGGGGCAGCGGTAAATGACCAAGATAGAAAAATGAAATTAGGGTTTTGGGAGAAAGGATATATTTGGTACTTTATTAATTAAGTGGGTGAATTTATTAATGATGGGGTGTGGATAACCAGACCCATTTTTATTTCATAAGGCCCAGCTATTTTTGGTTTTTAAAAAGTCCTTAAATTATATAATTCTTGTTAATAAGGCCCCTTGATTTTTTTATTTTCCCTTTAAAACCCCTTAAACTATACAATTCTTGTTTCATACGGTCATTTTTTGATGGTTTAATATAGATGATTTTTTTGTTAATTCTTTTGGTAGTTTGATCTTAAACGCCAAATTGATATAATAGCGTTGCAACATGGTTGATGTCTGGTATTTAAATGAATAACATGAAACTGACTCGGAAAATTTCTATTACCAGGAACCTCGTGAAACAAGAGTTATAAAATTTTAGGGTTTCTTAAATCAAAAGATAGTTACAGGTCACAAAAATTGATAGCTCAGTGGCCTTTCAATGCATTATGTCCTCTTTTTATTCCACAAACTAATAAACAGATTGAATAGATAATTATTTACGAAAATTGGGAATCGCTCTTCCTTAATATCTTCAATCAAAATCAGCGTAGCAACTAGCAGAGGCACGTTCGACACAATTAGATTGCCCAACAAAAATATGACACCTTTCGTAACAAGGGGTACTCCTTCCCTTACAACAAGGTATACAACAGAAACTCCTTCTAAGGCAATATAAAGACACCTTTTGCAACAATAACAGTTAGGCACTATGACAAACTCTAGGCGAAGAAAGCGCTATCAAGAAAATTATTTTATTGGGTTGAGTTGAGTTATTGATAGAGTGTAGATGGGTCTTTTTCTTCTCTTTTCTTTCTCAAAAACAGATAAATATTTTTTTGTTGCATCACATCCAATCTCACATGATAATCTCCTGTTGTTTGCTTAAAAAGGCAAGTTGGTTCTGCGTACCATGCGCTTATTTTGCAACTAATACTCTATAGTAAAACAACTAATATCTTTTAACGAAACAATTAAACTATCAAACTGACACCCTTTTACGAGATAACACTGTTCAAAAACACACAAAACGCAAACTAGATGCACGGTAAAATTGGTTTACACTAGACTTTGCCAGAAAGAAAAGATAGGTCATATTTTTAGAACAAAAGCAATTAATTTAGTGGGCTTCATTTATTCACTATCCCATTCAAATAAGGCACAACACAAGCACATTTTTCTAATCTACTACACAACTGAAACTCAGATACAAATGCTTCTTCTACCAAAACAAAGTAAAGGAGAATAATTAACCACTATCCAAAATCAAAAACAAGAAGATTCTATCTGTAAAACCTTCTCCTTCCTAGCAACAAAATAATCTACAGTGTCCACAAAATTCAGTAGAATTTAGTATAGGGATTTGCCTCTTTTATAAATAGATGAGTAGAAAAAAGAGGTATGAAGAGGCTAAATCTAGACCAGTAGTGGTTCAGATTCAGGAGGAGCACCAGTACTCCCACTAAGGACAATCACCTTCCCATCAGAATCAACATCAACAATTACCGAATCGCCCTCCTTAATTTCCCTTGCGAGCATCTTCTCCGCCATGCTATCCTCCAAAAGCCTCATAATAGCCCGTCTCAGCGGTCTCGCCCCATAACTCGGGTTATACCCTTCGTCCACCACCCTATCTCTAAACCTCTCAGTCACCTGAAGCTCGATATCCCTCCCTTTCAGTCTCTCAAACACCTCCTTCAACATTATATCAGATATCTCCTTCACCTCAAGCTTCGTTAGCTGCCTAAACACAATCATTTCGTCCAATCTGTTCAAAAACTCTGGCCTGAAATACTGTTTAAGCTCCTCCTGCACAAGGCTTTTTATACGGTTATAGCTGCTGTCTTTCTCATCGTAATCTAGGTCAAACCCGATCCTGCGCCCGCCCTTCTCGATCACATTGCTGCCGACGTTGGACGTCATGATCAGAAGCGTGTTCTTGAAGTCAACTGTTCGGCCTTTGCTATCTGTCAACCTACCATCTTCGAGGATTTGAAGCATCATGTTGAAGACGTCAGGATGAGCTTTCTCGATTTCGTCGAAAAGGACAACAGTATAAGGATGGCGTCGAACGGCCTCTGTCAGCTGCCCACCTTCCGTGTAGCCGACGTAACCGGGAGGTGACCCTATGAGTTTTGATACGGTATGTCTCTCCATGAATTCGCTCATATCTAGACGGATCATGGATTCTTCAGATCCGAAGTAGTAGGTAGCTAGTGACTTTGCCAGCTCAGATTTCCCGACACCTGTGGGGCCCGAGAAGATGAAGCTGGCAATGGGACGGTTGGGGTTCTTGAGGCCAACACGGGCACGACGAATGGCCCGACTGATGGCTTTAACGGCTTCGTCCTGACCGATGACCCTCTTGTGGAGTGTCTCCTCCATCTTAAGGAGACGATCGGATTCATCGGTTGATACTTTATCAACGGGGATGCCTGTCCAGGAAGCAACAATATGCTGAATGTCAACTTCGGTGACAGTGGGACCCACATCCCCGGCCTCACTCTCTGCTTTGGTCATCTCCTTGTTTTTATCTATAAGAGTAGATATCTGTGACTTGAGATCCATTTCTCTATCGCGTAGCTCCCCAGCCTATAAATTAGTTAAGAGCACATAGAAAACATTCAGGATCATTCTGCACTCATATCTGGAAACCGAAATCTCAACTATATAGCACAATCAGAGTAGTCTAGACATGATTCACAAGTGAAACTTACTTTCTCAAAGTCTTGACCTCGAACAGCTTCATTCTTCTCCTTTGTAATCTGCCTGAGCTCTTTCTCAAGTTCCCTAGCCTCCTCAGGGAGCTACAAAAAAGTAATAACTTTGTTTTTTAAGAAAATTCATCTTAACTAACAAAGAGAAATTATTGTGAGAGTTTTAATTTCTAAGATGGAGCGTACCTTGGCATGCTGAAGGCGTACACGGGAACCAGCTTCATCAAGCAAGTCAATTGCTTTATCAGGCAAAAAGCGGTCACTGAAACAGGCAAAGATGAAGTTTACTCAAGCACAATACTTGAAATCAGTTTTCTTAAGGATAAGAAAATATACTAAACAGCATGGTTATCAAGACTTCAGAAGTAGGAATGTCAAGAATGGACAAGATATCCAGGAATCAGGATGTTCAAGAAGCCTCAACTAGACTAAAGAAACATTTGGCAACAGAATTTCAGATTAAAAATTTGGGCAGCTGAGATATTTTATTAGGGTGAAGGTGGCTTGGGAAACGAAAATAAATATGAATAGTGAGGAAATATGTATGTCTCCAAGAAAATATGTCCTTGACTTGCTTAGGACACGAGAATGTTATGCTGAAAAACCAGAAATTAGTCCCATTGAAGCCAACCCTAGACTAAAGGAAATGTTGGAGAATATGCTAACATTGATTGATATCAAGTATTAATCTGGAAATTGATATTTATAATACCTGCCCTGACATTGCCTATGCAGTAGTAAGGATAGTGAGCCAATCTAACACAACCCCATGACTTCTACGGATTCTACACCATCCCAAATCTAATTCTATAACTTTGGCCCTAAATAGGTTCAGTCCCAAACTTCATTTTGTCATCAATTTAGTCCTAATTTCTCTGACAATGTACAGTTTATGTCCCATATTCACCGGAGAAAGCAAATGGAGTCATTTTGAAGTTCAGAATTGGTGGTTTCCGGCAAAGGTGTTGAGTGGAAAAGTTGACCCTATGAATGATTACTACAATATAAGTTATTATACTTCTCTCGCATGCTCACAATAAGCCTCTACGTAAGATGATACTAAATCATTTCAAGCATATGATTCAGATAACATTTTTTTAAGCTAAGTCGTGCATAATACGAATCATGATCATAGACAAATGACTACCTGATATACTGATAGGAGAGCTGTGCTGCAGCAGCTAAAGCGTCATCAGTGTAACGAAGTTTGTGGTGTAACTCATAGCGTTCTCTAAGCCCTTTAAGAATCTGAATGGTTTCATCTACAGTAGGTTCAGGGACCTTGACAGGTTGAAACCTTCTTTCTAGTGCAGGATCCTTCTCAATGTGCTTCCGGTATTCATCGAGTGTAGTGGCCCCAATACACTGTAATTACATCATGGTGATGGTGTCACATAGATATGATAAATTAAGCACAACTACATACAGCTTCGTACAAGAAATAAAAAGCACATGTACAAAGATAAGGCCAAACTCGTTAAAATTATGCATCATTTTGCACTAGAAACCTTCATGTTGAACTCATACACAGGACACAGTAGTTTTGGAATTATTGCGTTTCAGGGAACTGTCTAGACTCTGAAATCCTAGGTATTCAAAATATCTTGGTGAATAGTAATAGTATGTGCTTGTTTTGAGATCTTGTTGGGGTAGATTTTCTTTATGTCAAATCAATTGTGTAGAAGTGAGTTGTGATTTATTTTTATATTGTATGGGTTGTGTTTGTAATGACTAGATGACTCTGTAATGATTGATGTGTTGTGTTGAAAAGTGTATAAAGTGTGTTATATCGGGAAGAGTAACAATAGGGTGTGGAGGTTTTTTAGGGGTGAATAGCATTGGGATCTTGGGAATCTGATTTTAAATCCAAAACAGAACACAATTTGGATCACGAAGTCCCAAATTCTTCCATGTGAAACCCAAAGCAAACATACCCTACCACAAAATCATCAACCACTATAACAGGAATCTTAATGCACCACTGACAGACAAATGGGTGACGGAAAATTGAAGTCGAGGCAAACATGATTGCCACTATTTTAACATTTGAGAACTAAAATGAAATCAAGGTTTGTACCCTCTCAAAATCATGATGGAATAACCATTGTCATACCAAAAGATTAAAAATCACTTTAAATCAGAAACATTTTCAGTAACTGCCAATTTGATTGTAGAAGCAACAACCAGTCCAACATAGATATAGAAAGGTTAAAAGAAGAGAAAAGGAAGATAAGGTCGCCACATATCTACTAGTCTTTGGACAAGCTATTATAGATTAAATAAGACAGCCTTAATTAACTGTCAACTATTATTAGTGAATATCATCTTCATGGCATATAATTCTTCTAAAGCTAACCTGTAGTTCACCACGAGCTAATGCAGGTTTCAAGATGTTTGCAGCATCAATTGCACCTTCTGCAGCTCCTGCTCCAATCAATGTGTGTACCTCATCAATGAAGAGTATAATATCATCACTTTGCCTAATCTCCTCCATCAACTTCTTCAATCTTTCTTCAAATTCACCACGATATTTTGTCCCAGCAACGAGAAGACCCATATCGAGGGTTATCACCTGAAAAAACAAACAAATAAAAAGATGTGAAGAAAGAGTAATAGAAGGCAAATTTTAATTCGCAAGTTTCAATGCAACAGAATCAAATTTTTCAACTTGAAATGTTAAAAGAACAAACATCTGATAGTAGAATTTCATGTTGTAACTGAATCAAGTGTAGATAAATAACCACAGACCCATATTCAACTAGCAGACCAACTAAAGCACATACAGCATTAGCTTGCATGTGTTGTTTGATTACTACACTTCTCCAAAAGGTGGGGGACCACCCCCTAATACACCCATAACTCCATAAGAGAAATCTACATTGTGCCAGACCCCCTTCTGAGTTCATCATTATTCCATAATCTCATGATTATTCAAGAATAAAATATGCATCAATATGTAATTATTTCGTATTATAAAGGACATCAATACTAGTATACCTTTTTCCCTTCTATGGTTTCCGGAACATCCCCATTCGCTATTCTCTGAGCAAGGCCCTCGGCAATAGCTGTTTTTCCGACACCAGGTTCTCCAATGAGGCAAGGATTATTTTTAGTGCGCCTGCCTAAAATTTGAGTAACACGTTCAATTTGTCTTTGCCTTCCTACAACAGGGTCTAGTTTACCCTAGAAAGAAAAAACAAACTTCGGTTAATACCCCAGAAGGAAACCAATCATCAGAAATACAAAATCTTGAAAACTACCTCTTCTGCAAGCTTGGTCAAATTGGTACCATACTCCTCCAACGTAGGCATTTTGTTGCCAGAGCTTCCACCTCCAACACCAGCACCAACAGTCTCTGCACTCTCACCCACCATTCTAATAACCTGCTTTATCAAATGCAGTCCTTCAGTTTCATAGTAATAACAAAACAATAGTACATAAGAGAAATGAAACTTCCAATACTTTCCTGAGTTCGAATATTACTGGGGTCAGCACCCAAATTCTCAAGGACACGGGCAGCCACACCTTCACCCTCTCGGAGCAATCCCAGTAGCAAGTGCTCTGATCCAATATAATTGTGGCCTGAACCAGAAAAGTGTGAATCCCTAGTTTCAGATCAGCAGTACTGATACTATTGGTGAGAAATTGTTCCATTTAAAAGATGAACAACAAGGAATATTTAAACGTCCTAGACAAGATTACAAGCATGCAGAGAGGGAGAAGCGGGAAAGTGACAGAACTACACCTACAAACGAAATAATCACTAAACCCCAGTGATTTATGAAGAAATAAGAAGCAGACTACCCAATAAGGCACTAACCTCATATAAAAACTTAAAAAAAGAAAATAAAAATTAACACTCAAAAAAAAGTTGCAAACTTTTTTACCAAGTTGACGGGCATCCTCGAGTGAGAGTTCTAGAACACGCTTTGCACGAGGAGTGAAAGGTATCTCCACAGCAACGAATCCACTTCCTCGTCCGATTATTTTCTCCACCTCCACACGGGCATCTTTCAAATTTATTCCCATGGATTTAAGGACCTTTGCAGCAATCCCAGTGCCCTCACCAATAAGTCCCAACAAGATCTGCTCCGTTCCAACAAAATTATGGCCAAGTCGTCTTGCTTCCTCTTGAGCAAGCATAATAACCTTTATTGCTTTTTCTGTAAAGCGCTCAAACATGGCTCGTGGAGCCATTTGTGACTTTCTTCCCCTTCTAGTGGGGGCTCTAGATGCTACCTTTGCTTGGAGTGTTTGAATAGTTGGGTGCAACATAGCATCTAAGGAATTACTTCCTCTCAATCCTGAGAAACTGTTAATCCTCATTGGAACCAAATGTGTACTGCACAACATTGTTGCTGCTCTTGTTTTATTAGATCCCCTAAATTGCCTATTATTCACCAAACCAACTGAAGTGGGCAAATTCGTTGATTGAAGTAAAGTATGATCCATTTCTGCCAGCAGACAATTGCAGTTAGAATAGCAGGATAAATTAACCCATAACGAATGAAAACAAATTGGCAAACATGATCTGTTTATTATTTCAAATTGTAACAAACTATTTAGACAAATCATCTACATTGACCAAAGAACTACAACAAGGTAGGAATTTCTATTATCAGGTGCATTATGCAGCAGCGCCTAGAGTTTGCCAAATTAAAACAAGCAAGCAATTATAATAGTTAGATTACAAAAGAATCAAACGAAGACATACATTGATACAGTACGTGTTCCTAAATAGAAATCAAAATTGAAGAAAAAGAAACAAGATAACACGCACAAAGAAAGACGAAAACATTAATTTGCTAACAAAAAAAAAAGAGAGATACCTTCAAGTTCTTGCAGAGCTTCCTATCGATTTTCGCCCTAGTTTTAGGATATTCCGCCGGAAATGTAGCTTCTGGCAGCCGGAAATTGAAGAAACAAAATGAGATAACACTCGCAATCAAAGAAGAAAATGAGAGACGAAAAAGAAATTGAAAACGGGGGTTTCGATGTTTCTTAGGGCAAAATATGTATACCACCGCGTTCATAAAAATAGTTGCACGAATAGAAAGCAGATAGATGATAGCATTGTCCTGCCTTGTGGATTTATATATCTATGTGCTACCTCTATCGACTACGCTGCACCCTCACGAAAATGCCGTTGGATTAAAGTCTAGATAAAGTTTAGTTATATCAACGGCAGGGATCTTTTCTTTTTTTAATTCGTATTTGTTGGAAGGGGCTTGCAGCTTGGGCTTGGAGGGGGTAAAATTGTAATTGTGAATTGTGTGGGCGGCTGAGAGCTATGTTTAGGTGTTAGGTGAGAACTCGTTCTCTTTTCTTATTGCCTATTTTGCCCCTGATCGTTCTCTTTCACTAGCTCCAAATAAGGGGATTTCTAAAGTAAGACGGTTTTTTTTGGTTCTCAAAATCAAAGAAACAGGGTACTCGGAAATTGATGGGAAAAAACAAATCTCATTATATTCTTCTGATTAAAAAATATTTTTTTTTTTCATAATTTGGTTCAAATATAATCATAAATATATATTCCCTCCGTCCCACGAAAGTAGACCAAATTTATATGGTTTGGTCTCCCATTAACCAGGTTTATGCTATGAACTTAGATTATTTGATCAATTTCACTTATTTTCCAACACATTTTTCTAAACCACTAAACTTGACTCAGATTATCTGTTTGGGTAGGGGTTTGGGTAAAGGTCAAAATGACATGAATTAAAAATGAGATTCATAAAGCGTTTAACCAAGTTTCATATCTGAGTTTTTATCAGTTTATATTTGGGTCCGTCTCACAAAAATAGGTCAAATGATATATTTAATATATTATTGATGTCTCATTTCCATATTTTTATCTTTATTTGATGTATCTTATTTTTTCTCAATCAATATTTAAGTACTACAATAAGGGTAAAATGGGAATATAATGCAAAAGTTTGATGCTCTAATTATAATAATTTACATTTCTTAGTCTGCGTAAAAATAAAACTAGATCTATCTTTATATATGGAGGGAGTATATTATCACCAAAAAAAATCCCTATTTCCTGTATTACTAATAGATATTTCATTTTGATGATGTCTCCTCTTGTGATTAATTTGGATGATATGTCATTTTGAGGTTAATTTAGATGAGTTATTATATTTTATTGTATTGATGTGTCATTATTCTATTGGTTTTTAATTAATATGTGGCATTCATGTGGCATTTTAATGTGTTGTTTAATTAAAAGAAATTACAATAACTAAGATTTGAGCATTGCACATCTTACACCATATTTATATCTAATTGCACTAAACTCACTAAACTATCACTAAAATTGTACCTAAACCACGTAACTATTTTTTGTTGCACTATACTATACAAACTATATATTATTTTATTACTCTTAAACTACCAAACTAATTTTTCAAGTTAAATTTTTTAAGTCTGAAGAAAGATTAAAAATACTAAAATTTAAGTTAAAAATTCGTGAATCATTTACAAAATAAGTAGAATTTGACACAATAATTTTAAAATTATTCCAATAATTAAAGCAGATATACTAATATACACCCTGAAAAAAAATCAATTCATATTTAGTGCATTTATGCACATAATTATATTTTTTTTATTAATATATTATATATTATGAATATTGCATTTTATAATTAAAGAACCGCATAATACGCGGATACTAAACTAGTTAGAGTTGAGACAAAGTATTTAAGTTAAAGAAAGGAATCGTATGAGCAAGATATGTTAATTATCAATTCAGAATTAGAGGAAAAAATTAATGTTCATTTTATGGCGTAGATCATAATACATGCATTGTAATGAAACAATTATTGTTGTTTGTAAAGAAAGTGAGTTATTGATAATCAAAGTAAATTAATTTATGAACGGAATTTTTAAGTTTTAAATTTTAAATCTTAATTTTAGTGAGAAGGGAATAATTGGCCTTGGTTTAAATTTGCCTTACATGTATAATATTTTTCATGTTGTTTTGAGTATTTCAAAATTATAATTTCTCATTGATTCATAGCTTTTATGTTGTTCTTATCCAACTTCCGCTTATATCAAAACTATTAATTAATTTTATCATATAAAAGATAATTTAGAACATATATTCTAATTTGGTGTTTCATTTTGTCTTACTTTTAACCAAGGACCTTTAATCAAGGGTCCTGAAATCGGAAGTCGCTAGGTGGGGGATTCTTATCGCCTAGCGCTTAAACTGTCCAATCGCAGTCTAATCGGTGCGATTTTGTTTTTAATAAGAAAAATACAAATTAAAATATATTAACAATATTCTAATGAAATGAAAATACGCAACCCTTGCTCAAAATATTCCTTCAACAAGTATCTAGAAACTATAATCTCCCAATGAGCAATCCTGTGGAATTCTGGGTAAAAAAATATGTCCACATTGCATAAATAAATAAAAATGTCGTTCTATTCTCAACTGATCAACCTTCTCCATCTTCTTTCAAACACCAAAGAGAAAAAAAAAAAAAAACTAGATCTGGATTAGCGTCGCACAACGAGCGGCGGCGATAGCGGGCGGCGAGCGTGGGCCACTGCAAGGTTGGGCGGCGGGATTTAGGCGCTAGGCGGCGACATCGAGGGCTTCAATTCTTTGGTCTTTCCCTTGCGCAGTGAGTTCCAATTTGATTTGTGGATTGTGACAGTGAGCCCCGCTTTGATATAAGGTTATATTTGTTTGTGTTTTTTTTAATTAAACTGAGAATTGAAAATGGCGAATTAGGAAAAGAAAACTAAAACCCGCCTAGTCTACTCGCCGCCTAGGAGCCGACTAGGTCGCGCGTAATTCTGAAAATAATTTTATGCGCCGATTAGGGTGAAATTGGGTCAGCCGACGTCAGCTTAGGCTGATTTTTACATCTTTGCTTTTAATATATGATATGTGTCATTAATAATAATATATGAGGTATAAAGTATAAACTACATATTATGTATTAAAATTGTGAAACACGATATTAGAGATCAAAGTTAAATAATTTATACCGATAAAAAGATATTAGGCAATGACTTGTAATTGTGTCAACTTCTCTTTAACCTCACTATATTTTAAGAAATCATAATTTGTGGGTATATATATATATATATTAACAAGTATATAAAATAAATTTGATTTATTCTTTTAATGGATTAATTATTTTTTTTTTACATTGATTATTAAATAGCACAATGGAAATTTTGATACATTTTATAGTTTAAGAAAAAATTGTTGATGTTGTACGGATGTTGTTTCATATGTTGGACAATATTTTGCCCAACATCATAAATTTGCTTGTAATTTCTCTAACACTAACTTCGTTTTAATAGATGTGTTTTTTTATGTTTCCTACATTGCAGGTTGATGATATATTCAGTTATTTGTCAGGCGGTTGCATTGTAGATGCATGAGAATAAAAAGATCATGGGTGGTTACACCAAGATCATGGAGATAGTGAAGGAGAAGTTCTAGGCTATCCAAACCTAGTGGATAGGACAATGCAGTTGATTTTCAAGTCTATAAATACAGCATTGGTCGACATTCAAGTTTGAGGAAAAGTGAAATACAATTTGCTCTACTCCAAACTTTAGAGAGATCGAAGAATATTCGGAGACATGCAAAATCTATGGTGGAGTGATGTCTTTATAATGCACGGATTCTCCAAAAAAATACTATGGTGAAAGAATCGGATCTGAAAAAAAAGAAAGCGGTGGATGTATTTTTTTTTTTTAATGGAAAAATGAAGGAGAGGCATGGCGGTGAGAAAGGCGGCGAAAAAAAAATTCTAAAATTATCACATTTTCGCGATTATCCAAATTGTGGTTAACATTGGCGACGATCGGTTAGATGAATATTGATTAGATATGGCGGTGTTGGCAAGACAATTCGGCGACGGATTCATTTTGGGACGGATCTGAAAAAAAAAAAAAAAAGGGATTTTTTTTTTGAAAATTTGTTGTCTTACATGTGCAGGCAATCAGGCATTATTTTGAAAGGGACAAAGGGTATAATAGAAAGGGTACTGGCTCTATATATAAAAAAATAAAAAAAAACGCAGTTTTCAAAATTTTTAAAATTATCATTGGTGCGATATGATCATGTTGTGTGTTATTTGACTTATTTCTATTTCATTGGGCTATATCGCCACAATGTGGCTTATTTTCTTATTATTGGTTGAAAAAAAAACAAGCGGTGGATGTATTGCGATTTCTAATGGAAAAATGAAGGAGAGGCATGGCGGTGAGGCGGCGTATCTGAAGAGAGCAGATCGATTCTTCATATGGGAAACTAAAATTATCACATTAATTCGCGATTCTCCAAATGTGGTTGGCGGCGACAGCGGCGCTGGGGCAAGGTGGCAGACGGCGGTGTTGGCAAGACAATTCGGCGACGGATCTGAGAGAAAGAAAGGGGACGGATCTGAAAGGGAAAGAAAGGGGGTGCAGGGATTTTATTTTTTTTTAATTTGTTGAAGGGGTGTGCAGGCAATCAGGAGGGACAAAGGGTATAATCGAAAGGGTACTGGCTATTTTGAAAAAATAAATAAAAATTGGGGCAAATTTGCAGTTTTCAAAAGTTATAATTAGAAAATTAACATTGAAGAGTATTCGATTATTGATTAGATATGATCATGTTGTGTGTTATTTGACTTATTTCAATTTCATTTTGTTATGTAACGACTTAAATTGACAATGTGGCTTGTTTTAGATTGGATTCAAAAAAATTTAATTCTCAAACCCACCTACAAACTCTGATCCATAATGGTCAAAAGGTTGCGTCTCTGAATAACTATCCATTGAATGATCTGCCCAAACTGGTCCAAATAATTTGAATCTCATTCATTCTTACTAAAATCTAGTTATTTAAATTTCCGTGGTCCACTATGTTCACTATATTTTACGAATGGATTTGGTTCCATTATATATGCCTCAATTCATATAAAATAATAAATAAATACAGACCCAAAATTTCTTAAGGGGGATTCGAATTAAAACGAAGAGGAATCAAGACACCCTGCGACCAATTTTTTTCAAAAATCAGCATCATCATCAACGTCAATGGCTCCTTTCTCACGGTAGGATGCGACTCCCACTGGTCCCACGGTGTCCATGGTGCAACAGTTTTGGGGTGATGCCATCAGCGGGTGGCGATGTTTATTTTATTTGAAATCGAAATCTGATGGTCCAAATCTCGCCATAAGTTCCTTTTTAAAATGTATCCCAACATTTCCCATCAATCCATTGCCACCAAATAGTCACACCTCCTTCCATATAACGAAGTTACATAACATATTTATCTTATTAGATCAAAGTTTTAGGTTGAATAAGATCACTTTAGTTACTTTATTGAATATATTGCCTTTTTGGTGTGTCACATTTTTCACGGGTAGGGTTTTTATGATCTTGAGACGAAAAAGTTTTTTGTATCTCACTAGTTGTCATTTATAGTAATGTTTTTTACTCTCAATGAGAGCACCAATTTGATGAGAACCGCGATTTCAAAACACAAATAATACGCAAAGAGGTCCCAATAGTCCAAGAAACAATTAAGTTTATACAAAATTGCCAAGGTTTTTTTTATTAAAATAAAGAAGAACACGCCCACTATAAATAGAACACGCCCAAAAGGACAAATAGAGGACCAAAAGGACTGCCCAATAAGGATTTTTAAATACTATCGATCAAATAAAGGACCAAATATAATCTAATGTGTTAAAACGAACGGCAATAATAAATCTTGCGAAAACAATAACAATTTCTAATATAATCTTCTTGATAATCTTGCCCCAAATCTTGAAGATCTTCTTGTCAAGTCAAATTAAGGACCATATCTTTCCTTGTTCGCATCAAACACTTTCAACACTCTGAAAATACACGCGCACACACTTTCAAAAACTAATGGTATTTTTTATAAAGAACATGATTTTTTAATAATAAAAACAATTTGATTTATGAACGAATTTTTAAATCTAATATTTAATTAAAATTTCAAATCTTAATTTTAGTTAATAAGGGGTAATTGACTATTTATATGGGTTAAAATTCACATATATATACGGGCAGAATAAACATGTGAAAAAATATAATAAATAAAGAATAAAGTCTTCTATAGGCATCAAGTGCACCATAAATCTATAATGTATTTTTTAAGCGTGCAACTTGTTTTTTTGAAATATTCAACCTGTTTGTGCTTAAACGTTCAACTTATAAATTGTATTTTTTATTATAAATAAGTTGAACGTTTTAGTAAAATAAATTGCACGTTTAAAAAATATGTTTGAATCAAGGGTGGACCGCTGACGTATGTGTGGGCAACGCATCGCAAATGTCATGCCTCAATTTTTTTTAAGTATTATAGAAAAAATATTGAATGCATTGTCCACTATCTCATTTTATAATTTTTCACGTACATATATTTATTTGTTGTGCTTTCTAAAGTTAAGATTAATTAGTCAGCAATTTCTAAAACAATATCTAATTATGAATTATGATGGACTTTGAGGTTCTTTTTTAATTCCGAGGTTATAACCTATTGGTTTGGGGTTTTTTATTTCAATTTGTTAGTGACTTTTTTACTTTTGGGATAGCCTATTTTTAATTATTTAGATGTATTTTGTTTGTTAATTTTTTATTTTATTATTCACTCTGTCTGTGGTCTTTCTCTTTTCATTTTTTTTTTTAAAATATTGTACAAATTTAGTTCTTCATATTTTTGTTCATTTTGTTTAAAATTTCTAACATCTTCTTTATTTATATGTTGCTCTCGCCTCTCACTATATGTATCTTCCCACTCGCAATTTACAATTCGACAAACTCAGTAATTTTTTTTTTTTAAAATTATACTATATTATGTGTTGATTGTTGTTATAATATGCATCGCCATTAGCAATGTTTGAGGAAATTTTTTCTCATGCAAAACTACTAAAATTATCTTAGCATTCATATGATATGCACATGGGCAGATGTAAGGATATTCAAATTTATGTCTTGATTGGACAAAATTCTTGCGTTCGCCCTGACTTGAATTATACATAGCACCTATTGTATAGGAGACTACATGTATTTATATATTTTCATGTGTCAATTTGTAATTTAGGTGCACCTTTTGGATGAATCAACTAAAACTATTTACTTGTATCCTTCCATAAGAAGATATGATCTAATAATTTTATGAATGTTCACAACTTATAATTTAGAACTAATTACATGCATCTTATTAATCAAACACCACCACTAGTTTCAAGGTGATTTTTCTTATTCATCCCAAAATTCCCTGTTGTCGTAGTTGTGTTGCATGAGAAACTAGATATTTTATTTTCTCTTCCAGAAAAAAGATGTAGATTTTTAAGAATCTGAATTCTCATATATTTTCATTTAGTTTTTAGATTATCGCAATGATTGCCCTCGAAAATTAACTAATTAATGAGACACGATTGATGAAATATATATGTTTTCATATGCCAGATCTTAAAAATTCACATCATAAATTTAATTTATTTTGTTAAATTTTGAAAAAAAAAATCCATATAAAATTGAAAGTCGACTGATGAAAGCGAAATACTTTTGGGAACTTACTTTAAGATACAATTATAGAATACTATAACTCTAAAATACAAGACATTTTGAGTCTTATTTTAAAATATAAAAATTGAGCCAAAATGTCTTAATTGTTCTTATGTAAGTAATAATGTACATAAATGATGGGCATATGCAGTTTTATAATCTGATATTTTTTTATTGTTCACTGACATCAGAGCTGACAGTGTTCGAAGTTGTACATTTGGAAGTACTTTTTTTCTCACCTCATAATAAACTGCACATACATAGTAAATTTGAACATATGTTATAATTTTGCACATCCAGAATCTAAAATGTGCAGATTTTGAATTTTGTGAAATGTGATGATTTGAGAGAAGAGAGAAATGAATTGGGAGGAAAAAAAAGGAGTTTATTGAAGAGAGAAGAGTTTCTACATAATAATGAAAAAAATAAATGAAAAAAAATTAAAAATAATTTTGGTATAAGTTGTAGTAAAGAGTACTAGCAAAAAGTGTTTGTACCTTAGATTAATAGTTGTGTTCATATTGTATCTTAGAGCAATTTTCCTAACACTTTTAGTCTAAACACAAAAATGAATTTTTTCGCTCCCGAGTCATTTCAGGCAAAAATATATACTTCATATCGGTAAAGTAACCCAATCACAAATCTTAAGAAGAAAATTGAGAATTTTCATAACTACCACAACCTATGTTGCATAGGTGCGGGGGTGGGGGGCGATAAAATACTGGTACAAGAATATGAAATTTAAAAAAAAAATAGGATGTGATACGGCAATGATACGTCTGTTTATTTATATTTTATTATATATAACACCTATAAAATATATGAAAATTTTAAAATTAATATATCAAATGTATATAATTTACATAAAACTTAAGCATTTTTAATAAGTTAATGTAATTAAGTAACAAAACATTAATTCAAATAACATCAGCTCAATACATAAGTTAATACTAAAGAATTCAATATAAAACAAATGATATATTTTCAATTTAAATTATACTACCTCCGTCCCAAAGAAATGTGCACGTTTACTGTTTTCACGTGTTTTTGCGAGCGAGTTTTTTATTAGTATTTGAAATGATAAAATATTTTTTAAAGATGCATGCAATAGATGAGAGGTAGATCAATAATACCCCTCTTTAAAAATCAATTTATCATTTAAAATACTACTCCCTCCGTCTCATTTCAACTTGCACACTTACTTTTTTATCGTGTTTTAGTGAGAAAAGTTATTTATTAGTATTTGAAATGATAAAGTAACTTTTAAATAGGGGTATGATAGATATATCTCTCCTCTATTATATGTCTTTTTAAAAATTACTCTATCATTTCAAATACTAATAAAAAACTCGATCGTTAAAACACGAGAAAACAGTAAATGTGAAGCTTCAAATGGGACGGAGGGAGTAATAAACAACTCGCTCACAAAAACTCGATAATAAAGTAGGTGTGCACGCTTTTATGGGGCGGAGGGAGTATTACATAACAATGTTCAACTCAAATTACATATTTGTACTTAATAACATGACCATATAGAGTTTTAGTCTTGAAAAATTGCAAAAATAAACAAAAAAATAAAAAAGAATATTTTTTTCTAAAAAAATAACCACTCACGCACTCTTCCCACACCGGATACGCGTATTCAGCTTATCGAATGCACGTATTCTATTTTTTTTTTTTATTCACGGATTCGTCATGTGGCGTATCGGTGAGAATCCCACGCGAATCACACCC
Source organism: Stenogyne calaminthoides (assembly GCA_037126765.1). Classification (NCBI taxonomy): domain Eukaryota; kingdom Viridiplantae; phylum Streptophyta; class Magnoliopsida; order Lamiales; family Lamiaceae; genus Stenogyne; species Stenogyne calaminthoides. The sequence continues at coordinate 2,367,802 of JBBCBC010000012.1, forward strand.
TAGAAATATCTGATATGGCGCGGTGGGTTTTTTAGAAGAATTCATGCATCATAGACCACAACTCAATATATAAGATAAAATAATATATTTTTTAGCACTAAATTATTTCACTATGTATTTATATAATATTCTCTTCGTCCATCAAATTTATATTCACTTGTCTTATTCGTCCGCCCACCAAATCTATTCTTATACCATTTATGGAAATAAATATTTTATCTTTAATCATCAATCATCACTTAATTACTTCAACTGTCATTACATTTTACTCACGAATTATCACTTTATTTATATATTAAAGAACCTCAAATCATGTGCTCTTCTCTTGGCTCCATTTTATTTATATAAAATTATCATTTTATCTCCATTTGGCTCAACAAACCGCTGCCTCTCGCTTCTTCCGCTAGAGATCACTTTAACAATTTTGTTGAGTCCGAGAGAGGAAAGGTCAGACGCAAGATCTTCGGGTTAATCTGACAGGCTACGTTGTGGAAGATCTGGAAGGTGCGTAATGGAATTATTTTCAAAGATAGTTCGTATCCGTTGGATGAGTTGATTGATGGCATTAAGTTTTTTGCTTGGAAGTGGATTAGATCACACTATCCGCTCTCTTTTGTTGTTCCTTTCCATGATTGGAATTTTCAACCTCTAGAATGCCTACCTTCTAAATTGTAATCTTGTTGGTTCTGGGTTCAAGCGCCCCTTGTGCTCGTTTAATTAAATTTCATCTTTATCTTTCAAAAAAAAAAAAAAAAAAAACCTCATAATATCCATAATAATTTTACTTTATATATTTTATTTACGTTTTTCTTAATGGTTGCCCACAATATCAAGTATAAATTTATCAGACGGTGAATAAGATCCCCGTTCCCGGCTGTGGAGAAAATTATCAACGATTCTTCAATCCATTGTCAGAATTATGTGGGTGATGATTCTTGAATAAAAGTAGTGTTAATTTGACGCTAGTGTAGTGTTGATTGCTGGAGGTGACGAAGCATGTTAAATGTAAATATATATATTTTTTTTAATTTAAATATATAATTCAACTCAAATTTGTGCATGTAGCTCGTAGCTTGATAAAGTTTGATTATTTGGGAGTAATTGTTGGAACTTGGAAGGGGAGGAAGGTTAAGGGCCGGATTTACTTTAATGTATAATATAAACGAATGAAAGTTATTTCTCTCAATTTTAGGTGGTATGGAGATTTCTTATAAATGAGGAATCAAATCATTACATATGAAGTAATAAGATTTGAAATAAGATCATCAATTTATCTTTATTATATTTTTTATGGGTAAAATCTTGTATGCATTAGGTGTAGAGTAGGTCTACTGTACAAATTTGTATAAATAAAATCAATTAATTAAGAAAATTAAATTTTAAAATTCGCGAATTGTAGATTGAAATGGCTAAGGAAGGGAAAAAGAACCGATGGTTGTTGTAGCCTGTTGGTGAGCCGTTGCTTGATTCGGTCTTTAGACGCAGGCTCGATCCTTGTATACTACAATATTATTATTTTTTATGTATAAAAAAATATTAAAATAGGAGGCGAAATATAAGACAATACTAATATCCGAAACAAATTTACAAAACTGATGGCTGCTGCCTAGTGGCTAAATTCTTGAATAAGAATCATAAGTGGTTAGACTCCTAGATGGAGTTTTTTCTTGATTTTATTTTTCATTTCCCTTTCTTCCCTTAATTCTTTTTAAAATTTCATTTCCTTTTTCTCCCTTTTTCATCTTCTAAATTTTTTTTTTTCATTTCCTTTTCTTCACCCTAATTCTTCTCCACCCACCCAACCCTCTCTTATTTCATCTTTATTATATTATAAAATATATTAAAAAATAAAATAAAAAATTCAATGTTTTATTTATCCATGTTTGTTCTCCTAGCAAAAAAAAAAAAAATCAATATTTAGTAAATAGTTTTCTCACTAATTTATTTACCTTCATTACAACACACATCACATAATTATTAAATAATTTCTTTTATTAATTTATTTACTTAAATAATACTACTAATATTATATTACTATCTACACATTTTTTAGTTATGAAGGATACATGTGAAATTAAAGTTGTATTACATTCAAAACATAATAGTATTACATGCGAAAATATAAAAGTATTACATCAAAAAACATTAAAAAAAATTAAAATTATGAAATATATTAAATGAATAATTGAAACAATATAAAATTCATAATCAACAATCATTAACACCATCTACTTTAACTTCGAACAAAAAAATTGAAGCAGTATTACAAACAAATCATAACAGTATCACATACAAAAACATAACAGTATTACAAACAAAAACATTACTCCCTCCGTCCCGCAATGACTTAAACACTAGAATTGGACCGCAAACCAAGAAAAGTGGGTTAAAGTGGATTTGAGTGGAATAAAATAAGGGTGTTGTGAGTGTATTAATATTATATTTGTTTCCATTTTGGGAGTGTTCAAGTAATGTTGGGACGTCCAAATAAGGCAAGTGTTCAAGTAATGTTGGGACGGATGGAGTATTTGGTAAGTTATGAAGAATATTTAATCAAAACTGAACAATATTATATACAATACATAACAATATTACAATTAAAAAAAACGAATTTGAAGGTATTATACATACAATTGTAAATAGAAGCACTACTAAAAATATTTCTTTACATATTTAAATCAACTAGAGAACTAGAATTAACTCTATTTTTCATCCATCAATCAATTGCAAATGTAATCTATAAATAATTAAATATATATACATTATTGAGACGATTAAACATGATTAATTAATTAAAAAGTCTTCATTTTAGAATAGCAAGTGATTGTAGTATAATAGTACAAACTTCTCATTGTCACCTTTGAGGTGTAGGTTTGATCCATGTAGACGTCCATTTTATTTTTAATAATATATTATACTAAAATAATAAAAAATTTAAATACCTAATAAAAATAGTTAACTATAATTTATTATTTAAAAAACCTCAATATTATTTTTTACCAAAAAAAAAATCTCAATACTGAAGCGTGATTTTTTTTCCCTTAAAAATCTAATGGCAGCGAATCAGTGAAATTAAATTTGGTTCAATCATTAACAATCCTTTGGCAATGGCAGCGCGAAGGCTGGGCTCGAACCTTGACACCAGCGTGTATTTTTTATTTTTATTTCACATAAAATTTGGTCAAAATAAAAACTTGGTCAAAATTGAGTCTCAATTCGGATTTATATGTATACAAATTTGTACCATATACTTTGTCTTAGGTGTATTATATAATTCAAGTGTATTTTTTAAACATGCATCTAGTTTTTCTGAACAAGTTGAACGTTTAAAAAAAATAAAATGCACATTCAAAAATACACTTGAATTACACAATGCACTTGGTGCAACAGAAGATCTACTCCTTCTTATGAGGTAATAAAATTTAAATAAGATAAACATTATCCATTTTGATTAAGTACCTCATTTCCTAAATAATTTCTCCTCAATCATTATATTATTCATTAACCAATAATTATTTTTTTATTATCAATTTATTTTAAAATTAGAGCAATACACTAAGGGTGTGATTGATATGTTGGAATAGATAGAGAATAAAATGATAATTCTTTAATCTATTCAAAATACATTGATTGATATGTGTTGCGAGTCGTTTTATTTGGGAAATATGATGTGGCTAATTTGGTGACAACTCACAAACAAAACATGTACGTGTAAAATAAAATGTAAATAAGATGAATTTGTTGACCCAGTTCGTCAAGAAATGACTACTCTGGGGGCATACCAAGCCAGGGATGTAGTATTGCGAGTTTTACACGTACAATATTTGATACATCTCATGAAGATGAATCGCTATGGATGGAGATGATTTGGAAATTTGGTATATGAGAGCTAGGGTTTCTGTGTGCATGGATGATCTCTCGAATTTTTTGTGAGCCTTACCCCTCTGGAAAATTTCTGAACCTGTCTCTTGTTGTTTTTTCTTCCATTTATAGTACTTTTTTGACAAGTTTATGAAATTTTGGTTTGGCAAGCCATGCAAGAATTTGAAACTTCCCCTTTTTCCAACAAGAATTCATGTATTGATCTTTGCTTTTGCTTGTCTATATAGCACTCTTTTGGTCGTCCAAATCAATCTTTTGCTCGGCTGACCGCTTTGTTCGCCCCATAAATCCATATCCATTTTATATCGGAATATTGTTCTTGTCGAGCATGTTCTGAGTTCTTCAGGTTGTCTGAGCTTTGGGGATGTATGTGCCCTCAGGATATCTGGTCATCGAACATCTCCGTGTCGTCCCCTCTTCAGTGTCTCGAGCCTTCGGGATGTCGTGAGCCCTCGGGATGTCACCGAGCAAAGCATCAGACCCTCGGGATTGAGCATATCTATTTTCGGGATGTCTTCGAAGTTTTCGGGATATTCGAGGATGTCCGAGCATTCGGGATGTCGAAACTTTTTATTTGAGCATCTTGACCCCTCGGGATGTCGCTTTATTTGATTCGGGATATCTCGATCCGAGTATCGAACATGCATAGAGGGTTGGTTGAGCAACTTTGGTTGGTAAATGGAAAATCGGCGACAAAACTTACCGAGTAGATGTTTTTACCGGTTTAACAAACTTGTTTTTTGAGCGGGATATCGCATGATTATTTTAATAAATATTACATGTGTCATGAGACATCTTTGAATAATTGTATCGAACACAACAACCTTAGGATATTCATCATGGGGAGCATTGGGCCATTGTAGACGCGTTGTTGCGAGTCCTCGGACTTTTCAAAATTGAATCCGATATCCCCGGACTTGACTCTTTTCTTTTATTTGATTCTTCTCCTTCTTTTCTCGACTTCAAGTCTAAAAAAATTCGCCGAGGGCTTCATTATTCCGAACATGTCCTCGGACTTTTCTCTCATTGCGATTATGGCTTTTGTTCAAACTCTTATTTGATTCCTTCATAGTTCATCTTTCTATTGGTAGAATCCCCGTGGCGAACGGATGTCCTGTTATTTTATTCAAGTTAAATTTGGTTCTTTCCTCCGGGATTCCGGCGAAGCCCTAACTGGATTGGTTGGTAAATGGAAATTATGGCGAGCAAAACTTACTTCATAAGCGAGTATGTTAAGCTTGGTTGATAAGTGGGGGGAATTTTGATGGTGTGGAATGGTCGAACAAACTTATTTGTTCGGCTGGCGAGCATACTTGTCCATTTTGGGGAAAATGATTATTTTAATAAATATTAAAACTTACATCTCTTACATGTTCGATTAATCTTTGAATAATTATATCGAACACAACAATACTTGTGTCTTTGGTAATAAATTCAAATTATAAATATTCATCGTAAATAATTTAAAATTTGAACTAAATTATAATTTGATTTGGGCCATTATAGGCGTCGTTTCAGTTCCATTACGTGCGATTTTTCAAAATTGAATCGATATCTATAAATACCCCATTTCGCCGCCATCAATTTCTCTTTTCTTTCTTTTCTTCTTCTTTTGAATGCTTTCCAATTTTTTTGTGTCTCTTTACTTCATTTTTTTCACGCTAATGAATTTTGAGGAAAAACTTCTGCGAGGGCAATAAATTTTCATTATTATAGTGTTTTAATATTTATATAATTACATCGAGTTGTCAAATAGTATTGAAGGATTTTACTTGATACTAAGAAAGTAACCATTCGTACTTTCTCTCATTCTTTATTATGGATTCTTGTTCAAACTCTTCTATTTCAATAGAATGAAAGACCACCATAGTTCCTCTTCCCATTGGAGTTTAATTTGGGAAGTAGAATATTGGAGTTTGGCGACGCTAAAAAAATATTTAAATATAATTTTGAGGCGGATAATCTTGAGAAAGGAAAACTTTCAAAGTCACTCTTTTAGTTGGCGGAAGTAGAGTGAAGACCATCAAACATCTAAGCCGTTTGCTCCGTTCTTTCCTCCAATCACAAAGAATGAAGCCCTAAACGAATTGGATAGGGATCTAGGGAAGAACAGTGAGTTTTTTTGGATGATTCGGATGAGGATTCTTTGCCCCAACCTCAAATTAGATCTAAAAGGCGGAAGACCGGAAGTGTTGATGTGAATAGGGATGATGATAATTTGAAGGGGGGAAATTTGATGGTTGTGAATGTAAGAGGTGTTGAATTTTTAAAACATGGGGGATAGGCGACAAGAGCAAAATTCTAAAGAATTTGATATATTGTTGGTGTCCCTCATAGTCCAACATATAATTGAGTATAATGCTTTCGTTATAGTTTTATATCGCCAAAAAAAGAGCAACCTCATAGGACTAGGGTTGAAAATGAGTACCCGGCTTGAAAGCAAGATGATGTTAATGGTATTTTGAAAGCATAATTGATGTAGATATGCTCGCTGTGTTGAGTCGATAGAAATTACGAAACCCCAAAGATGTCCTTTTTTTTTTATCGGGCATCGGGTCAAAATTGATAGCATTAGTTGTCGGTAGGAAAAATACGAAAGTTTATTGTTTCTTTTCAAGCTTGAAAAGATCGTAAATATTGTTGGTGCTTCTCCTAACCCGGCCGATGAGAGGGTTAAGTGTTCTTTAATCAAATGGATAGTGGACACAATGGAGAAACGTTGGAGTTCTCATTTTGATTCCGATTAGTTTGATTGACTCCATCAAAGATATGTCGATGAGGGTTTTTTCGTGGAATGGAACATTATGGGTGTTTGATGGTAATGAGATTTTGAGTTTGTATTCATTCTACACTTGATGAATAAAATGGGTGGCATATGATTATGATCTTTTCAAAAGAAAAGACTTTGTGAATGCAAAATGAAGCCCGTAAAAAGTTTACTTATTACCCTTCGGTTTGAGAGATTATTGAACTTGCTTGGATTGGTGCATTTGACCAAGAGGATAATCGTACCAAATATGGACATCATTAGAAGGGCAAACATGGATGGTTATTCATGCAAGTAAATGACAAGTGCAAAATCATTGAGGATGTTATTTAAATGAAGATCATATTTATGACAAAATCGATGATTGGAAGGAGAAATTGAATTACAAAGATTACAAAGTTTCGTTGTTTTCTAATGGGGTCAATTGGAAGATTATCAGAAGTTGGTCGAGATAAACAAAGCGAACCGGATGCTCGATTTTGGACATCATCTACCGATTTTGGGGTTTATCAAAATGAAAGTATTTTTGAAACAAAATGTGATTTTGTTCTTGGTTATCTATTTGAACCGATTTTAACTTGATCTGATTTTATTTCGATGAATTCGATAAAGAATTACTTTTTTTTTTTTTTTATGGATAAAAAGATATTATATCAGATTTATTTGATTTATTTTACATTTTTGATCCGTTTAGGGATAAATTGATCTCGAGTCTCAACATATCGGAATAATCTGTGAAGACCATAGGACTAGGGGTTGAAAATACCGCCCGAGCAAGAGAGAGAAGAAGAAAGGAGGCTTGTACGTGAAACCCCCTCACCATCTTGTATTAATAATCCCCTGTAAGGATTGCCTCTTACATTTCGACAATAAATTTTGTACCTTTTGCTCGTTGTTTCCTTTGTTACATAATGAATTATTTTGCTTATAGCATTTGACCATCAAAAGGGCCATGGATGGCTATTCATGCAAGTAAATTGCAAAATCATTGAGTACGTCTTTAACAAAACATGATTGGAAGGAGATGGCTCAAGAAAAAAAGCCCCTCAAGAGCTCGCTTGAACATCCCAAATGATTTTGGGGTTTATCGCAGTAAGATTTTTGTGTCTTTTGTTTTTCAGGGTTTGAACTAATTTTAACTTACTTTATTTGACCAAGGAATTCCACCAAGCGATGGATAAAGAGACCAAATAAATGCTATTTTCGCAATTGAGAAGCGAATGAGTGAAGAGCAGAGGAAGAAAGGAGAGATCAGGATGTGATCTCACCATCTTTGGGAAATCGAGCCTCTTACATTTGATAAATTTTGTACCATTTGTTTTCGACTTACTTACATAATGAATTATTTTGCTTATAGCTTTCCCCGATTATTGTTCCAACATACCGAGATGGCTCAAAGAAAAAGACCAAGAGCTCTCAAAAAAGACAAATCGGGAGACTGAAAGGGAGCAGGCGAATGAAAGGCGAATAATCGATCCAACCGATGAGGACTACCGTTTAACAGCTCGAGCGAGCACTAACCAAGGACGGGAGGGTAAACTAGACCCCTCGGATCGCCGGATGCCGGGGCGATCGAAAGACGGTATTTTTGCCGCCTCCGGGTCGGGTCCGGCCTTCGGCAGATAGTTGAAATGGAGGTTGGCACATCTTCTCCACCTCCTGCTGGACCCCGATCTTGGACCCCTTTGAACCCTGAGCTCCGGTCCTGAAGATAAATCATTTTTGGGATGGGATCCGGCTCGGTCGAATAGGTACATTTTGTTTGCTTTACTTCCTTTTGCATTAATTTTGTTCTCTTTTTCATGTCTATTTGCTCGGGTGTATGTGTAGGTTGAGCAGGTTGGCGCCCTTGGTGCCCAATTTGAAAAATTACTATTGCTCGTCGAGTGTTCGCAAGGTTCCCGGCATTCCTGAGCATGTTCAAAAGGCGTGCCAGACCCCCGTTCAAGCATGGACTACTGAGCTGGAAGAGGCTACTACGGGTCCCACACCTTTGGAAAACATGCGACTTGGCCTGGTACTCCAGGGCCAATCTATGGTCATCCTCGAGAAAGTGTATCGCTGAGTCCGTCAACCTTCATGCCAACTACTTGGCTCTGATCAGGAGTTTTGAAGAGAAGGTGAGCGAGCTGAACAGGACTCAGGATGAACTGAGGTTGGCTCAAGGACAAATTTCCTCGGCACAAGCAGATGCTCAAAAGGCTCAGGAGGATGCTCGTCGGGCTCAAGAGAATGCTTTCGCGGGCTCGGGAAGTTGCTTTCGCCGAGCAAGGGAGGAGATAAATCATTCTCAGGAGGAGGTGGTCAGCATACGGAGAGCTCAGGGTGAGATGAATGTCGAGCTTCATAGACTCCGAACTGACGTCGAGGCCATGGAAAGTGAGAAGAATGTGCTCGGCCAACAACTCATCATTGCTGAAGAGACCAACACTCATTTGGGTCTCGAAAATTCAAGGATGCACAATGAAGAATATGTTGATTCCATGTCGAACTTCTCCTATATTCGTGCCTTTGTCGATGCCATCCGGTCTACTCGCCACACGCTCACTGGCGAACAAATTGCCCCACTCATTTCAATTTTTTCAGTGTCTAGAAGATTCGATCGACAACCCACCAGATCGCAACCTTCCGATATCTGACTTGAACGATCTGTGTGATTCTCCAATATTCCTGAAGGGATCGAGATTGATGATCATATCCTGGATGAGAAAGACGGCTCGGATGTGAATATTGCTGATGTTGTTGATCAAACTCTCTGAGTTGAGTCCGGGTCTGATCAGGTGCAGGTCGAACAAGGGGGACCTCGTGGACGAAAGCAAAGTGTACTATTTGGCGAGCATCTTTGGACCTAACCATCTTTGGAGGAGCCGCGAAGGAGATTTGAGGGGGCGAACATGATTTGTTCGACATTTCGCCTGGTCCACCCCCAACTATGAATTTGCTCCTTAGTATAATTCTTGTTTTTTGCGAATAGATGTTGTGTAATTTTTGTCTTCTTCATTTTTTACTCGAACAGTTTCTTCTGTACTTGTGTAATTTTTACTTTCTTCTATTTTGTTCGAACAACTTGAAACTGAATGGTTGAATTTGCATATCAAATAGTTTCCTCTAACCTGATCGTTGAGGATGAATGTTGTTGTTGATGAATGGTTGATACTTGTGTTGCTTGATGTTTGCTTTGTTGCTTTTTCTAGTTTATGCCTCTTTTTTCTTGAATGAATTGAACATTGGGTTTGGCTTTATGCCCGCCCGACTTCTTTTGTTTTTGATTGTCTTATTGATGTTGCAATCGGTTGATCGTCTTATTTAGGTGCGACGAGATGGGTTAACTTTATGAACCCCCCTTTCTTGGTTCAAGATCGTCTTATTTAGGCGCGATCACTTCGTACTATGGCCGTCTTATTTAGCTGTGACCCCGCACTCATCATCCGCTTTTTTACTCTGGTATCTATAAATCTGAGTTGTCTTTTTTGCATTGCGTACCCATTACTGGATTTTTTGCTCACGGGGAATTAGAGTACGAACTTCGTTCGTCGGTGAACATAGACTTGGGCTCGTTCGTCTTTGTTAAGGCCCGTTCGCTTTAGTGCGACCTCAAATAGGCTTCAACTAGAAAATCTTAGCAAACAAAAATACTTTTTTGCAACACATTGTATTCTATTACAACCTTTACATTTGAAGAAAACTATCTATTACACAACTATAGACATCAGACTATGGTTTTGAATTTAAACCTTGTCTTGAGTAGACACGAACTGGCCTCACCTTGTCCGCGGAATTGATGTTGACAAGCATGTGGCACATCATCCTGTCTACCCTTCTTTAAATAACATGCTCAAGCAGCAGCATAAGCATTTGTCCCTCCTGGATAAATTGTGATTATGCGAGCCGCTGCGGATATGAGCATGTGGCGAGCACTTTTCGCCGCTTATATCGGTATGAGCAAAATCCTCACCAAGCACCATTCCATTCATCCCCTTCAAGAGATGTTCGAGCATCAAGATCCGTGATATTACTTCGAGCGGACACCATGACATCCCCTCCTTCGAAGAGATTTTGGGGATGCATAGGGGACTAGTGATTTACTCTGCATAAGCAAAGTGAGTAACGCGAGTGGCAACCATGACTCTGCCGAGCATCTTGAGTCCGCAACGAGCTTCAACTTGTGTTTCGAGTGTCATATGGGTATAAAACTTCAGATTAGATAGATGCTCGATTCAACAAAATGATAGCTGAATCGAGTGCTGGATTCTTCGTCTGGAGGCATACTGAACCAACTTTCTTTTGATCACTGTAGTATTTTTTTTCTTTTTCATCTGTTTTTTTCTTTGCCTTCTTCAGCTATCAATATACCTCTATTTATAGTACTATCCCAAGTTGGTGCTGGCATAGCTAGTTGATGTTGGCCCTCTTGCTTTTACTCATCCTTTTGACATCTGTTCGGATTTTTTGCCAGCTCTCATTCAAGGATTGACACGTTCCTTTTTTGGTTGCCACCACTTCTCGACTTGTTTTGACATGTATCTTCTATCTTTAGTGTCTAGAAGATTTGTGTCGAACACAATGTGTTCTTCCTTCATGATTGTCCTGCTCGTCTTAGCTGAATGGCTAAATATGTTCGGCCATTTGTGTTCGTTTCAGCTACGTGGCCGATTATGTTCGCCAATCAGGTGTGCTCGCTTCGAAATTTGTGTGGCTGATTTTGTTCGGCCAGTTATGCTCGTCATTACTGATAATATTTTTTCAAATTTGACGCATTCCACGAGTAGGACAATGGGACTCCATTCAGGTCTTCCAAATCATATGCCCCATTTAAAATACTTTCAGAACTCGAATGGACCTTCCCATGCTTTCGGCGAACACACCACTTGATACCCCCATTGCTCGTCTTAAAACCAGCTCACCCACATTGAACCTGCGTGTTCGGACCTTGGAATTATAGAACTTTTCTGATCTCTTTTTGTACATGACGTTTTTGAAATCAGCCTCCGTCTTTCTTTCTTCTAACATGTTCGCTTTTCGGCGGCCTTTGGTCATTGATGTGCTCTCCAAAATTCATTGTCCGATGATTTCGGAATTTTGATTTCAAGGGTATAATGACTTCCGCACCAAATGCCGTGGCAAACGGGGTCTCCATGATTGATGTTCTAAAAGTTGTTGGAGGGCCCATAATATTTTGGACAACTCTTTAAATTTATCCCCCCTTGGAATTATCAAGTCCGCCTTGAGGGTATGCTTGATAATTTTATTAACGGCTTCAACTTGTCTATTTGACTGGGGATAATACGGTTGAATAATGTTTTTTTATGCCCCAGCGAGCACAATGTTGTCGGAATTCACTCCCATCGAACTGTTTGCCGTTATCCGTTACTAATGATTAGGGAAGCCCAAAACGACAAATGATATTCTTCCAAACAAAGTTCCACATTCTTTGTTCGTTGATTTTGACAATGGCTTCAGCTTCCGCCCATTTAGTATAGTAATCAATCGGAAACCACAAACATATTTTACTCGATGTGCCAAAGTAGGAAATGGGCCGATCAAATTGATTCCCCATTTAGCAAATGGTCATGGGCTATATAAACCGACACTAATTCTCGGTGGGCTATGAATAAGTGGGGGGCATGTACCGGAACTTGTGGCACGCGCATGAGCATCTGTGGCGAATCTTTTTGAGGGTCGCCAAGAATAACCTTTGTATGCGATTATTTTATGTGCCAGGACGAGCCCACCTATATGGTTTCCGCATACTCCATCATGGATTTGCTCTAGAATTACGTGACCCTCTTCAGGAGTAATACACTTCAATAGTGGAAGTGAGAAACTTCTTTTGTACAAATGCTCGTCTAAGATTGTATAACGACCAGATTATGTCGAGGAGAGTAGTTTTGTGCCTTATTCTCGGGGAGAAGTCCCTTTTGTAAGTACTTCAGAGTTTGAGTCATCCGGGTTTCTGTCATCATCACATGAAGCGACCAAAACTCTAGGAACTGATGGCGAACAAGTTGTGACGACCACAATGTCCATTGTGTTCGTCACTCCTTCGTAGGTTTGTTGCAAAGCGTGCCAAAGCATCGCCGAACAAATTACCCAATCGTGGTAATTGTTCTATGAAAACTTGTTCGAATTGCTCGAGCAACTCCTTTGCTAGTTGCTGATATTGTGCCATCTGTTTGCCTCGGGCCTCGTACTCTCCAGTTACTTGATAAACGATTATCTGAGAATCGCTGTAAATCATCAGTCTTTGAATTCCCATTGTCATAGCCATCTGCATCCCCAAAGAATCAAAGCTTCAGACTCAACCTTCATTATTTTTGTAGCAGAAAATCAAAATGGATGGTGTTGTGAATGTTTGTCTAGTTGAAATTTTGATGAGAACTACGCTCGCTCGACTCTTGAACTTGTTGATGAGCCATCAACATACATATGCCATGGTTGGTCGACAGTTTTTTCGGGCATTTGTGGATATGTCAACTCGACCATAAAATCGGCCATAGCTTGGCCCTTCATTCTTGTTCGCATTAACGTAATGCCAAATTATTATCCTAACTCCACCGCCCACTTGAGTAATCGCCTGCAAAGATTATGGGTGCGTGGAGGACTTGTCGCAATGAGAACGTGGTCGAAGACCTCGATCGAAAGTGATCAAAAAAGTATGGTCGATTTTTAACACTCATAACGAGAGCATATGCTAATTTTTCCAGTGGAGGGTACCGGAGCTCGGCTTCTTTGAGCACTTGGATTACATAGTAAACGGGCAAGTGTGTTGTCCTTTTTTCTCGTACGATCACAACGCTAATTGCATGTTCGGATGCACCAAGATACAGATAGAGTTGTTACGCTGGATAGGCTTAGGCGAAGGTCCGAGTATCTCGCAAGGTATTGCTTCAATGATTCAATGCATATTCGCAATGCTCGGTCCACTGGAATTTCCCTTTCTTTAATGCATCAAAGAAAGGTTTGCATTTATCCCCAGTTCGTGATATAAACCGGCTTACGAAAGCTAAACGTCCGGTTAACTTTTGGACCTCTTTCACACTCCTGGGGGCCTGCATGTCGAGCATGGCTTGAATCTTTGATTGGTTCGCTTCAATCCCCCGTTGACTGACCATATGTCTGAGGAATTTTCCTGAGTGAACCCCAAAGCTGCATTTCTTCGAATTTAGCTTCATGTTGTACTCCCTGAGTATATCAAACGTTTGTGCGAGGTGGGTGATGTGGTCTTCCTTGTGTTCGCTCTTTACCACAATATCGTCAATGTACACCTCAACTATTCGGCCAATGTGTTCGTCGAACATTTTGTTCACCAAACGCTGATATGTTGCTCCGGCATTCTTTAATCCGAATGGCATGTGTTGCCAACAGTACACATTCTTTTCACTGCAGAATGTCGTATTCTTTTGGTCGTCCGGATGCATGGGTATCTGGTGATAACCAGCAAAAGCATCCATGAAGGTCATGAGCTCATGGCCTGCTGTATTATCGACCAAATAGTCGATATGCGGCATCGGGAAATTATCTTTCGGGCATGCCTTGTTTAAATCAGTGAAATCAATACATAGTCTCCAAGATCCATTAGACTTGTGGACGAGCACAAGGTTCACAAGCCATCTTGGGCATTTTACTTCTCGAATCAGTTTATTGTCGAGCAACTTTTTGATTTCACTATTCATGGCCGCATATTTCTCCGGACTGAACTTTCTGTTCTTTTGGATAACTGGAGTCTGTGTTGGATCAAGATTGAGGGAGTGACATGCATGTTTTGGATTAATGCCAACCATGTCCTCGTGTGACCAGGCAGACACATCCAAGTTTGCTTGAAGATAAGCAATTATTTCTGTTCGAATTGGTTCAGGTAACTCCGAACCAATGAACACTAGTAATTCAGGTATGTTCGGGTCGATGTTGGTAGACTCCAGTTGTTTGATAGGTGTTGCTTGCTTTCTTTTTTGTTTCCACCGAGGATCCTCGATCGACCCCCGGCGTTCGTCATCAACCTCCATAGGTTCGAATCCTATGCGAGGTTCTAGGTCCGGTAGCTCGCTTGGGGGATCAATACTCATTAGATCTGGGAGATCTGGGACTTAAGTTGCCATCCCGGATTTTGTGTTCACGCACTCTGTGTTCGCGCGGGGAGCTGTGCTCGTCAAACTTGTGTTCGTCAAAGGACATTTTGGCAGCGTATTTGCCCGTTGGCTTGACTCACTGATCTCCCGTGTTTGCTTCATTATGTTAACGATATTTTGTTTTTCTGGTGCACATGATAGCAAACAATCTCGAGCTTTCTTCTGATCTCCCTTTACGCTACTCGTTCCATCTTGTGTTGGAAATTTGACACTGTAGTAATAAGTATAACAGGCCGCTTTAAATTCCTGAATAAATGGGCGACCTAGGAACCCGTTATAAGTAGACGGAGCATCGACGATTACAAAATCTAGCATTCTAGTTCGTCGGATCTCCGGATTTAGAGTTGATTCTAACTCGACTCCTAACCTGATCATACCATAGGGTCGGGTTACAGATTCCCCGAAATCCATAATGGTATGATCACATGGTTCAATATAGCTACTCAAGTCCCCAACTTGCTTTTCCATCTGGTGCAGAGTGTTGACGAACAAAATGTTCGCATATGCTCAGGTATCGACCAGGAGGCGGTGCACCTTCAACCAGAGGAGACGAGCACTGATGGTTAAGGAGTCATTGTGGGGGGTAATTATACCATCGAGATCGTCTTCTGAAAATATGATTTGGTGAGAGGGTGGCGTGCTAGCTGATGTGCTCGCTACCTTCACCTGATGGATGCTTTGCATGGCACACATCTCCATCTTCTTTCGTTTGTTCGATAATATTGGTTACTGATAACATCCACCCACTGGTCCATATTCAGGACGTAACATGTGGATCTCTTGACTTTCTCGACCTCTACCCACAGTAGGAGGCCCTCTTTTGGGTATTTCAGACCTCTTATGGGATTCTTCAGGATCACTGTCAGATGTTTGTTCGGCTTTACGCTTACCTCTTCGATCTTCTGTTCTTTCTGTTCGGGAGTCTCTACTCGCCGGCTTTTTCAGAAACTGGGTAAGACGATTATCTTCGTACAGCTTCCAAAGTTGGCGAAGTAAATCGCGACAATCTTCTGTATTGTGCCCGATGTACTCGTGATAATTACAATATTTGGAAGCATTAAGCCGATGCTTGTCCATTATGATTCCTCTCGGTCTATCCAACATGTCCCGATCTTTGATCTGGTTAAAAATTGTTTCTGCTGAAACGCCCAGAAGACTTCGTAGGGTGTTTGCTTCTGCTCTTTCTTCGAAAGGTTTGAAAGAGCTTGGGGGTTTGTACCCCCCTTCATTGATCACTTTCTTCCCAAAAACTTTCTTAGTTGTTGTTTCCTGACCCAAACGTGACTGGGCGAGCAGATCCTGCATGGCTATGATCTTGGCCGCTCGCTCTCGGAATTCTGAATATGTGTTGGGCCAGTCTTGATACATGGTTTTCCACATGTCAGTATTCAGGGTCAGGCCTCTGACCACCGCGAAGATCTTGGCATCCTCTTCAACTGGGGCCCCATCATACAAACATTTATCAAATCTTTTGATGTATGCTCGATCAGACTCACCTCTTAGTTGGGAAAAATGCGCCAACATTTGTTTTGGCGCTGGGCGAGCACACATGGATGAGAAATGGGACAGGAATTGTTGTCCCAATTGAGCGAAAGAAGTGATGGACGCAGCGGGCAAAGTAGAGAACCATCTATGTGCCCGATCACCCAAAGTCATGGGGAATGATCGGCACTGCGTTGCGTCAGTGGCTCCCATGGCAATCATAAAGTCTGAGTATTTGCTGAGATGGACATGTGGGTCTGACTCAGCATCGAACATGGGGATAGGTGGTCGGATCTTCGCCATTTTCTCTTGTATTTCAGCCGCCATGATCGCCGGTGATAGTGGCGAGCAAGGTATTGTGCTCACCCGAGGGTGTCCTTTGGTCGCGGCCAGGTCGTCCTGTAAGCCTTCGATGGCTTTCTGCATTTCCGCAAATTTTGTGGAACTGACAGACTTGGATCAGGGTTGTTTCCCATCATGAGGACCCAGTGGGTCATGCTCGTGATGGGGCAGTCCCCCTTTCCAAGTTCGTGCTTGACTACCCAATCGATGATGGATAGAAAATTTTGTTCCCGCCGATTTTTGTTCGGCATGCGGATGATCATGGGGATCTGAATGAGCGGGCTTGTTTATCGGTTGTTCCTTTCCGGGATCCTATCGTCTATTATTGCCAATTCGGTCTTTGGCAGAGAGCCTCAAATGTCCAAACGCTGATGGTCTGGACCCTTGAGGTTGTTCGTCATCAAACGTATCATCAGCTTTTTTATTAGCCCGCTTCCGTGCAGCTTTTATCTTAACTTGCTCGCTATCAGGTGTATGCGAGCGTCGTTCTTCATCATCTTGGGTTTTTAACTTGGCCAACTCTTTTTCGGCCCTCTCTTTCTGTGCTCGTAACAAGAAAGTGACGGCTTTTGTTGTGGCCACCGGATCATTGGCAATATCCTCAAGATTGATGGTCTCCACTATCTGATCTTTGTGAGGCTGGTGATGAGCCTCTTTCCGGTCGTGAGGTCGACTTTGTCCCGACCTCTCTGTTTGTGTATTCCTAGATTGAGGCATTATATTTTTTTTTCTGCCTCGGCTCACTATGGGTTTGTGTATGGGTTGGTTTTTTGGTACCCTCCTTCTAGCGCCAGTTGTTGCGAGTAGTTTTATTTGGGACATATGATGTGGCTAATTTGGTGACAACTCACAAACAAAACATGTACGTGTAAAATAAACTGTAAATAAGATGAATTTGTTGACCCAGTTCGTCAAGAAATAACTACTCTGGGGGCATACCAAGCCAGGGATGTAGTATTTCGAGTTTTACACGTACAATATTTGATACATCTCATGAAGATGAATCGCTATGGATGGAGATGATTTGGAAATTTGGTATATGAGTGCTAGGGTTTCTGTGTGCATGGATGTGTTGGGATTATACTGAAAAGTATGTTTTTTACTTTGTATAATCGAAACTGATTTTTCAGACTTATTTACTGAAATAAATTGTTTATCACTGATGCTTTAAATATGATTGAATGTTACATATATTTCTTGCGATAAGCTGTTCAATAATTAAATGACGTGTTACATTGTAGTTAATTTAGTGATGCGGATCACGAAGATTAAATTAATGTCCTTTGTAACTAAAAAGTACGCCATTCACGACCTAGATGGAAATGAACAACCCATCGCGAAAGGTTGAGGTGTAAAGCTCAGATTGGTTTGTCTTGACCAAGAGATTACACTAGTGCATGCTGATCGTAATTGAATAGGACCTACAGGAGGATAAATTCTTGAAACTGAACAAGGAAGAATTAGACCTCAGTGGTTCGTTGTTTCTTAATCTTCGTTCCTTAAATAGGATCACGTGGGATTGGTAACTATTGCTTTGACTTATCATGGGTAGCGAATCAAAGAGATTCAATACTTTTTATCTTGGGCAATATTATTAGTCACATGTGATTGCTAAGATTTAATACGAAGAATTGTGTGCAAGTACGCTTATTTGATTTGCCCCCTTGGGAGGTTCATAAGCTTTATCATACCAAATCTTGCAAGTGGAATTAGTTTTCGGTATGGATAATAATGTTGAACCGTTCCTTGACCAAGGATAAAAGATATTAATTAATGGAAAGCTATTTCAGTGGCTTGAATTAATTAATGGACTAGATAATCTTAAACACAGGAAATAATGACCGGGAGCCATATTGACTGTAATATGGGTTAAGATGGATAGTGCAAGATTAATTAATATTTATGGGCTTGAATTATATTGTGGCTCAATATTAGATATCCAAGGTCCATTAGAAGGTCCAATCTTAATTCTTCTAAAGGCCCCCTGAGTAGCCCAACAAATAGTCCATTAACTGAAAAAAGGTGATTAAAATAAAATAAATATTGTTGCTTATTTTTCCTCTAAATTTTCAAAAATTATGAATAAGTTGGGAGAAAGATTTTCTTTGAATTTTGTTATGGAATGAAGATATGTATTCTTGGAATACAAGATTATCTCATTAAATTCAAGAAATCTCCCACTTGGTTATTTCATAAGAGAATTTCGAAATTTTGAAATATAGTGGGCAAGAAAGATTTTCTTGATTTTCTTGAAAAGATATTATGGAAGATATGTATTTCTTGAAATAAAAGATTATCTCATAAATTCAAGAAGATCCAAATCTTGGATTCTTGCATCATTAATTTTCGAAAAATCCATAATTAGAGGAGGTGGGATTTTTGTGGAATATTTTAATTATGGGAAAAAGAATATAGAAGATATATTCAAGATGTCTTGGTGATCAAGAAAAGTCTTTTCCCACATTGGTTTTCTACTGAAAAAATCGACCACCTCTCTCCTATAAATAGGGGATGATTCTTTCATTCTCAAGTACAATTCCATGTGCTGGAAAAATTAGCAAATCCACATAAGTAGTGCAACAAAGTTTATTTTTTCCTTTTGTTAATTGTTCGACAAGTGTCCTTCCACCGGATAGTTGAGCAAGGGCTAAGGGAATACTTGGGAAGTCCTTTTGGTTAGTCCGTCCAACCGAATTCACTGCCATCCCTAGAGGTAAGTTCGCGTAAACCCGTAGATTCCGCATGCGTAGGTTTTACGTGGCTTATTATATGCATGATATGTTGTTGCAATTATTATTTGAATTAATATAGGATTAATTCATGCTAGTAATAATTAAAGAATTAAATTTGTATTTAAATATTCATCCCGAATAGATCTGTGCAAACTATTCCCCAACAGGATGATCTCTCGAATTTTTTGTGAGCCTTACCCCTCTGGGAAATTTCTGAACCTGTCTCTTGTTGTTTTTTCTTCCATTTATAGTACTTTGACAAGCATGAGCTGGTTTGGCAAGCATGAGCTGGAAACTTCGGGTCATGCAAGAATTCATGTAATGCTGCCACCTTTCCAACTTCGTCTTTTAGATTGTTCTTTGCTTTTGCTTGTCTATATAGCACTCTTTTGGTCGTCCAAATCAATTTTTTGCTCGGTTGACCGCTTTGTTCGCCCCATTAATCCATATCCATTTTATATCGAAATATTGTTCTTGTCGAGCATGTTCTGAGTTCTTCAGGTTGTCTGAGCTTTGGGGATGTCTGTGCCCTCAGGATATCTGATCATCGAACATATCGACCCTCGGGTCGTCGGGAGCCTCGGGATGTCTGAGCCCTCAGGATGTCTGAGCACCGAGCATACTGACCCCTAACCCCTCGGGATGTCTCGAAGTCTTCGGGGATATCTGAGTATCGAGCATACTGACCCTTCAGGATGTCTGAATTTTCAGGATATCTGAGTGTCAAGCATACTGACCCTTCAGGATATCTGAGCATTCAGGTTGCCTGAGTCCTCAGACTTGACTCAGCTTATTTGATTCCTTTTTTCCTGATTTGAGTGGCGAACATGTCCTCAGACTTGACTCAGCTTATTTGATTCCTTCTTTCCTGATCTGAGTGGCGAACATGCATATTTGCTCGAGGCTGGTTGAGCAACTTTGGTTGGTAAATGGAAAACTGGCGAGCAAAACTTACTTCATAAGCGAGTATGTTCGCTTGGTTAACAAGTGGCGAGCTGGTCGAACAAACTTGTTTGTTCGGCGAGCGGCGAGCATACTTGTCCATCGGGCATGATTATTTTAATAAATATTACACGTGTCTCTCTTACATGTTCGATTAATGCTGAATAATTATATCGAACACAACAATATGTTTTTTTTTTAAGAAATCATAATTCCATTAGAAATAGTCATTCCAAAAAATAAAGAAACTGTGATTTTTTACATAATTGTACCCATACCACCATTCTTACCGTACGTAGTTCACTGTTTTATGATTCTTATTTAATAATTTGAATCAATCGTCCCTTAAGAAAATATTATCACCTATCTCTAAATCATTCAAGACCAATCACACATTAAAAAAAAATCATTCTACATTAAGACGAGGTCATGATCTATCTTTAAAACGTCTCACGTCAATCACGTTTAATTAATTCTCGAGATTTGTGTAATCATTCCATATTAAAACGAGCTCCCTTATCTTTAATCGTTTCATGCCAATCACGTTTAATGCTAGGAGTCACTCTAATTATGAGCGCGGCTATTTATATCTAATTTTTTTCTCAATACATCGATATGTACAATATTTTTAGCATTATGTATCATTATTTACAACCGTAAAATGGATATATTGAGCAAATATTCGAGTGTCAATGCATCATTATATGTAATTATTCCACTTTTAACATTATATGTGTGAGCAGGCAGCAATAATGCCTCTAGATAAAGTGAATAGGAAGGGACATATTCACACTATAATACATCAGATGATGCATATATTCTGCTGGTTTAAAGGACAAAAGAAATAACTAGTTTTCTTCTTGCCAAAATTAAAGAGACTGTAATCATTTACTTACGTCCTAATAATAGATACAGACAAAACAGAAACCAGAAATTGGGTGAACTTTTGCTTAACAACCTACGCAAGACATTCCATAAAAAGCCACAAAAACATAGAAAAAAAGTTTAAAATATGAAATCATTTGTATATAGACACCGCGTCATATTGGCTGTTATTATCCAGATTTTAATTACGGATACAAAAAATTATCAAACATAATCATGGCTAATTTTCATTACCACAGTTTAATTACCAAAACATATTTAACATGGGTCTCATGCATGTACACTTAGTGCACGATACATTTCATAGTGTATTTTATAAACTTATAATTTGATACACTGATACATACAATTTGTTTATATTAAAATATGTGACTTGTGTTAGAGAAATAGGTTACACTCTTCAGAGTGAACAAATTATATGTTTCAGTATAAACAAGTTGTTTGTTTAAAAAATATACTATAAAGTGCATTATGCTCCTGCGACATACAAGACCGAGCCTAATTTTAACATGGTTGAACTATACATTTTTTCTTATTTCTTCCTATTTAATCCTTACTAGAGAGATCAAATAAAATTTAAAAAGATTAATTTTTTTGTAGCCCAATAACTTTGCATCATTTTCAAATTAGACTCAATTGTTTTGATTTTTTTTTTGATCCGTAAATTTTTTAAAATTTTGAAATTGGTCATTTAACCTGCTGCAATAGACAAGCAGGTATCCGTCACATGTGTATTTTTTTTTTTCGAAGCTCTACTTGGACTTTTTTAATCGTAATAATTTTGACCGGGTTTTGAGACGGGTTTTAAAAAAAAATTGTATAATAAAAAATGAAGCGAATTTGGTCGTAAGAAATATAAAAATATGCAGAAACCACTCTTCATCTCTAAAAAAATTACGCAGAAAAATCTCTACCCAAAATTATTATAATTTAAAAAGTCTAGTTTGCATTTCAAAACTAAAGGAAATAATAAAATAATTACATATATGATTATTACTTGTTAGGTGGCCTGCTATAGCAGGTTAAATGATTAATTTCAAAAAATTTGATAACTTACATGACTAAAATAAAAAATTCAAAGCAATTAGAACCAATTTCAAAACGTAGTAAAATTACATTGGAGTGCAAAAATTTAATACCAAATTTAAATGTTCATTGAAATAAAAAAACAACTTTATTAAATATAATCATTTTGATTAATGGAAAATATTTAATGACTCTAACAAAGAAACAAGTCTATAGTTCGGTACATACCAAAATAGGAAACATTTCTATCTTAGCAGTAAGAAAAGAGTATTAGTTGTTCAGTATTGATTATTTTAAAAGAACATTGTTGCGAGTCGTTTTATATGGAGAATATTATGTGGTTAATTCGATGACAACTCACAAACAAAATATGTACGTGTAAAATATACTGTAAATAAGAGGAATTTGTTGACCCAGTTCGTCAAGAAATGACTACTCTGGGGGCGTTCCAAGCCAGGGATGTAATATTGCGAGTTTTACACGTACAATACATGATACATCTCATGAAGATGAATCGCTATGATTGAAGATGATTTGGAGAGTAGGTATATGAGTGCTAGGGATTTTTATGTGTATGGATGAACTCTCGAATTTTTCTGAACCTCACCACTCTGGGAAATTTATGAACCCGTCTCTTGTTGTTTTTTCTTCTATTTATAGCACTTTGACAAGCATGAGCTGGTTTGGCAAGCATGAGCTGGAGACTTCGGGTCTTGCAAGAACTCATGCAATGCTGCCACGTTTCCAACTTCGTCTTCCAGATTGATCTTTGCACTTGCTTGTCTATAAGGCACTCTTTTGGTCGTCCAAATCAATCTTTTGCTCGACTGAATGCTTTGTTCGCCCCTTCAACCACATCAATTTTATGCCAGAATATTGTCCTCATCGAGCATGTCTGAGTTATTCAGATTATATGAGTCCTCAAGATATCTGAGCATCGAGCATACTGACCCCTTAGGTTGTCTGAGCCCTCAGGATGTCTGAGCATCGAGCATCTTGACCCTCGGGTTTCTCGAGCCCTCGGGATGTCGAGCATCGAAAGCATCTTGACCCTTCGGGTTGTGCGAGCCCTCGGGATGTCGAGCCTCGGAATGTCGAGCATCGAGCATCTTGACCCTTGGGTTATGCGAGCCGCCGGGATGTCTGAGCCCTCAAGATATCTGATTTCTTCTTCCCTGATCTGATCAGTTTGACTGATCAGATCAACATCTTTTCAGGATCATACCTGTTTGCTCGGTAAGCTGGTGAAGCAACCTTGGTTGGTAAATGGCGAGCTGGCGAACAAAACTTACTTCATAGGCGAGCATAGTCGCATGGTTGACAAGTGGTGAGCTGGCGAACAAACTTGTTTGTTCGTCAAGCTTTGTGCACACTTATCCATTGAGCGTGGTTATTTTAATAATTTAATATTACAAGTGTCCTCCGACGTGTTCGATTAATACTGAGTAATTATATCGAACACAACAATACCCCCCAGCCGGGTCGCTTTGTATTCACCATGGGGGCCTAGCTGTTATATTTTGATTTGGCCGACGTGAGCGTCGTTTCGTATTCTGTGCCAGATTTCAAAAAAAATTCAAACCCGGCATCTATAAATACCTATTTTTGCCGCCTCAGTGCCCTTTCTTTCTTTACTTCTTTTTCTTGCTTTCATTCTCTTTCTTTTCTGAAACTTCCGGCGAGGGCTTTCCTGTTTCGGCGACGGATTTTATTCAGGTAGCTATTTCATCCCCTTTTTAATTCCTATTATGGCTTCTCGTTCAAATTCCTCTGCTTCAGTAGAATCAGAATCAAATCGCCATAGTTCCTCCTCCCCCTCTTTCGGTACAATCTCTCGTATCGACGCTGATGCGTCGAAGATGAATGTCTCGGGATCAAGGTCTCGTTGGTAAGTTTGGCAGCCGTTTGCCGTTCTTACCTCCGATTTCGATAATGCCCTAAATGAATTAGATAGGGATTTAGCCCGTACCGATTTTTTGGATGATTAAGATGAAGATTCTTTGCCCCAACCCCAAATTAGGTCTAGGGTTGTAAATAGGGATGATGATAATGTGAGGGAGGAAACTCTGATAGTTGAGAATGTTGATGAGTCGAACAGAGGGTTCGACGGCAAGCCGAACACGGGGCTCGATATCCCTGTCGGTCTTCCTCATAGCCCAACATATAGCGATTATAATGCTCGTTATAATTTTAATTGGCCCGAACAACCTCATAGGATTAGGGTTGAGAATGAGTACCCGACAAGCAAAATTGCGAGCGTAATTGATGTAGATATGCTCGCCCAACTGTATAAGAACTATGAAACTCCAAAAGACGTATTTTTCTGGGTACCTGGTCCTGATGAGCGAGTAGACCAGCCTCCTGAGGGTTGTGTTGCTGGAAATTTGGATACAATGGAAGCGGGTCTTCGATTCCCACTTCATCTGGCTATTACTCGTTTGCTCGTGGAATGGAACATCACCATTACGCAGCTGAAGCCGAATGGGTGGCACATGATTATGAGCTTCTTGACTTTGTTCGGCAAAACAAAGCCCGTATATTATCCTACAGCAGTTGAACTCTCACGCCTAGTGCATTTGACCCGTCCCAAGGGCGAACATGGATGGTTGTTCATACAGGCAAATGCTAAGTGCAAGGTCATTGAGGATGTGCCGAACAAAATTAGTGATTGGAAGGAAAAATTCTGGTTCGTTGGGGGTGATTGGAAGAGCCCGGCTTCTGGAAGCGAACCAGATGCTCGCTTAGACATCCCCATAGATTTTGGGGTTTATCGAAGTAAGTATTTTGTGTCTTTTGCTCTACAGCTTGAACTGATTTTAACTTATTCTCCATTTCAGGAATTCCAGCTGCGATGGACAAAGAGACCAACGACGGCTATTTTAGCAGCATCTGGCAAATCGATCTCGAGCCTCGCTCAGAACGATCTGTGAAGACTTTGAATACCGCCGATCAAAGAAAGAAAGGAGGCTTGTACGTGCCCCCTCATCATTTAGCTGCCGTCAATCCAGCTGGTAAGGATTGTTTTTTTGTATTTGCAAGTGTGTTGTACCTTTTGTTTGCTATTTCTCTTTCTTTTGTAATGAATTGTTTTGTCTATAGCTTTTTCTGCCGTCATTGTTCCTGTGAGTACCTCCGAGCATACTGAGATGGCTCGAACAAAAAGGCCTCAAGAGCTTACTCGAATTCAAGCCGAGCGGGATGCTCGGCCCGAGCAAAAATCGGGAAGCGGCGGTGAGAAAAAGCGAGCCAAGCGGTAGATCTGAACACAGGGAGTCGAGCCGACCGAAGAGGACAACTCGTTCGGCCGAGCAGGGGGTGAGCTAACAGGCTCCGTCGCCAAAAAGATCAAGGAGGGCAGCTGACGAGCAGGATCCGACAGCTCAGACGAGCAACGAAATAGCCATCTCCGTGGTCGGTCCGGTCGCGCAAATCTTCGAGATGGAGGTCGGTACATCTTCTCCACCTCCTCCAGGACCTCAGACTTGGACTCCTATGAACCCTCAGCTCCGGTCCCCCGAGGATAAATCATTCTTGGGATGGGACCTGCGCCGAAAACAGTATGATTGTTCGCCTATTGGATTATTTTTTCCTTCAATGATTTTGTTCGCTTTATTTCATTTATTTGCTCGGGTGAACATGCAGGTTGAGTAGATTGGCGCCTCTGATGCCCGAATTGAAAAATTATTCTGCTCCCGAGTGTTCGCATAATGTCCCGACCTTCCCGAGCATGTCTGAGAAGGCTTGTGAGACCCCTATTCGAGCATGGACGATCGAGCTCAAGAGGCCACCAAGGGTCCAACACCTTTGGAAACCATGAGACTTGGCCTAGTTCATCATGGTCAATCTACGGTTCTTCTCGAAAAAGGCTTATCTTTGAGTCCGCCAATCTTCATGCCAACTACTTGGCTCTTATCAGAAGTTTTGAAGAAAAGGTGAACGAGCTGAGAAGAACTCAGGATGAACTGAGGTTGGCTCAGGGGCAGATAACCTCGGCCAAAGTGGAAACTTCATAAAGCTCGGAGGATGCTCGTCGGGGCTCGGGAAGATGCTCGCCAGGCGAGGGAGGAGCTAGGCCTTGCCCAGGAGGAGGTGGTTGACATCAGGAGGGTTCAAGATGAGATGAATGTCGAGCTTCGCAAACTCAGATCTGGCATCGAGGCCGTGGAACACGAGAAGGATTTGCTCGGACAACAACTCCTTATTGCTGAAGAGACCAACACTCGTTTGGGTCTTGAAAATTCAAGGTTGCACAGTGAGGAGTATGTTGATTCCATGTCGAACTTCTCGTACATATGTGCCTTTGCCGATGCCATCCGATCTGCTCGACACACGCTTATTGCCGAACAAATTGCCCGCTCATATCTCATTTTCAGAAATACCTGATCGATAACCCGCCGGATCGCAACCTTCGATATCTGATCTGAGTGATGTGTGCGACTTCTCAATCTTCCTAAAGGGATCAAAATTGATGATCCTATATTGGACGAGGAAGATGGCTCGGATGCGGGCATTGTTGATCAGGTGCAGAACGAACAAAGGGGACCTCCCGAAGTCGAGCAAAGTGTTGGCGAGCAGATTAGGCCTGACAATGTTGGAGGAGTTGTTCCTAAAGGGGCCGAGCAAGTTGGGCATGATTTGTTCGATACTTCGCTTCCGCCCACCCCCAACAACGAATTTGTTCCTTAGTGTAATTTTTGCTTTACTGAACAATTGTTGTGTAATTTTTGTCTTCTTCTTTCTTGCTCGAACAATCTCTTTTGAACTTGTGTAATTTTTTGCCTTCTTCTCTTTTGTTCGAACAACTTCGAAATTGAATAGTTGAATTTGCTTATTGAACAATTTCCTCTAACCTGATCGTTGAGGATGAATGTTGTTGCTGATGAATGACGGATGCTTGTGTTGCTTGATGTTTGCCTTGCTTTCTAGTTTATGTCTCTTTTCTTCTGAATGAATTCGAACATTGTGTTTGTCTATGTCCGCTCCTGACTTCTTTCGTTTTTTGATTGTCTTATTGTGATGCAATCGGTTGATCGTCTTATTTAGGTGCGACCAGATGGGTTAACTTTATGCAACCCCTCCTTTCTTGGTTCGCGATCATCTTATTTAGGCGCGATCACTTCGTACTAGGGTCGTCTTATTTAGGTGCGACCCCGCACTTATCACTCGCTTTTGCTACGGGCATTTGTAAGTACGAGTCGTCTTTTGCAACTGCGTACCCATTACTCGCTTTTTCTTTGCGGGTATCGAGTCTAACGGTTCGTCGTGTGAACATAGACTTCGGCTTGTTCGTCTTTGTTCGGGTCGTCCGGCTTAGGTGCGACCTCTGATAGGCTTCAACTAGAAAATCTTAACAAACAAAAATATTTTTGCAACACGCTGTGTTCTATTACAACCTTTACATTTGAAGAAGATTGTCTATTACACATAACTATAGACATCAGACTATGGTTTTGAATTTAAGCCTTCTCTTGAGTAGACACGAGATGGCCTCATCCCGTCCGCGGAATTGATGTTGACAAGCACGAGGCGGATCAGCCTGTCTACCCTTGTTTAAAAAACATGCTCAAGCAGCAGGATAAGCGTTTATCCCTCCTGGACAAGTTGCGATTATGCGGGCAGCTGCGGACATGAGCATGTGGCGAGCACGCCTGCTCGCCCATATCAGGCGCGAGCAAAATCCTCAGCTCGCACCATTTTTTCCCCTTCAATAGATGCCTGAGCATCAGCATCCGCGTGTTGTTTCGAGCGGATACCACGACATCCCTCCCCTTCGGAGGAGATTTTGGGGATGTGTAGGGGACTAGTGATTTACTACTGCATAAGCAGTGAGTAACGTGGAGTGGCAACCATGACTCTTCCGAGCATCTTGAGTCCGTAACGAGCGTCAACCTGTGCTCGGAGTGTCATATGGGGTATAAGGCTCGTACTAGGACAGATGCTCGATTCAGCAGAATGATAGCTGAATCGAGTGCTGGATACTTCGTCTGGAGGCATACTGAACCAACTTTCTTCCGATAACCGTAGTATTTTTTCTTTTTATCTGTTTTTCTCCACTTTCTTCAGCTATCAATATGCCTCTATTTATAGTACTGTCCCAAACAGGTGCTGGCATGGCTAGTTGGTGCTGGCCTTCTTGCTTTAATTCCTCCTTTTGACATCTGTCCGGGTTTTTTGTCAGCTCTTATTTAAGGATTGACACGTTCCTTTTTTGGTTGCCACCACTTCTCAACTTGTTTTGACACGTATCTTCTATCTTTCAATAGTGTTGACCAGCATTTTTTCCTAGAAGATTTGTGTCGAACACGATGTGTTCTTCCTTCAGGATTGTCCTGCTCGTCTTAGGTGAATGGCTGATTATGTTCGGCCATTTATCCTCGTTCAAACTATGTGGTGATTATGTTGAACGGTTACAGGTTTCGCTTCGGTGTGTGTGGTGATTATGTTTGGCCAGTTATGCTCGTCATTACTGATAATATTTTTTCAGATTTGAAGCATTCCACAAGTAGGACAAGGGGACTCCATTCAGGTCTTCCAAATCATACGCCCCATTTAACAAACGTTCTGTAACTCTGAATGGACCTTCCCATGCTCGGCCGAACACACCACCTGATACCCCCATTGCTCGTCTTAAAACCAGCTCGCCCACATTGAACCTGCGTGTTCGGACTTTGGAGTTATAAAACTTTTCTGATCTCTTTTTGTACATGTCGCTCTTGAAATCAGCCTCCGTCCTTCTTTCTTCTAACAGGTCTGCACTCAGGACGAGCACCTGGTCATTGATGTGCTCTCCAAAAGTCATTATCCGATGACTCGGAATCTTGATTTTTGCGGGTATAACAGCTTCCGCACCAAATGCCAGGGCAAACGAGGTTTTCGCAGTTGATGTTCTGAAAGTTGTTCGATAGGCCCATAATATATCGGGTAACTCTTCAGCCCATCCTCCCCCCTTGGAATTATCAAGTCTGGCCTTGAGGGTATGCTTGATGATTTTATTAACGGCTTCAACTTGTCCGTTTGACTGGGGATAATACGGAGTTGAGTAATGGTTTTTTATGCCCCAACGAGCACAATGTTGTCGGAATTCACTTCCATCGAACTGTTTGCCATTATCCGTTACTAATGATTGGGGAAGCCCAAAACGATAAATGATATTTTTCCAAACAAAGTTCCATATTCTTTGTTCGGTGATTTTAACAATAGCTCGGCTTCCGCCCATTTAGTATAGTAATCAACGGCAACCACAACATATTTTACTCCCGACGTGCCAGTAGGAAGTGGGCCGATCAAATCGATTCCCCATTTAGCAAATGGCCATGGGCTGTAAACTGACACTAGTTCTTCAGGTGGGCTATGAGTAAGTGGGGCATGTACCTGGCACTTGTGGGCATACGCGAGTGAATCTTTTTTGAGGGTCGGCCAGTAATAACCTTGTCTGATAATTTTATGTGCCAGGACAAGCCCACCTGTATGGTTTCCGCATACTCCATCATGAATCTGCTCCAGAATTACATGACCCTCTTCAGGAGTAATACACTTCAATAGTGGAAGTGAGAAACTTCTTTTGTATAAATGCTCGTCTAAGATTGTATAACGAGCAGCTTGTAATCTGAGGTGACTAGCTTGTGCCTTATTCACATGGAGAATTCCTTTTTGTAAGTAATTTAGAATTGGAGTCATCCAGGTTTCTTGCTCACCTGTCACATGGGCGATCACAACTCTGGGAATTGATGGCGAACAAGTTGTGACGACCACAATGTCCGTCGTGTTCGTCACTCCTTCTGCTGTTGCCAGGCGTGCCAAAGCATCAGCGAACGAATTACCCAATCGTGGTAATTGTTCTATGTAAACTTGTTCGAATTGCTCAAGTAACTTCTTTGCTAGTTGCTGATATTGTGCCATCTGTTCGCCTCGGGCCTCGTACTCGCCTGTTACTTGGTATACGATTTTCTGAGAATCGCTGAAAATCATCAGCCTCTGAATTCCCATTGTCATAGCCATGTGCAACCCAGCTATCAAATCTTCGTACTCAGCTTCATTATTTGTGGCTGGGAAATCAAAACGGATGGCTGTTGTGAAAGTTTGTCGAGTTGGGCTGATGAGAACCACGCCTGCTCCGGCTCTTGAACTTGTTGATGAGCCATCAACATACATATGCCATGGTTGGTCGACAGCTCTTTCGGGCATTTGTGGATATGTTAACTCGACCATGAAGTTGGCCATAGCTTGGCCTTTCATTGATGTTCGCGGGGCGAATGTAATTCCAAATTGGCCTAACTCCACCGCCCACTTGAGTAATCTGCCTGCAGTGTCTGGTCGGTGGAGGACTTGTCGCAATGGGAATGTGGTTAATACCTCGATTGAGTGATTGAAAAAGTATGGTCGCAATTTTCGAACACTCATAACGAGAGCATATGCTAATTTTTCCAGTGGAGGGTATCGGAGCTCGGCTTCTTTGAGCACCTGGCTTACATAGTAAACGGGCAAGTGTGTCATCCCCTCTGCCCGAACGAGCACGGCGCTAATTGCATGCTCGGATGCAGCAAGATACAGATAGAGTTGGTCGCCTGGAACAGGCTTAGACAATGTTTGAGTATCTGCAAGGTACTGCTTTAACGACTCGAATGCATTTTGGCAATGCTCTGTCCACTGGAATTTCCCTTTCTTTAACGCATCAAAGAAAGGTTTGCATTTGTCCCCAGTTCGTGATATAAACCGGCTTACGAAAGCTAAACTTCCGGTTAATTTTTGGACCTCTTTCACACTCCTGGGGGCCTGCATGTCGAACATGGCTTGAATCTTTGATGGGTTCGCTTCAATCCCCCGTTGACTGACCATATGTCCTAGGAATTTTCCTGAGTGAACCCCAAAGCTGCATTTCTTCGGATTTAGCTTCATGTTGTACTCCCTGAGAATATCAAACGTTTGTGTGAGGTGGGTGATGTGGTCTTCCTTGTGTTCGCTTTTTACCACGATGTCATCAATATACACCTCAATTGTTCGGCCGATGTGTTCGTCGAACATCTTGTTCACCAAACGCTGATACGTTGCTCCGGCATTCTTTAATCCGAATGGCATGCGTTGCCAACAATACATATTCTTTTCGTTGTAGAATGCCGTATTCTTTTGATCGTCCGGATGCATGGGTATTTGGTGATAGCCAGCAAAAGCATCCATGAAGGTCATGAGCTCATGGCCTGCTGTATTATCGGCCAAATAATCGATATGTGGCATTGGGAAATTATCTTTCGGGCATGCCTTGTTTAAATTAGTGAAATCAATACATAGTCTCCAAGTTCCATTAGACTTGCAGACGAGCACAGGGTTCGCAAGCCATCTTGGGCATTTTACTTCTCGAATCAGTTTATTGTCGAGCAACTTTTTGATTTCACTATTCATGGCTGCATACTTCTCCGGACTGAACTTTCTGCGTTTCTGGATGACTGGAGTTTGTGTTGGATCAAGGTTGAGGAAGTGATATGCATGTTTTGGATCTATGCCAACCATGTCCTCATGCGACCAAGCGAACACATCCAGATTTGCTTGAAGATATGCGATCATTTCTGTTCGAATTGGTTCCTGTAATTCCAAACCAATGAACACTTCTAATTCTGGTATGTTCGGGTCGATATTGATAGACTCCAGTTGTTTGACAGGTGTTGCTCACTTTTTTTTGCTTCCACCGAGGATCTTCGATCGACCCCCGGTGTTCGTCATCTACCTCCATAGGTTCAAAACCTACGCGAGGTTCTGGGTCCGGTAGCTCGTTTGGCGGATCAATACTCATTAGATCTGGGAGATCTGGGACATGTGTCACCATTTCGGACTTTGTGTTCACGCATGGAGGTGTGCTCGTCAAAGGATATTTTGGCAGCGTATTTGCCAGTTGGCTTGACTCCCTGATTTCCCATGTTTGCTCCATCATGTTAACAATATTTTACTTTTCTGGTGCACATGATAGCAAACAATCTCGAGCTTTTTTCTTGTCACCTTTTACGCTACCCGTTCCATCTTGAGTTGAAAATTTTACACAGTAATAATAAGTAGAAACGAGCGACTTTAAATTCACGAATAAGCAGGCGACCTAGAAACCCGTTATAAGTATACGGAGCATCGACGATTACAATATCTAGCATTCTAGTTCGTCGGATCTCCGGATTTAGAGTTGATTCTAACTCGACTCCTAACCTGATCATACCATAGGGTCGGGTTACAGATTCCCCAAAACCCATAATGGTGTGATCACATGGTTTAATATAGCTACTCAAGTCCCCAACTTGCTTTTCCATTTGGTGCAAAGTGTCGATTTAACAAAATGTTCGTGATATGCTCATATTATCAACCCGGAGGAGGTCTTGCACCTTCAAACCGAGGAGACGAAAGCAATCGATGGTTAGAGAGTCATTTGTGGGGGTGATTATACCGTCGAGATCGTCTTCTGAGAACATGATTTGGTGAGAGGGTGGTGTGCTAGCTGATGTGCTCGCCACCTTCACCTGATGGATGCTTTGCATGGCACGCATCTCCATCTTCTTTTAAATGCATTCGATAATGTCGATTGCTACCGATAACATCCACTCACTGGACCATAATCAGGACGTATCATGTGAATTTCTTGACTTTCTCGACCTCTACCCATAGTTGGGGCCCCTCTTTTAGGTAATTCAGACCTCTTACGGGATTGCCGGGATCCTTTGTCGGATGTTTTCTTGACCTTTAAACTTACCCTACGATCTCTCGCATTTTTTTATGTTAGGGACTCTCTAGGCTTTTTTAGGAACTGGGTAAGACGATTCTCCTAGTATAACTTCCAAAGTTGACGAAGTAAATCACGACAATCTTCTGTATTATGGCCGATGTACTCGTGATAATTACAATATTTGGAAGCATTAAGCCGATTCTTGTCCATTATGATTTTTCGAGGCCTATCCAACATGTCCCGATCTTTGATTTGGTTAAAAATTGTTTCTGCTGAAACGCCCAGAAGACTTCGTAGGGCGTTTGCTTCTGCTCTTTCTTCGAATGGTTTGAAAGACCCTGGGGGTTTATACCCCCCCTCATTCATCACTTACTTACCAAAAACTTTCTTTGTTGTTGTTTCCTGACCCAATCGTGATTGGGTAAGCAGATCCTGCATGGCTATGATCTTGGCTGCTCGCTCTCGGAATTCAGAATATGTGTTCGGTCAATCTTGATGCATGGCTTTCCACATATCAGTATTCAGGGTTAGGCCTCCGACCACCGCGAGAATCTTGGCATCCTCTTCAACTGGGGCCCCATCATACAAACATTTATCAAATCTTTCGATATATGCTCGATCTGACTCACCCCTTAGTTGGGAAAAATGCGCCAACCTTTGTTTTGGCTCTGGCGAAAGCACACATGGATGAGAAATGGGACGAGGAATTCTTTGTCCCAACCGAGCGAAAGATGATGGATGGACGAAAGAGCAAAGTAGAGAACCATCTATGAGCTCGATCACCCAAAGTCATGGGGAATGATCAAGACCTTTGCATCGCGTCGGTGGCTCCATGGCGATCATAAAGTCCGAGTATTTCTTTGAGATGGACATGTGGGTCGGACTTCAAAGATCGAACATGGGGATTGGTGGTTGGATCTTCGCCACTTTCTCTTGTATTTTCGGCCGCCATGATCGGGTGGGTGTTAGTGGCGGC
This sequence comes from Stenogyne calaminthoides, assembly GCA_037126765.1. Classification (NCBI taxonomy): domain Eukaryota; kingdom Viridiplantae; phylum Streptophyta; class Magnoliopsida; order Lamiales; family Lamiaceae; genus Stenogyne; species Stenogyne calaminthoides. The sequence goes on from JBBCBC010000012.1 coordinate 2,401,658, forward strand.
GGTGGTATTGTGCTTCGCCGAGGAGTCCTTTAGTCGGCGCCAGTCGGACTGTAAGCCTTCAATGGCTTTACGCACTTATAAATTTTGTGGGGCCAGCAGACTTAGATCGGGGTTGTGTCCCATCATGAGGACCCAGTGGGTCATGCTCGTGATGGGGCGATCCCCTTTCCAAGATTCGTCCTTATCTACCCAATCGATGATGGATAGACAATTTTGTTCCAGCCAATTTTTGTTCGGGATGCGGACGATCATGAGGATCTGAGGGAGCGGGCATGTTTATCGGTTGTTCCCTCCCGGGATCCTGTCGCCTATAATTGCCGATTCGGTCTTTGGCGGAGAAGCCTCAAGCGTCAACGGCCGATGGTGCGGACCGCGAAATTTCTTCGTCATCAGACATATCATCTGCTTTTTTATTAGCCCGCTTCCGTGCAGCTTTTAACTTTACTTGCTCGCTATCAGGTGTATGCGAGCGTCGATCATCATCATCTTGAGCTTCTAACTTGGCCAACTCTTTTTCGGCCCTCTCTTTCTGTGCTCGTAGCAAGAAAGTGATGGCCTTTGTTGTGGCCACCGGATCATTGGCAATATCTTCAAGATTGATGGTCTCCACTGTCTGATCTTTGTGAGGCTGACGTTGAACCTTTTTCCGGTCGTGAGGTCGACTTTGTCCTAACCTCTCTATCTGTGTATTCCTAGATTGAGGCATTATATTTCTTTTTTCTGCCTCGGCTAACTACGAGACCCTCCTTCTAGCGTCAATTAGTTGCGAGTCGTTTTATATGGAGAATATTATGTGGTTAATTCAATGATAACTCACAAACAAAATATGTACGTGTAAAATATACTGTAAATAAGAGGAATTTGTTGACCCAGTTCGTCAAGAAATGACGCGTTCCAAGCCAGGGATGTAATATTGCGAGTTTTACACATACAATACATGATACATCTCATGAAGATGAATCGCTATGATTGAAGATGATTTGGAGAGTAGGTATATGAGTGCTAGGGATTTTTATGTGTATGGATGAACTCTCGAATTTTTCTGAACCTCACCACTCTGGGAAATTTCTGAACCCGTCTCTTGTTGTTTTTTCTTCTATTTATAGCACTTTGACAAGCATGAGCTGGTTGGCAAGCATGAGCTGGAGACTTCGGGTCTTGCAAGAACTTATGCAATGCTGCCACGTTTCCAACTTCGTCTTCCAGATTGATCTTTGCACTTGCTTGTCTATAAGACACTCTTTTGGTCGTCCAAATCAATCTTTTGCTCGATTGAATGCTTTGTTCGCCCCTTCAACCACATCAATTTTATGCCAGAATATTGTCCTCATCGAGCATGTCTGAGTTCTTCAGATTATCTGAGTCCTCAGGATATCTGAGCATCGAGCATACTGACCCCTTAGGTTGTCTGAGCCCTCAGGATGTCTGAGCCTTTAGGATGTCTGAGCATCGAGCATACTGACCCCTCAGGTTGTCTGAGCCCTCAGGATGTCTGAGCATCGAGCATACTGACCCTTCAGGTTGTCTGAGCCTTCAGGATGTCTGAGCCCTCAGGATATCTGATTTCTTCTTCCCTGATCTGATCAGTTTGACTGATCAGATCAACATCTTTTCAGGATCATACATGTTTGCTCTGTAAGCTGGTGGAGCAACCTTGGTTGGTAAATGGCGAGCTGGCGAACAAAACTTACTTCATAGGCGAGCATACTCGCATGGTTGACAAGTGGCGAGCTGGCGAACAAACTTGTTTGTTCGTCAAGCTTCGTGCACACTTATCCATTGAGCGTGGTTATTTTAATAATTGAATATTACACGTGTCCTCCGACGTGTTCGATTAATACTGAGTAATTATATCGAACACAATAAACATGAAATGAGATCATCTGTTTCATAATGATATTTTATATGGATGACACGTGGAATAATAAAAAATATTCAACAAACCACCACATTATGATTCCATATATTAAATATTCAGCAAAATAAAATACTAATAAAATACGAAAAATAAAATAGAAAAATTGAATCAAAATAACATTAGTTATTTTCACTAAATAATATTAATTGTAAAAATTTGCGATTCCCTAGATGACAAATATGGCAGGTAGAGTAGCAGCCCTGAAAACTAAACGTTGGAAGCTTTTAGTATTGTCACATTGCCTCCTCACTCTAACAAATTAAGACACTTCCCTTTTTTTTATAAAACCTTTCCCTCAAATCCATTTTCCTTCTCTCTCTCTCTCTTTCTAAATGTAGTTTGTTCAAGAGAGAGAAAGTGAATTAAAGGAAAGATGTTGTCAAGAGTTAATAGCATGGTTTGGAGCAAAGACGAGGAACAAACCTCTTCTTGGCATCAGAACAACACCATCCAAAACGACGACATCGTCCTAAACAGAAATCAAGAAATGGATATCGGCGAGCTTTCGACTTTCAAGTCCATCCTCGAAGCCGAAAACGAGGACTGGTACATCTCCGGCGGCGCCACACATCAAAACCAGACGGCGGCGGTGGCCATGCACGACCTCTCCTTCTCACCGACCTTCGCTGAAACTGCTGCTGCTGATATTAATAATCACCAGATGTTTCTACACTCTGTGGATTAGTCTGCTTCCTGTTCGCCGAATTCCGCTGTTTTTAACAACAAAACCTCGTTTTTAACAACAATCTTGATCCATCTCAGGTCAGTCTAGTGATTTTGTATCCTAATTCATGTTTTAGTTTCAAAATTAGCATTTTATTTGAATGTTTTGCAACTAATACTTTACAGTAAAATAACTAATACCTTTCAATGAAACAACTAATACTGTTAAAAACACATGGATAATGTAACAACTTGTACCTTTTTTAATGAAAAACTAATACTTCATGGTAAAAAACAACTAATACCTTTTCATGAAACAACTATATTACGTTTTTTATATTTTCTGGGATGTTGTGTTTTGTAGATTTTCTGGAATAATATTGCTAAAATATAAATTGCTGGTAGAACAAGATGAAGAACAAGATGAAGATTTGAAGAAATAGGGAGAGAGAGAATTAGATAGGAAGATAGGTAGTTAGAAGAGAGAGAATGATGCAAATTTTCTGATATTCTCATTCATCGGCCAGAGGCCGTATTTGTAACTAACAAGTGGGGTCCCACACCAAATGGATATTCTTAGGTATTTTAAAAAGCAGAATCTAAAATAGATAATGGATCTTCCAGATTATTCTAAATGTTTGGGCCCATTTGCGAGAAGCTCAAACCTTTCCTCATTCAGATAAACTACTCAGATAATTTGGCTCAGGTGCATCCTGAGCCTCAGTTTCCTTATTCAGATAATTTGATTTCGGGTGTAACACGAGTCTCCGATTCCTCGTTCGAGATAATTTGGCTCGGTGGATCACGAGCCTCGGTTTCTCCTCATTGAGATAATTTGGCTCGGTGTATCACGAGCCTCGATTTCCTTCTTCGAGATAATTTGGCTCGGTGGATCCACGAGCCTCGTGTCCTCGTTCGGATAAATATATATTGAACCTCTATTTCTCACCGATAAAAAAACCCTAATTTTAACTCCCTTTCGTTCCCATCTCACCACTCTTCACGTTTTCTCTACGGTCTCGCAACAATACTCCCTCCAACGAAAGATCCTTGTCCCAAAGGATGGAGTGAAGGAAAATTTCGCGAGAACAAAAGGCGGTATCTTCCACTTAATCGATTTTCCAATCTTTGGTAACCCAATAGACCACGAACGATCTTTCTCCTTTCCGCTTTCCGGTATCGGCGTGGATTACGTGACATAGTAGGGTTGGATCGCGAAGAGGCCGTTCTTTATCAACATCCGGAAGACTACGTGAAGGTACATACTTAACCCTATGTGTTTCTTGAGTAAAGAAACATGGAAGACGGATGAATCTTTGACCCAATTGGTAGATCTAACTTGTAAGCCACACTCCCTACCCTTTGCGGGGATTGTATAGGGGCCAAAGAATTTTGATGACAACTTCAAATTCTTTCGATATTGAATGGAATTCGCGAAAGGGTTGAAGTTTGAGAAA